>CM052701.1:88677346-88696820 GCA_028551405.1 Uromys caudimaculatus
GAGGATGACCTCGATGGCCATCAGGGAGAGACGAAAGGCCCTTGGGCCTGAGGATGTTAGAGGCCTCAGTAAAGGGGAATATCAAGGCGGGAAAATGGGGATGGGTGGACGGGGGTGGGGGGGTGGGAGGTGGAATTCCCTCCTAGAGGCGGGTTGGGGAGGGGATGGGGGTATACAAAGAGGAGACTCAGAAAAGGGGAAACATTGGAAATGTATATAAAGTATCAAAAATAAAAAAGGAGGAAAAAAAAAAGACTAAATTATAAAAAAAAAAAAAAAGAAATGATTTAAAGCACTGTCAATGTCAAATTAAAAATGGCTTTACATTGTCCTTCTTTTTAGTCTTGCTTTAACTTTCCCAGTGGTTTTTATAAAAGGTTTTCCTCACTGACTTCGCCTGAATCAAAAAGCATTTAGAGGGCTTTCCTTATTGTTACTTTAGATTTTTCAATTAACAGAACTCTCAGAACAAATGCAATAGTATTTTTAAAAGATCTCCTTAAGCTTTTGTCAAGCCTTTTTTATTTCCTGAATCCAACCATACTCTGTTAAAAATCCTCACTTTCTCCAAGACGGTGAGGGAACTCTTGTACATCTGAAAATTATACAGAAGTCACTAGAGGTCTCATCAAGATGTGATTAAGTACAGAAAAGACTTGTCTAGCTCGAATCCCTTACAAGTTTAGTGGATATCATGGAAGACAGGCTAACTACATAAATAATTATTTTATAAGAGGGGATCGTATAAGAAAATATAAACCTAGTATTATTCATGTAAATTTCAAGGAACTGCACTAATAGGAAAAATTTGATTAAGGAGTGTCTGAGAAGGTCCATGAAGACTGGACACAAGAGGCTGGTAGCAGCATATTTCTTGTGGTTGCCTGTAGAACTTCAGTCACAATATTTGGATTTATAACTTATTTCTATCAGTTATATGACTTGAAAAATTAATATTTATAACACTGTCCATGTTTCTAAAACAGTAATAAAATGATTGCTGTAGATTATTATAAAGGCTAAGTAAATTTGAAAAAATACTTAGTAGAACCAACAGTTCAGTAAAGAGTAATGTGTATTATTACCCAACAGACATATTGGGTGGGCTCTATTAAGTTATCTAGAACCTGTGTCAGCTTTTGCAGTTCTTGAGTATTTTCAGGATTTTCGTGCAAGGGAAAGAAAGTCTTCAGAAGCAAGGACAACAAACTCAGAGTGCTAATCACATGTCTCTGGGCAAGCCATTTTATCTCTTAGCACATGTTCTTCAGCTCCCAAGAAGGAAGCACAACTCATTCTGAAGTTAGTGTGGAAGATCATATAGGTGAACTAGCACAGATCCAAGCTGCCATGGAAACTTGGACAAGCCTTTCCAGGCTGTAGCTGTAGATTAATGCCTTATTAAGTCAAACAAAATTTTTTGATGCATTAAAAGCTGACTTAAAGATTCCTTTTCAGGGACTAGAGAAGTGGCTCAGTAGTTGAGGGCAATATCTACTCATTCAGAGGACAACATCCGGGCCCCAGCACCCACACTGGCTCAAAATGGGGCTCACAATCATCTGTAACTCAGCTCCAGGGGTTTCAACACCCTCTTCTGGCCTCCATAAGACCATACACATAGTTAGTACACATACAGACAAGGAGGCATACACCACATATACATAAAATAAAAATAAATCTTTTTAAAAGATTCCTTTTCAATAATCAATAAAAGTAAACATGGTAAGATGCTTTTAAAAACATAAAAAATACATTGTATGCATACATGAAATTCTTAAAGAATAAATGGAAAAATTCAAGTTAAAAAATTAAAATTAAAAAATTTAATGTATCAGGCAAGTATATTGACAGCCAACTCTGACATTTACAGTGTTACTTGGAGCAAGTAAATAACCACACTGAATTTTGGGTTGCTAATGTGTAAAATGGAAATAATAATTACAGGCATACTTAATTCTGCCGTGCCACATTTTATTATATCTCACATGTAGTGTAGGGTATTTAGTTTTGTCTTGTTGTTTTGGTTTAGGGATTGAAGTTGTGTGGCAACCCTGTATTGAGAAAGTCTATTGGCACCATTTTTCCATTTTATGTCTTTATTTCACATTTTTGTAACAGTTTCAATATTTTGACTTATTTCACTGTTACATCTTTTTTGGTGGCTTGTGATTAGTGTTTTTTTTTTCATTGCATGTGAACTAATTTTTTATTATGTATTCATCTTATAAGAATGATTAGTGATTTTTGATGTTAATATTATAATTGTTTTTGTGAACCATGAGCTGCACATATATAATGAAGCACATTTAATTGATAAATGTGTATGCCCTGACTACTGGTCCAATGGGTCATTTTTCCATGTCTTTCCCTCCCCTTGGGCTTCTCTATTCTCAAAGACATGACAGTGTCGAAATTAGGCCAATTAATAACATTGCAACAACCTCTAAGTGTTCGAGTGGAAAGAAAAATAGTCCATTTCTCAATTTAAATCAAAAGTTAGAAATGATTGAGCATAGAGAGGAAAGCATGAGGAAAGCCACTGATAGTTTGAAAGCTAGGCCTCCATGCAAGTTAAACAAATGATGAACACAAGGGGAAAGGTCTTGAAGGCAATTAAGAGTGCAGGTCCAGTAAGCAAAGGAATGAGAAGAACACATAGCAACTCTGTGCTAACATAGAAAACTTTACTGGTCTGGAGAGAAGATCAAACCAGACACAACATTTCCTCAAACCAAAACCCAGTCCAGAGCAAGGTTCTCTTTAACTCTATGGAGGCTGAGGAAGGCGAGGCAGACAGGTCTGATGCTAGCAGAGACTGTTAGTAAAAGAGACATCTCTACGACATGCAAGGGCAAGACGAAACACCACGTGCCTGTCTAAATGTTGCAAAAAGTTACCCTAGGGATTTGTCTGTGACTGTTGGTGGTGGCCACACTAAGCCACAGTGTAGACAAAGCCATTTCATATGAAGAAAGACTGTCATTTAGAATGTTTGTAGCTGGGGTGGAAAATCCACAGCTGGATTCAAACATTCGAAGGACTTTCTTACTAAGTTGATTTTAACTGGAGGTCATTGCTCATTTGCCAGTCAAAAGATCCTAGGGTCCCTTAGAATTATAGTAAATCTACTCTGCCTGTATTTAATAGATGAGACTGAGACTGGTTGATGGTACATATATTCGTGAGATGAATCAGTGAATATTTTACCACCTGATTTACAAATCACCAAATGCTCAAATAAGGCTCATTAATATTTTAATGTGTCTTAATCATTTAATATCAATGATATCTATTATATCATTACGTAAATAAAGTATGTGTGTGTGTGTAATTGTTATCAAAGTAGAAGGTAAATGATGTAACTCTAATATTTATTTAAGACCAATTTCCTATAGCATAGTGGACTGTGCTTGTTAATTAAAGTCACTTTAGGTAAAATAAATGATGTGTCATATTTACCCAACAACTGCTGTGGAGCTAGGAAGCCATAGTTCATTACCTTCCACTGTGGGCTCCTACCAAATGAGTCGCTGAATGAAATAACCTGATTTTATTTTTCTCCTCCTTTCCTTGAGTATTGTATCATAGGTCACAATGAATAACCACAATAAATGACCACTACATGCCCACTAGTCCTAATTAATAAAAAGCTATTCCTGTTGCACATGGCAGTGTACACCTGTAACTTCCAGGGAGGTAGAGGAAAGAGTGGCATTAAGTTTGAGCTAGCCTCAACTATCAAAAGTCATCAAAAGAAGATACTGTTGAATATGCAAGTAAAGTTATATATGGAAGAACAACCCATATTTCATCCACAAATAAGATTCATCTACATCATTCAGTCCTCAAACTCAGATATACAGAGGTATGCTGGATATAACAAAGGCACTAAATAGGAATCTCAAATACAATATTTAATGTCCAAAATTTTAAAAAATAAAAAGTACATATACATGCATATATAATCACTATAAATATTTGTGTTTTAGAAGTGCTATATACCTATATAGTGTTTTATAGTATTGATTTATCCATGTTCCTTAAGAGATACAAAATGCTAAGAAATGGATTGAGAAAAAGCATACAATTTCCCTAAAGAATTTGGGTCTTGTTAAATTATTAAAGATATGTTTTTAAAAATAGCTTCAAGGTGTTAGAGCAATGTTTCACCAGTTAAGCATACTGACTGCTCTTCCAGAAGACACAGGTTCAATCCCAGTACCCCCATAACCATCTATAAGTCCAAGTCTCAGGAGATCCCCTTCACATACATGGTGCACAAGCATAAATACAGGGAAAACACCAATACACACAAAATAATAAAAGAAATATAATAAACATTAAACATAAAATAACAAAAAATAAAAAGAAATAACTTTGAGGACAACCTTGTGACTAATTAAAAACACACTACAGTAGAAAACAAAGCTATATGGTGATTAACTTAAAATGGAGAAATAACAGAGTCCCAAACACATCAGCTATTTCAGAAACACGACTGAACTGGGGACAAAAATGTTATGTGAGCAAAGTGTGCTACTGGTCCTTACTTGTTTCTCTTGCTGAAGCCCTTGGGCACTGGCAGATAGGACAGGAGTGAAAGGATTCATGTCACCTGAAAAAGGAATTAATGGTCATGAATGTCAGGCAAGAAAAAAAAGAGCAAAACTGTTGAGACTTGATTTGTGGTGGCTTCTCAGAAACTGTGAGAGCGACTTGCTAGTCATTATGTGTCTCAATGTTTGTTTGCTTGGATTTTTTTTCCAAAGGTATTTCTTCCTTGCTTAATGACTTCATTAGTACCTGAAAACCCTGCCATTAAATAAAGAGCTTTTAAACAGGGGGCGGGGGGTCCATTAAATCTAATAGAAAAATTATGTTTCATCTCAATGCAAGATAACCAATTTTCACAGCCAGAAAAATGAACCAGTTTGTAGTAGCAATAAACAGCAATTTTTGAAAAGCAAACACACACCACCATACTTAATAGCATGCATGCAACAGTATTTAAATTGCTGGGAACTTTTTCACTAATTGTTCAAATTTGGGGCTAGTGATTATTTTTCAATTAGACTACACTTGAAAATAAAAATATCACAGGAAAACACCTTCTCAGCAAGATACAGGGATAGTGAGTGGGGATGGAACAGACTGAAGACTCGGAACACTACATATTCCTCTTTCTTACTTAGACTATGCACACAAATAAAGGCTTTGTGCTCACCCACACCAACAGGCAGCCAGCATATGCATCCCAGAAGAATTGCTCCAAGTGTGCTGTCACACTTATTGCATTGCTTCCACATGGCAGTCCCAGGTGGCTTTGCCACATCTGGTGTGCTCTCATCAAGGCCTGAAGAACAGCTCACCTAGTGACCCCAGCCTCACCAAAACCACCACGTTTACTCCCAAACTACCATCTGTTTATCCCACAGAGATGGTCACAACACCACTGATAATGATTACCAATGACCAGCTCATATGGACACTACCCCACCAATCTACCCAGAACCACTGCTGTGAATCAGCCCAGAACCATAAAGCATCCTGTCTACAGAAAAACTCCCCTTCAAAGACCAGTCCTAAAACTGGGAGAGGTTACTGTTCTCTTATATATGTGGAGCTCTGGATAAAGACTCTGAAAATTTGGGGGAAAAAATCAAGGAAACATAAAACCTCCAAAGGTTGATGAAATTTATCTAGGAATAGACTTCACCACCAAAAATCTATGAAATGCTTGAGAAGGTAGGAAACAATAAGTCTATGAAAGTATAGGGAAATGTAATAGAATTCTCTAGAATACTTGGTGAGGATAATTCTAGATGAGAAATCAACAAACACTAAAATCATAAACACAGAACTTTTTAATTTGAAGAATTAAATGACACATAGTCCCAGAACTTGATTTTTGACTCTTAACAGGAGTGTGCACCTTAACTCTGCTGCAATTAGAAGGTTGCACCATTACAGAGTTCAACTCTATGGCATCTTGGGAGATAGTAGAATTCAGTGATGTTCATGTCTTTGAAATGGAAAAGACTGAGGCTTGAATTTTTATACAGGTGAAGTCAGGAAAAACATTTAGAAATCTTCTTGGCTGGATTTACATTCACATCCTTTCTTGAGGACCCAAACAGGAGTTCAATTCATTGCTTGAATATCTTTAGTGATAGAGAACTGAGGAGCTAGCACCATTCAGCTCAATATTATTGTCCATAAAACACACGCTACTATGGTGATGAGGAAACTGGTGTAAAGATAAAGGAAAGAGAACAACTTCTTTTTCTACAACTTAGTTAACGTCTGCTTCCACACACTTGCATCAGCTGGCTTTCTCAGTCTTGTTCGGAGTCATCACAACATCAAAGTGTATCTAATAAGAAAGGCAACACTCAAATTGGGTAAACATCCTGTGCAAAACTGTCCCCTTGGATTTCTCAATAAAAACAACTTCTTACCAAAATAAAAAAAAAAAAAAATGCATTAACGAATTTCTCAGTTTGCTTATATAGAAACTGGAAAAAAAAGATTGTAAAATATAAATGGAAATCTAAGACCAAAAGCAGTCTTGAAGAAAGCAAGTTGGACACTCAAAAAAACAGTTGAAACTTAGTACATTTCAATTAGTCTTTGTCTATGGTGAGAGATAGATATCTAGATTCCACTCTGCTGAATGTGAACAAACTGTTTTCCCAATGTAGGTTTTTTTCATTATTTATCTTTTGAGATTATAATATAATTACAGCATTTCCCCCTTCCCTTTTCCTCCCTTCAAGCCCTCTCACATAACCTCAGTGTTCTCTTCAAAATTTGTGGTCTCTTTGTTTCTCTCCCTCTCTCAGCATTCCTTAGTTGCCTGAATTCTTTGTGTAGGGTTGAGACCTCTCAGGCTTTCCCCCCAACATTACCATGTCTCTTGCTGTTGCCTTTGTTCAGCTCATGTAAGGCAGTCATGTTGCTGAGACTTCACGGGTGTACACTCTGTTATTGCTAGGAGACACAAACACTCTGATCCACTGTCTCTTAGAATCTTTCCACCCCGTCTTCTGCGATGTTTCCTAAGCCTTAGGTGTAAGCTTCATGGCTCTATTCATTGGGAAAGAGCTCTACAACTCTGCATTTTGATTGGTTGTATAATTTTTTGAAGCCACTGTTTTTTCCCTATGTATTTCTGGCATCTTCACTTGAAAGCCACTTGACTGAGTGTGTGGATCTCTTTCTCAAATCTCCAATGACCTTTCTTCTCTGTTTTTGTACCAGTGCCGTGTTGTTTTGAGCAATGTGGCTTTGTGATATATTTAAGATCAGCTGGCTTGATGTTCTTGAATTTGTTCTTTATTTCAAGGTTACCTTGGCAATGCATAGTCTTTATAGATCCACAGATATTTTGGGATTTTGTTTCTTTCCATGAGGAGTGTCATTCAAGTTTTGATGGCTATTATACTAAGACTTCAGATAACGGGGTGGTGTGAACATTTTGGCAATAGTAGCTCTTCCAGACTGCAGGGATGGTACATGTTCCTAACATTTCTTTCCTCAGAATGCTATAGTTTTTGATGTAGGCTTTTCACATCTATGGTTGGATATATTCTTTGGATACTTAATGTGACTATTGTAGATGATGTTGTTTTCCTGATTTGTCTTTTTATGTAGTCCATTGTTAATATAGACAATAGCTGCTGGTAGCACTAATTGGATTCTGTGTTTTTTAAAAAAGAAAAAGATATGTAGTTGCAAGGAAAATGGGAGAGTGATCTCGAGATGCTGGAAATGGGGAGTAGGGATGAATATGAACAAATTACATTGAGATGTTTGCATGAAATTCTCAAAGAGTAAAATGTATTATATAAAATTTGTTATTAAATGCTATTTGTTTTATGTCCTGAAAAATGAATGAAATGAAAATATTAGCTATAACTAAGAGATTCAGTAACATACTACATCAAGTAAAGGAAGGAATTTTCAAATTTCAAGACAAGTCTCTTGAAATAACCCTGTTAGTCAAATGCAAGTCACATTTAGCCTCTGACCTAAAATTGTTATGTCAAGAAAACTTGTCAAATGTGTTATTGACGTTGCTTGAAAGTGTAACATTGAAATGTCATTTTTAATAGCATTTCGTGTGTGTGAACAAGTTGTTTTACAAAAAAAAAAAGAAAAGAAGCCAATGTCCAAAATGGCACCACTTTGCGAAAATCATGATGGTTAAAAATGCATTCCCTTAAGTAGTCATTTCGAAAGAGTCAACAATTACATGTGGGAAGTGCATGTGGATGCTTCAGTGTCACTTAAAGCATTGACTGCTTGTGTCATTACTCAACTACCTAGCCTCTCTTTTATTGAGATTTTGCCTGACAAAATGCTGTGGACTTGAGGACTTTAACCTCAACTATGGCTTTTCTTTAGGAGAGCCCTGCAAAGCAAAAGCTTTGTCACTTTGGTATTAGTTAGCCACATGACTCAGAACAGCACTGTGGCAAGCTGTCATCATCACCCACACAATTTCTAGGTCAGCCTCATAAGTTAAAGTATTGCTATTTATAAAGCCTTACCAAAGTAATTTTCCTGTCTCATAGAGGAGACCACTTTTTCTCAGGAGGTCAAGGCTGGCATGGAGGAAATAAAGTGACAACCTTCTAGCCAGGACCCTTCAACTCAGCCTTGGTATGACAACACCCACTGCCTCCTGTCTGTCTAGACCAGTGGTTCTCAACCTTCCTAATGCTGCCACCCCGTAATACATTTCCTCACATGTGGTGACCCCCAACCATAAAACCATTTCCTTGCTACTTCATCCCTGAAATCTTACTGCTGTCATGAATTGTAATATAAATGTGTAATATGCAGAATGCCTGACGTGCAACCCCTGTGAAAGGGTCATTTCATCCCCACAGGTTGCAAGCCACAGACTGAGAACCACTGGTCTCATCAAATAACTCCCTCTCCCCAAGGTTTTGAAGAAAGTTAGCTGTTTACTATTTTCATTATCTTCAAAAGTATATGACACTGAAATACATATTGTTGATCTCATGTGACTCTTAATTTCTTTTCTTCTGATTTTAGAGGTTTAATACACCTTTGTGAAATGGTGTCTTTTCTAAGTCTATGTTGGGTTTTTTTTTCCCCACCATTGTAGGAAAAACATCTTAGGTCCTTTTCTTTAGAGGGGACATATGTATGTTGGTTCTCTAGGTTTTGGAATGTCCCTGACACTCCATATATGTGGAGGTGACTCTAAATTTTATTTAAGAGTCAAATGGCAATAGAGTCTCTGAACTCAAATGTGAAAAATTATCTATTAGTGATTCAGTTCTTTTCAGAACAAATGAAAACAGTGCTATGCAACAGAACTTTCAGTAGCTATGGATATGTTCTTATCTGGCTTGTCTGATGTGTTAGCCTTTGGGCAATTTCTGTTCATTTAAATTTAAATTAGACTATTAGAAATGTACCCACCAGCCAAAGGTGAATGGTGAAAGTTTGGGAGGTCCTGGCAAATAAGTCCAAGTAATATAAGAAAAAAATTAAGTGATTCGGTCTTAGCGCCACGCAGACAGAAACCTCAGAGTTCCAGCTCTCATCAGTCTTATGTGCCCATCAGAGTTCCGGCTCTCACCAGTCCTTATGTGTCCATCAGGAAAGCAAAGGCCATAATTCTGATGGTTCCTAGACAGAAGCTTGTCAAAGACGCGTGAAGGAACACAAGGAAAAATAAAATGTTTCTTCTATCCTTTCAGCTTCAGTAGCTAAGATGTAAGACCTGACAAACGAACAAGGGGACACACACACAAGGAGCAGCTAAAGAGGCAAATGGGATGGACTTCTTTGGATTTTAATCTAAGTACAGTAGGAAGCTTGAAAAATTTTTGGAAAGGATGTAAGTAACAGTCCAATTTACATTACAAAGTGGAGGTTCTGGGAACAAAACTGGGGCAACAGGAGTGAAGACAAGGAAATCACTCAGAAGATCAGAAAGCACTAGGGTAAGCCCTAATACGTGCAGCAAGCATGAACGACCCCCTGCGGCAGTCTATGAGAGTCCCATTGTATACAACCCAAGGTCTGACACCCAGAACTACAGCACAAAGTTAAGAAACTGATGCTGAGTTTCATCCCAGATCAGCTCAAAGCCTCAGGCTGATGCCTGAGATTTCCTAAATGGAAGAGTGTGAACTATGTCGTCATTCAGATAGCGAGAGAGCTCAAGAGAAGGAAATGAGAAACGTGTAGCCAGGATGTTTGCAGGAGAGGAGCAGGAATCACAAAAACTCAGACTTAGCACCTCGCAGCAGCCCAGCAGCCGCAGTGTGCGTCCATTTATTTGCAGGTCCCAACTGCACTTCCCTGAGTGTCCTCATCACGGAGCATGCGCCTCAGCTTAGACACCTCAGTTTAGACATTATTTAGAAATACTTGGAATGGTACCTCAAAAATCGCAGCTGGTTCAGAACATAGACAAACTTATTTAAAGTAATATATATCTTCCTCAATATAAATCTAGTTCACTTTATGATTTAGCTGTCCCATTATATTAAATTTACTTTTATTAGTAATAAAAACCCAGTCACCTCCTTTACAAACCTTGTTCATTCTCTTTGTGGCTCTCTATTGAGTTTACTCAGACATTTGCTCTTAATAAAACAGTACAGACAGCTTGAAATTTATTTTCTAGGTTAATATAATTAGAGCTGTAGGTATAAGTCCTTTGCAAAAGTAGGATCAATCCAAAACTCATCTGCTTTAAGATGAGGAGACATTTGACAAAAGGAAAGGCATCCTTGTGCTTTAAACCATAACTTGGAAAAGGTCAAAAGGGGAGTGTTGGTATTTAAAGTGTGACTCAAATTCCTTCCTGTGTGATTATGAGCAGAGTCAAAGCATTTCATTACATTTCAGTGCCTGAATTATAAATCAAGCAGCTCTTTGCAGCCATAATTATTTACCATATATAATTAAGTTTGCATCACAAACTCTGGCAAGAATCAACATTAACATTTTTATTTCTCTTTTTAAACTGGCTAAATGATTAACATTATTACAGAGGGATTATTGGGCTGAAAAGCCTTAATTGTTACTAAATCTTAAACCCTGCTCTATACTTGAATTTATTCTTACAGAAATTTCAAAGAGTTGGCAGTTTGAACAGCCTCCAGTTTTACATAAATGCCATGTATTTCTTCAAACTTGCCTTTAATAATTAAGTCATTTAAGAGCTCACAGACTTCTTGAGTATGGAAACGGCACCAGCAGTAAGGGTAAAAAGGACTCCTGTCCTCTGTGATCAGAGCCGAAAACCTTTTCTAACTATTATCTCGTGAATTACACCAAATACCTCACAGTCATTTGCTGACGTTTTCTCCTCGAAAACCTTCACATTTCAAGCTATTGTGTACAAAATGAACTCCACTCTTCATAACAGACCTCGACATTTTCCTTTTAAATGCCATGCAATGAAAACAATACTAGCTAACACCTAGCAGAGGGGAGACCCAGTTTATTCTCTAATTTGTTTTTATATTTTAATAATTCTTATTTTTGAAATTAGAATATAATTACAGCATTTTCCCCTCCCTTTTCCTCCCTCCAGCCCATCTCATGTACTCCCTCCCTTGCTCTCTCTCATATTCATAGCCTCTGCTTCTTTCAAATCTTATACATATATTCATAAATGGATAAATCAGTCTGCTCACAACATAAACACATATAATGTTAATTGTATGTATATTATTTCAGGACTGATCATTTTGTATTGGATAACCAACTGGGGGTTTCTTCCCTAGAGAAGACTATTTCTCCCACTCAGAATTTCTTATAATCTGCAGTCCTTTGTCTAGAGGTAGGGTCCCCTGAGAATTCTGTAGTCCGTATTAATATGCCTATTGGAATGATCCTTATTCAGGTCTTGACTCATTCAAGTTGTTGAGACTTCACGGGTGTAGCTTCCTTGACATTTCTGAGACAAAAATCTCATAGCAAACTTCCTGTTCCTCTGGCTCTTACAATCTGTCTGCCTCCTCTTCCACATGAGCCCTGAGCCTTAGATACAGGAATTCTGTTATAGATATATCAGTTGGGGCTAGTGATGGACCAGCCTGACTCCATTTTAATGATGGAAACCATTTTGTTATAAGGTCAGAAGTCCAATTCTGTTTGCTGCAAAATTCAAGTTGACCGTGCTTTAACATGATTCTAGAATCTGACATGCCCCCCACCCTATAGAGTTTGACTCACACCTTGAATATACCCTGATAAGATAAAATGTTTTGCCAAGTACTTTTGAAGTGTCCAGCCAAGTTCCTATGTAACCAAAATTCCTCTGAAAATCACCCCCTCTTTGAAAAAGCCCTAGTCTTGCAGGTTTGGGGGGCTATGTAAGTCCACATTTTCCTATGTTCAATACTATATTTTCAAACCCCACTTTAGGGAGATAGACCAGACTGACAGAAAATAAAGCTTGCTTAATCTGACCAAGGAATTTGGATAATGGTATTTATTCTCATTCAGTGGAATTAATACTAACTACCACATGATCTCTTGTTCTCTGCATTTTGAACAGTTGTGGTTTCCTATAACAATGTCTATCTATCTGCTCCCTGTTGAGGTTTGGTGTGTTGCTATGTATTGTAATGCTAAACTCTATACCCGAAGACCCAGGCCTACGAGTGACTTTTCATGTTCACAAGCTTTCGTTGTGACAACCTTGTTCCTTGATTTGAAAACTATAAATAAAATTCGACTACAGCCAATTAATTACTGGAGGGACTAGAGGTAGGTAAGTTTAGAGTAACCTGGTTGAAGAAGGAGGAAGAACGTGAGGCAGAGAGGAGGAAACCTCCATGAGGAGAGATGGACCATGAGCACATGGCCAGGAGAGACAGCAAGTATCTGGGATATACTGCTGGGGAGATGGCCAGGCCCGCAGTTAAAAGAGTAGATTAGAAATTGCCACACACACACACACCCCAAGTAACCGTCAAAATCAAATAAAATAGCCATAGTCTGAGTCTCATTTATTCGTAAGCTAGTCTGGGATAAGAATAAAGTGGGTGTACTACAGCTACCAAGAGAAGGTTTTTCTTTTGTTGAAGAGTGAGAGCTCCATTCATCTGTGGGTATAAGGATAAATAATTAGAATGCAGTTAAGAATTATACTGGTTTTGTAAAGTAGTTGTAGGCTCTCCTACAACGTCATGACTCATTAGCCCTGGGTAGTTAGCAAAGTTTCTGGCACTAGGCATATGTTCCCTTTGTTAAAAGTAAGTCTTAAATCCAAGTATAAAGCTAATGGTTGCTTCCAAGATATAAACACCACTTTTGAACTCAGGGTTACCATGGCACCCTGGTCATTGTTGTAGCTTATGGGTGTCGTAGCTGGGTAGGACTCTTGGTTGCTCCCCTCTCTTGAATGCTTGCATAGCACCTACTGCCACCATGGAAGCTCGTTCTCAAGGAGGAAGCATTCTGGTCAATTCCAGCTCAAGAACCTCTGGTCCATTTGTCAGAAATGTGTGGTATCTTCAGAAATAAAGACTTACTTTCCACCTCTGGAAAGTAACCAAGAATAATAGCAATAGCCAATAATGTTTTGGGAGTCTCTTGGACAATCCTAACCAACAACTTGAAAAGGTTCTTATGCTGGTGGTTTTGTTAAATACTCTATGACTCTTGGTGGGGGTGGGGGGAGCATTGTCAGCACAAGTGGAAATTTTTCATTTAAACTATATATGTGTACAAATAGGCTTATATGTATTATATGTAATTTTAGGTGATAGGTAGTAGTATGTGTCTTAGTGACTTTTTCAGACATCCATCTTTATGCCTATTTCACCCTTCTTCTTTCCTCTCATTCTATATTTCTCTCTCTCTCTCTCTCTCTCTCTCTCTCTGTGCTCTCTCTCTCTCTCTCTCTCTCCCTCCTTCCCTCCCCCCCACCTCCCAAATTGAAGCCAACACCCGTTTTTCCAATTTCCCTTTCTAAACACTTGTACCCTGCTATTTTCCTATTGCTCCCGCCCCAACCCACCAATGGTTGGTTCCTTTTCTTTCCTGGTTTCTACAGTTACTCCCTGTTATATTCCACATCTGAAGATTTGGAATTAGGAGCCACCATTGAGAAAGAACATGAAATATTTGTCTTTCAGGGTCTGAGTTACCTCATTCAATTTAATATTTTCCTGCACTTACGTGAAATGTTCATGATTTAATTTTCTTTACAACTGAGTAACATTCCATGGTGCAGATGTAGCATGTTTTCATTAGTCATTCACCAGTTGAAGAACAGTTAGGTTTCCATTCCCCAGCTATTGTGAGTGAAAAAAGGCTGAGCAAGTTGTGTAGAGCAAGATGTCGAGTCCTTAGGACATTTGCTGAGGAGTAGTATAACTGTGCCCTTAGATGATGAAATATTTCTGAAGATTCTGGACACTTTAGGAGATGGGGCTAAACTTGAGGAAGTAAGTTATTGGGGTAGTTGGGGACATATTACCTCTGACTGCTTCCTATCTTGCTTTTTGTTTCCTGTTGGCCATTAAGAAACAGCACTCCTGTATCCCAAACTCCCAATGCCAGGATTTTCCAGCCAAGTGTATGGAGCCAAGCAACTGCAAATTAATCATTCTGAATCTTTAAACCAAAACAAACCCTCCTTTACATTGTTCAGCCACAGTAATTTGAAGTTATTACAATATGAAGTGAATAAACTCAATACCAAAACTCACCAAATACCATTTTGACAAGGTATCAGAACAAATTTAAACTATTGGAAGTGTATGATCTACCAAACTCTCCCCCAGAAACAAGCAAGAGAAAGCACCCAACACACATTCAAAACTTGCAACTGGTGGCAATATTTCAACTGGCATGCAAATATTTTCATTTTGCAAGCTTCTATTCACTGTTAAATAATATTATGTCTTATTCCATCCAGCTTGATGGACAGGCTCAATTTCTCTCTGGGGCTAACACCAAATGAAAACTCTACAAAAAAAAATTGTGCACTCTGTCATAACCAAAAGTTAAAAAAGACTTATGTAGAAAGTTTAAAAGCAAATCACATGTGCTTTTTCTTGCAAAAATCTGAGCACAAACCAGTTCAGTAAAGTGTTAAGCTCAAAAGTCAATTTGCAGTAGGCTAAAGAAGGAGAAGGAGCGAGAGCGAGGATGTGCACATAGAAGATACTGGCCTCTTTAGGAAGACATTCTGCTGGGGGAAGAAATGGAGGATGCTGTGGAGGACCATACAGACGACCTCCAAGGCACAAAAGAGGAGAGGAGGAGTTAGCCCAACATGTAATGAGAAACAAAAGACTCCCTTGAAACAATGATTCAATCAGAAGCCAAACTGAGAAGAGTTGAGATGCCAGAGACAAAGAAACAGGCTAAAGCTAGCCTGCCTTTCGCTACAACCTGCGCTTGTATTTTTACCTCTTTCCTTGGAAATAGAGGAGATTATAAACAAGTTTGCAGTAGCCAAAAAAAAAAGTGACCCTACCCATAGCTGTACAACCTCTGTGACTACAGCTCCTTCTACTGCAAATACTTCATAAAAATTAGTGTGAACTTTCTCTTTACATTGTACATGGTTTCCTTTCTTTTTAAAAGTTTGTTTTATTTATTACTCTATGTGGATGTGAATGCACATATGAACATCAGAGGACAACTTTGTGGAGTCTGTTCTTTCCTCCCCATCACCACTACTCCCTGCCTCCCCCCCTGCTTCCTGTATGTGGGTTCCAGGAATAGAAGTCAAGCCATCAGGGTGGAGCAGCAAGTTTTACCCAGAGAGCCATGAAGGGATCTAATGCCCTTTTCTGGCTTCCACAGTCCCTGTATCAGCGTGGTAGACAGACACATATACAGACAACACATCCATACATCATCAAGTAAAAATAGAAAATGCTATCTACTGGGCAAGGGAGAAGCTAAGCTGGTAAAGAACTCACCTTTCATGCATGAAGATCTGGGTTTGATCTCCAGAACCCACATGAAGATGCCACATTTGGTGACACTAGATTATATCCCAGTGTCTCAGTTAGGGATTCTACTACTGTGAAAGAAAAATCTCCCATGACTAAAATTAATTTGTAAAGGAAAGGGTTTAGTGCATCTACACTTTCAGATAAAAGTTCATCATTGATAGAAATCAGGGGAGAAACTCTGGAGGTGGTAACTGCTGCAGAGGCCATGAAGTGCTGCTTACTGGCTTGCTCAGCTTTCTTACAGTATCTAGGGTCACTAGTCCAGGGAGGACACCACCCACAGGAAGCTGTGCCTTCCTGTAATAATCAAGAAGATATACTTCTGTATTAGTCAGGATCCTCTAGAGTCACAGAACTTATGGAATGTTTCCATATATTAAAGAAAATTATTAGAATGACTTACAGTCTGCAATCTAACTAACCCAGCAATGGGCATCTGAGAATGGGAAGTCTAAGAATCTAGTAGTTGCTCAGTCCACGAGGCTAGGTGTTTCAGCTGGTCTTCTGTAGAAGCTGGAATCCTGGAGAAGTAGGTTCCAACAGATGCGCTGACAAGTAAGTGTAAGCAGGGGAAGGAGGAGAAGGAGAAGGAAGAAGAGGAGGAAAAGGAAGGGAAGAGTGCCAGGGACCAGCCCCAGTGGGGGTTCTTCTTTCTTGTCGGTTCTTCTTGAGGCAGGAGAGGGGGGAGAGTGCTGATGGAGGGTAAGACTTTGTCTTACGAGATATTTAGGATTGCTGTATAATAATAAAATGTTTACTTATCTAAGTCTAAGTTACTATGCTACTGTAGCTGACCTGCCTCCTGTGATGTTCTGAGGCCAGAAACTGCAGTCTCTGGCACTTAGCACCTCATCCTAAAACTACAGGAGATAAAGTAAAGGGTTAATTGCTAGAGCCTTTTCCCTTTTGTCCAGATGCCTCTTGCTTGTCAAGCTAGGGGTAAGTTTGGAGCAATAAACTTCTATTGAACCAGGAGAAGAGAATAACGCTCGCAGAAGGAAAAACTTTTATGTAAGCAAATATGCATAAACTCACAGAAGTTCATATACAGTTTTATACAAGCTCATTTATTCATTTCCATATAAATCAGCTGGGCCCAGCTTACATGCATTCTCACAATTTCATACTTACACACACACACACACACACACACACACACACACACACACACGCATGCATGCATTCTCACAATTACATACATACATACACACACACACACACACATGCATTCTCACAATTACATACATACATACACACACACACACACATCCATACTTACATATACATATGGAGCAAAAGACCAAGCACCAGTGCAGGAGGAACTCACTCATTCTGGATGAAAAATGAGCTCCAATCTTTATTGCATAGTGAAAGAAAAATCGTCTACCTTTTTAATGCTAAATGAATTAAACCCATGTTTATAAGAATAAAGTTTTGTTCCTTTTAATAAGACTAAGCCTGCCTTGTCCTTACTATGGAACCTGTTCTCTCCCATGATAAGGAGAAGCCTCCTGCTCCTTCTGCTCTCTGCAGCATCTTCTTTTTTCCTCTTTCCCTCTGCATTCTGCACATTGCTCTGTTAGTATTTTATGTTACCTATAGTTTCTAAGTTATTCCACTCTGCGTTCTCCTTCTAATCCTGCTCTCTCCTCCGGCTCTGATGTCACAATGATGCTCTAACTCTCAGTGCCTTTTCTCCCAGTGCTGTGCCTATACTTCTAAGTTCTTCTTGGATTCAGTTCTGTCTAAAAAGTGTTCTGTCTAAAAACTTCTCAGCTCAGTTCTTCTCTCAGCTCAGTTCCTCTCAGCTCAGACCTGACTCTTCTGCTCAGCCCTCTCTTCAGCTTAGCCCCGACTTTGATTCTTCTCTTTGTCCTCAGCACTTAAACATCTTTCAGAATACATGGTCACACGTTACAAAGTTCATCACAAGTTCACACAAAAAATCAAATCATAAATTGAAATAGAAGTTTGCACCAGAGAATGTTTACATGCATATCCATTAGGAGTAATTATCTGGCTAAACATCCATCACCTGTCTCAGCTCCACAGGTTCACTGAAGGTTTAAAACCATAACTAAGTTGTTAGTGAAGATTTGTATAGATAAACTCAGTCAATATTTTATCTCCTGTCCTAGCACCTATAGTAAATCTTTAGTTCCCTTTTTATGACCTTTGACTAATTGTTTTACAACCTCTTGGAATGTGCTCTGAGTAGGAGAATGGTTACTAAGAGCAATTAACTGGTGACACTTGGAAAACTGGCAGAGTTCTCATCACAGTTTTGACTATCAGAAAAGGACCTAATAGCAGTCCCACTATAAAAGAGCTTAATAATCACTGATATAATTTAAGGAATTCTTATAGGATCATCATTAAGACTTAATTCATCTATTTGTCTATATAGCATCACTACAAGACAGTACAACTTCATGGATCTGCAGAGATCTGCTCCAAAGGGGTGTGCTACTACTTAGTGATTGTTATATATGTTTAATAATAACAGGAAAAGCATATTAATAGCAGGAATCTTTCCTAAAATGAATCCCTTACAGCCTTGCTTAATAAGGCCCACCTGTTGCAGATTATATAATAATCTGAAGCAGGCCATTTCAGGATGATCACCTGCTAGTTATTAGCTTGACCCTTTATGGCTCCTGACAGAAGAGGGCCTTCCTTCTTCTATCATCCTTACGTAGACCTCCAGCAAAAGGTATGGCCCAGATTCAAGGTGTGTACCACCATGCCTGGATTTGGAACTTGCTCTGCCCCAGGTTGGCTTTGAACTCAGAGATCTGCTTGCCTCTGTCTTCTGGGATTAAAGGCGTGTACTTTTCTGGGCCTAAGCTTTTCATGGCCACTAAGCCTCAAGATCTGGATCAGAAGTGTGTGTCATCCCATGTCAAGATCTAGGTCAGAAGCCTGTGTCTTCCAGCCTCAAGATCTCGATCATAGGTGTGCCCTCCATTTCTGAACTGTAGTTCATTCCAGATGGAGTCAAGCTGACAACCAGGAACAGTCATCACAGTCCCACAGACCAATCAGGTGTCGGCATTTTCTCAGCTGAGGTTCCTATTTCTCAAATAACTCTAACTTGTGTCAAGTTGGCATAAAATTAGCAGCCAATGCTGGAGAGACAGACACAGGAGGATCCTTGGGGTTTGGTAGCTAGTCAGTGTAGTCAAGTCAGTGAGCTCCAAGCCAAGAAGAAGCCCTGTCTCAAAGAATGTAGATAGTGTTCCTGAATATGACTCACGGTGTCACTGACCTCTGTCTCTGTATGCTTACATGCACACTCATGGGCACACACACACAAACACATACACACATACACACACACACACACAAACATACTCATATGTGCAAGCATGTGCACATACATTTTTAAAAAGAAAATAGTATCCTGGGTATATACCCAGAAGATGCCCCAACATGTAACAAAGACACATGCTCCACTATGTTCATAGCAGCCATATTTATAATAGCCAGAAGCT
>CM052701.1:88696920-88710802 GCA_028551405.1 Uromys caudimaculatus
GGCCTGACCCTCCCCCTGGTCGTCCTGGAGTTCAGACCACCAACCAAAGAATACACATCTATTGACCCATGGTTTGGACTACATATGTGGCAGAGGAATCACCTCGATGGCCATCAGGGAGAAAGGAGAGCACTTTGGGCCTGAGGGTGCTAGAGGCCCCAGTAAAGGGGAATGTCAAGGTGGGAATATGGGAATGGGTGGGCGGGTAGGTGGGAGGAGAAATTCCCTCACAGAGGCGGGGAGGGGGGAGGGGATAGGGGGTTTCCAAAGAGGAGACCCAGAAAAGGGGAAACATTGGAAATGTAAATAAAGTATCAAAAATGAAAATAAAAAAACAATGGAAAACAAAAAAAAAACAAAAAACAAAAAACAAAAAACAACAACAAAAAAAAGAAAATAGTATCTGTGGAACGGATGATGAAGGTCATGTTTTTGATGTTTGTATATATTCTTCAAAAGCTGATTGTGGAAAGCCTTAAGATTCAATCCCTGAAAGTGAATAAGGGTTTATAATTTTTTTTTAATTTTTATTTATTTATTTTATATGAGTACACAGTAACTGCCTTCAGACACACCAGAAGAGGGCATCAGATCTCACTGCAGATGGTTGTGAGCCACCCTGTGGTTGCTGGGATTTGAACTCAGGACCTCTGGAAGAGCAGTCAGTGCTCTTAACCACTGAGTCATCTCTCCAGCCCTGAATAAGGATTTATAATTGGAAGGTAAACTTAAAAAGATTTAGAAATGAGGAAAACATACAAAAAATAGATAGTAAACACCTACTATGGTCATGCATTTCTTTAGATACTTGTGATATCAACAAAGAAAATAGATAAATATTTTTGCTAATTTGGAGAGGAAAATAGTAAACAGTAATATTATGTACTACAATCACTAAAAAGTAAATTATATAATACGATTAGTGCTACAGCAGAACAAGGGCATAGGGAGTCTTGGGCTAGGGACAAGAGTACAATTGTACACGAGAAGAGTGATAAAAATGTACCTCCTAAGAGCGGACATATTTGAACAATGGCGTTTGGATATGGTGTTTGGTAAGTGGGTCCCGGGACTTGGCAGCTGGAAGCAGCCACCAAAGAGGCATTCCTGGGATGTGTGAAGGGCATCAAAGAGGATGACTGAGCTAGCCTGTGAGGGGCAAAAAGAGCCAATGAGGTCAGCAAGGAAATCAAAGTCAGATGATAAAGGTCATTGAAGACTGGGGGGATCCCAGGGGCGTTGGACGCTGTAAGGAATGGCATGTTGCAAGGTATGTTTAAACCCTCCGTGTAGCTGCTGTTAGAATAAAGGACGTTGTTCTGAATCTCTCCATAACCTAAACTTCCCCCCCACCCACTGCACTATGGCATCTTAGAATAATAAATATTACTCCTTGCCTCTTAGTCTAGAAAGAGGAAGCATTTAAACTGGCTGTGATTCACGGCAACCCAGGAGGTTACAATTAGCTGTCAGCTGGGACTGCTGTGAACTCAAACCAGGCTGGCTGAGCAGAGCTGCACAGCTGTTACCAGAGGCCCCAGTTCTTTGCCCACACACGCAGGTGTCTCCGGAGGGCTGCATGACTGTCCTCATAGTGCAGGTGTTTCTCCAGAGCAAGGAATCCAAGAGGACAAGCCGGGAGCCGTGATACTCTCTAAAAGCGATGGCTCCAAAGGAACAGTGTCACTTGCCTTATTCCATTCCTCAGTAAAGTCTTCGTCATTTTTCTGGCTTTCCACATTTTCTGAGCTTCAGCATTGAAGCAACTGCTTTTGAAAAAATGAGAGCCCGTGGTTTTCAAGTTCAATTAAATGTATTTAATCACAACTTTTACTTGTATAGATCCCCAATGTTTTTTTTTTCTTTTTTGGAGGGGGTGGGGGGATGGTGGGATGGGGATGGGGGGTTGGGAATGTAGCGGTCAACCTTGTGAAGGAAAAAGTGGATGGAGAGCAAGGCGCCACAGGCTTCTGTGACTCCTCAAAGAGTCCTGATCTGCCACACAGGGCATTAGCTCTGAGATGGCTCCGAGAGACAAAAAAAGGGAACCCAGGTCAGGACAGTGGCACTTCCCCATCTTCATTGAAGCCCTCACACTCCTCAAACTCCTTCTGAGCTACCGCATCACGCAGGGCTTTCATTGGAGCATGGTGACGGTGTGGTGAGATACGATTGGCCAAGGATTTAGGGGCTTGGGATGGCTCAGTGTATATAAGCTTGTGGGCTGGCAATAAACTCAGATCTGCACCCTGATGCTTGTCTCCAGAGTTGGATTGCCCAAGATTCATCACCTGACTCTGTCACCTCTCACACCCTCCGTTCTGGGTCCTGTTCCCACGGGAGAGAATTGCTTCCAGTGCGTTTAAATGTACATATGTTTGCATTAAAACTGAATTAAAGTAAATGGTAAAAAATTGATATGAAGTATGTGTGTCTGCACGCATAGTAAAGGCTTGGTTCCAAGACAATGGTGGCAAGTGTGGAAGGTTTGTAGACCTTTAGGGGGTAGCAACTAGTCGGCTGACGGCAATAGCTGGTGGGGGAGGGGGGCAGCAACATGTCCCTGCCTGTTTACTTTCTGCCTGCTGCTTAGCCATCATGGTGAGCCCCTCTCTCTGTTCCTCCATGTCCTCCCTAACATGATACTGCCTCAGCATGACCCAGAAACTGCAAAGCTGGCTAACCACAGACAAAATGTTCTGAAACCATCAGGCAAAACGAATCATTCCTCCTCCTGTTTCTCTCAAGTATCTGTCACAGCAATGAGAAGTCTGATACCAACACAAAAGTGAGACGCGAAAATGGCGCCGGGCACTATGGGGTCTACGGCAGTCATGTTACGGAGAGGAAGGACTTGGGGCTTTTCTATACTGGCATCCACCCAAAGCTTTGAAGCAATGTCCTTCGCTGTGCCCATCACAATACTTGGCTTCACAGCATGCAAGTACAACTGTGTTTTTTTTCCCAGGCTTAGTACAAGAAACAGGGGGCCATTTTCAAGGGGCTGGAAAACGAGAACCAGTGCATTGCCCTTAATTTCACTGTAGCATGCTATTGTTTGAATCTGAAATACCTGCCAACCCTCCTCTAACATACACAGGCTTTTTAAATGATTGGCAGTGTTACTTCTGAAGGTTGATCCTTTAAGAGGTGAGGTTTTGCAGGCAGAAGAAGTAGCCTACTAGGCACAGGCCTAAGCTTGGATCCTGGTTCCTGTCATTCTCTATCTGCTTCATGGTCTACTGTGACACAAACAGTTGTCCTCTGCCACAAGCTCCCATCACCATGGGGTTCTACTCATCACATGGGACCCAGTAATCATGGACCAGACCTCAAACTATGAGCCAAAATAAGCCTCTCTTCTCCTAGGTGTCTCTGTGAGGTATTGTGGGCACAGTCACAGAAAGGTAACTACCACAAGGTTCTCTCTCTCTCTCTCTCTCTCTCTCTCTCTCTCTCTCTCTCTCTCTCTCTCTCTCTCTCTCTCTCTCTCTCTCTCTCTCTCTCTCTCGTGTGTGTGTGTGTGTGTGTGTACCAAAGGGGTATAGTAGTAAAAGGATCAGAAATCAGAAATGGAGCACTTTGCTGCAACAGAAACTCAGTACCCAATACCAAATGCTGGATGAAAAACAAACTCCTGTTGGCTATTAGACTGTCGCCTGCAGGTAGAGCCCTGTGATTAACATTTAAGTGGTCTCAGGAGCATTGGAGTTCAATGATAATAAAGATCATGCGAGAGCCTTTAAGTGATCTGTCACACTTAGCATCTGTCTTGTTGTAATGGAAAGAATAAAAGGAAGGTCTAACAGGAGAAGGAGACGCACAGTCGGTTCAGCAGACTGCTTTCTATTTCAAGATCTCTCTGTATTGCTTTTAAGTCCTCTGACCTATTTAATCTTGGTTTTTGTCCCCAGAAATAGGTTATTCTATGTAAATGCACCATGTCTTCCATTAGTTGTCATTTATAAAGAAAAACTCAATAGTTTCATATATATTCTAATTAGTAAGTATGATAATACAGAATTTTTATAACAGGTGATATCTACCATTCAGCACGTTAAGGAAAAATATCCTCCGAGATGATACACTTCTTTTTTAATATTCCAACCTTATTTCTATGAAGGGCCTAATCCTCTGCTGAGCACATGATAAACTGATGACATGCTCCATTTTTATTTCACTAAACACAACCTGAAAATAAACATCTTTTATTTGGGAACAAAATTCAATTATAAAGAAAATAAAATGCAATCTGGGATCAATAGCTTATTACACTCTCAGCATGAGAGATAATTTCAGTTTAGCCTAATCTGCTGAAATATGTATCTATCTATATACTGTTTATTGGCTTATTCAAGTCTACATGCAAAGTGTAACACATTCAGTTTACTCTTCTTGAAACACAAAAGATAGAATAAGTGGTACTCAAAAACATAACAGAAACCTTGAAATCAAAAAGCTAAAAATCTAAATAATATGTAGATTCTCCTTAATGTAAAGTTGGAATTTGTATATCTAGTAGTCTCATTTTAATGATCATTTTATTTAAAAAGTTGATTGGCAAAAAGGCAGAAATAAGTTAGTCCTCTGAAATGGAAATAATTTAAAGATGTATATTTCAAGTGTAATTATATACTGTTTTGCTGTTTTGCTACAGGGTCTTTCCACCACCTAGGTTGGTCTTCAGTCCTGGAGTTGAAGTGCACCTCCCACCATAAGCTCCTGAGAACTGAGACTACAGGTATGTACCCTCACACAGAGCCATCAGTTGTAAGGCTGCCAAGTGACATATGAGAAAGGGGGCCATCTGCTGTGGCAGATTCTGATGATAAGCTGAGATGAAGAAGAATTAACTCTTCATTCAACAAGATGGAAGACATCATGTGCCTTCATAAGGCCACCATCAGTGGGACGATCATGACTGTCGTAAGTTCTGTAAGCACTGGAGGGAGTCATTTTATATAGTTGTGAGATACAGTAAATAGAGATATATGACTAAAGAAAAGTCAGGAGGAGGTGCTATTCTTGTTTTCAATGATAAGTAACACCACCCATAACAAACAAAAAACTAATGACTCAAAAGAAAGGTAAGAATTACTGTAGTGCGCAAAAAAACAGTGACTAATTAAGAGTTTCCACAGAAGGGAAAAACAGGCTTTCCTCTTTAGTCTCAGGAGTTAAGACAGTATTTTAGTTAAATTTTTCTTGTTGTGACAGAAGACCTTATACAGAGCAATGAGGGAGAGGCTTACTTTGGCTCACAGTCTGAGGGGACACAGACCATTTTGATGGGAAGATATGGCTGGCAGAATGGGAATCAGGGGAGGGCGTACCAGCGCTCAGTGGCGGTCTCTGTTCTTCCTTTGTACTCAGTCTGGGACACTGAATCATGGGGATCACACTAACCATATTACAGCAGTCTTTCGCCATCAACGAGTCCTCTCTGAAAAATCCCTCACAGACAATAATGTCCCAAGAGTTTCTTGATTCAAACAGGTTAACTGAAATGAATCTCTTCAGCTCATAGAAACTGTGGAAGAGTAGACGTAGGCTAGAAGCCTGAGAAAGTTCTCTCTTGCTTACCTTAGCTTCCTCGGAGGGAAACAGATCCAGATCAGCTGAGAGGGGGCAACAAGGAGCAAAAAGTATAAAACTGGCAAATTTGGCAAATTCTCAAATTTATATTACTTCTGAAATATGCAAAGAAAGTCTTTTTATAACTCATTTCTTTTTAACACTTCACTCTGTTTGGAGAGATGTAGGTGGACAAGGATCCTATAAAACTGCCAATTAATAGTTCCAGCTGGAACAGCCTCTAAACTGGAGAGAGTCAACCGACTCAGACTGTAGCTGTTCTTATCATCCTCCTATCGAGCTGGCCTCAAAACAGAGGGGAAACTTGCAGAGTTAATGGGGTGATCCCTGCCATGTGTCCTGACATCCTTGTGTTAGTCTCACTGTGGGGTTCTGGATGTGACTTCAGGTGTACCAAATTGTTAGATCCAGAAGTGCAGTCATGTTTCTTGAGGACACAGCCCATTATCCCTGCTCCTGAGACTTCACATCTACAGCTTCCAATGCTTCCACTCTTTAGCAGACCTACTGAGTGGACATCCTCAGAGTGTGGAAGTGACTCCCAGTGAGTATTCAGCCTTATTCATTCCTGCAGAAAATCACTCCCTTTCCCCTCCTCTGCCACAAAATTGCCTCCCACTGACAGACACCCTAAGTAGCTACCGCATAGGAGCATTCCAGATAGAAAATGGGGACAAAAGCTCATTTATTTGAGGCTGTCTTGGCTGCCTACCACCTCAGAGGGAAGTCAGAACCCCAAGTCCGACTACTTCTTTCCACACATTTAGGAGCAAGAAGAAGCAGGCTCCTTCAGTTTCCTGGCAGGGTCTTGCAGAGTACTACATCCTACTTTTCTTCTGGCTACTGAACTCAGCTGCTTACCCTGAATGCATGGCTGTGTGCATTTGTTATACTGTAGAAGAAAATACTTGATAATCTGGGTACGATTCTAAATAACAACAGACTTGCATCAATGTAGAAGTGAGGATTACTTAAAATGGAATTACAATGGATTCAGTGTCTTAAGATCTGATTCCTTCACACAAACAGGAATAACTACAATCCTTGTTTTCTATTTGCCCAAGCACTTTAGAGAAGTGTTGCTAATATAACTTTCACTGGTATGGAACTACACAGGTGACTTTTCAAGCCAGCATTTCATCCTACTTTTAGCCAAACTCCCCACCTGGTTTTAGTGGCATTACCATCTTATTAATTCTATACTGAGCTGATTATTTTAAAAGGCACATTTCTTACAAATAAGCAAATCAGTAAACACACTTTACTGCTATCTGAACTGCAAACCAAAAATATTTACCAACTGGCTATGGTTAGGCTATTTATGCATTCTCTCTTAAAGGTCATATCTCTAGATCAAAGGCCAGACTGGCATTGCTTATGTTTTGCTCATCACTGTTTAACCCGTAACAACCTTTTTCCTCTGGAGAGAAGAAAGCCTCATCAATTCATACTAGAATACACAGATAGATGTGACAGTCAAGGCTGTTAGGTTTCCAGTATTACTGAGAGCATGTCAGATGTGTTATAGGAAACTACAGCTACACCAACCAGGCTAGAATGTTGACCTACTTGTGGGGCAGTGATCTATGTCAGGCAGTCTAACGCCTGGTCAAGCATAGGCTAGAAGCCCTGGGAGACCCGGTGAAAGATTACACCAGGGACCAGAATTCATGCTTCTGGCCAACGCTCCCAGGAAATTCTTCATAGCTATCACGACCCCTGTATGGAGAGAGGCCTGGCGTGTGAAACTTGTGTAGAGGCAAATGAGGCAACAATTAGGGCTCCCAAGCTGGCCAATGGAAAGTATCAACTACCAAGCCCCATCCCCTTCTCTCAGAACTATAAATAGAACACATTGACCCGAGTAGCTCTCTCTCTCTCTCCCCTCTTTCTCCACCCGCCTGCCCTGGGAGCGCTACCTGCCATCCAGAACGAATAAAGATAAAAACTATTTTGGCATCGGAGAACTTTTGTCTAAGGGAGCTGTGACTCTTGGATTCTGGAGAAGAGCGGAGCAACCTTAACGGCAGGGGCGCAGGGCGGCAAATGCTCTGAGCACAACGGAGCCGGCGGGTGCCAGCGGCTGATCTCTGTCCACTCCCTCCCTACACCATGGCCAAGCGGCTGGCCGAGACTACAGCAGCGCTCCACAGCCCGCAGCGGCTTGGGCACCGAGTCGGCGGACGCCCCTCCATCAGCGCCGGGGTGCTCGGCCCTGGCGTCTCACCCCCGCAGCGTCAGGCCCCATGGCATACGCGACGAAGAGGGCTGCTGTGGTGATCCTTTTAGCCTAGGGCACGTGGACCCAACCCCTGGGGGTCCCTGGACCCAGAGACTCCACCCACCCTGTGCTTCCCCCAACGGGAGAGAGTACGACACCTACTTACAAGAATGTGTATCGATTGTCCCCTTCCATGTCTAGTAAAGTAGCCCCTTAATCATATGGTTGTGAAGTCAATGCATTCGAGCCATGTTTGGGAACTATGAGGATATGGATCTTTGAGGATAAATTACAAGTGCACCAGAAGTTATACAAAATGGTAAAGAGTGACATTTGCACCTTATAATAGGCACATAGGTTTTTAATTCCAAAGGGAGAATAATTTAGTGAGCCCATCATATCTCAAAAGTTTATAATTCATTGTCCTTTTAATGTTATACTGCACGGCTAGATTTTTTTCAACTAGTGTTTTGTGTTTTGTTTGATAATGAACACAGATAAATTTTGGAAAACATTTACCAATTTGCAAATTATTTGTGAATGTATGACAGTTACCATTTCCTCTAACTGGCTCTAATATCAGACTAACCAGGCTTGGATCCAACTCCGTTATTCCCATGAGCTAACATCTGCACTGCCTCAACATCCCTGCTTGTACAACGAGGACAAGTATACTTAATGTTCCTCTGTGGAGAGTGGCAAGTTTTTGTTTTATAAACTGCCTGATAGCAGGCAGGCAGTGACACTCAGCTTTAAAGAACTCATAAAGGAGGGAGACTTGCTGCTCCAAGGTGGAGGAAGATGTAGGTTTTCTGTGCAAGGCATTAGGAACAAAGTCTCAGAGATAGGGACTGCTCTTTGGGTTTTTTTGGGGTTTTTTTGTTTGTTTTTGTTTTTTTCATCTTTTTCATAATGGTCATTAGCAAGCATTCAAGCATAATTTGAACCAGAGCAGCACTATTAACTCAGGTTGCCCTCTGTAGGTAAGAGATGCTGTATCAATAGCACACATTCTATGGTAACCAGGAAATACTGGGTGGATGGGGCCATGATATGCTTAGCTGCAGCACTCAGAGAATTAGCAGCTTCATAATACCTCAGCTCATAACAAAACTTATTGAATCTTTTACCCTCGTGTTTATAAAGCATTTAATCAGAGCAATGTCTCATTGAGCCTTTTAACTTGCTTGCCCGTCTCCTAATCTCAACTTTCCTTTGACCCAGCTCTTCCCACTTTCCCATCTTCTGCAGGAAGGAAGACTCCATACTCAGGGCTTCAAACATTTCTTTTTGTGGTTGATGCTTATGTCTTTCACTATTGGTCCTGCATTCTCAGTCCGATTCATAGACGTCTGGCACTAGTGGTGAACATGTATACCCACTGGATGGCCCCACCGTGGCACTGCACGCATGGCATGTGGTACACATTGGCACCTTTAACCAGACCCTTGCATTCTATTCGTGTTATCTTCTTGGAGTTGTGTTTACATTTATTTGTTGGATGGATGGATGTGTGTGAGTGTGCGCATGCCAGTGTGCATGTGGCGATCAGAGGACAACTGGTGACATTTGGTTCTCCTTCCACCATATGAGTTCCTAGGAATAAACTCCGGTCAGCTGTAGTGGCAAACTCCCTTACACACTAAGCCACGGGCCTAATCCTTCCGGTTTTGACACTCGAATAATGAAGGGTGCCTTCATTCTGTAATCTGAGTCCTTTACTTCATATCCAGATATGTTTCCTACTCACCAGTCATGTTCCATTATGCCTCTGACTGCCCTTGCCCAGTACTTGATGATTTCATGAATAGGTTAACATTCATTTTTCCTATGCTCTTAATTCATTCTGTATATAGAAGACAGGTCTTAAGATTTTGTTACATATACTACTTGTCTAAGAGAAATATGCACAGGGCTTCACTTTGCAAAGTGCAATGCTGATAGGAACATCTATGATGCTTGCTTGCTCCAAGTAAAGGTCCCTAAGGAGATCACTGTCCATGGCCCCAAAAGCCAACGTGTTAAAAGCTTGGTTGCCTCACGATGGATTTGGGAGTTCAGATCATAATGGTTTTATCCTCTTCAGAGAATTCACTGATGGCATCCCTAGAATCCTACGATGCCTCTCATTTCAACCACGCATGCCCCCTGCTTCCTCAGCCATCACAAGGTGAGCGGCTTTCTTCTCCACATCTTTCCACCGTGATACACTGCTCCATCAGACTTAAGGCAATGGGGCAGCTCGCCATAGGTTGAAAACATGGACTCTTTAAGAAGCTGTAGCGGCCCACAGCTGAGCTTCCTGCAACACTGAATTATCACTCCCCCTTAATTCTGCTCTTTAAAACAATGGGCTCCACATTTCAATTCTTTTATTGTTTAAAAAAAAAAATTGGAGGGAAAAAAACTTATTTATACCTGCTCATTCTTATACTGGGTACACTGCTCATAGCAGTACATTTTTGATCCTTTATAATAAAACCAAGTATGTACTATACAATTAAAATCAAGACTCACAAGTGCCAAAAGGGTAACAAGACTTTAAAAGCGTTTCAATTTTTCCAAAAGCTTAGGCATTTTCGCCTCACATTTTCCACTTTGGACACTTCCAACTAGTCACCACCAGGTGGAGGCACACCTGCACACAGAAGTGTTTCTAAGGAGTGACAGCAGGAACAGTTTCTAAAAACTTAAACTTACACACGGATGCATTTCAAAACTATTTCTAGAAGGCTTAACTTCAAAGTAGCAGCCAGGAAGAGACGGATAACTTAAATTTACAGATATTCCACAGATGAATCAAGAAATAACTTAGTAATTTAATATATGACACAAAAGTACCTAAGAAACTTGTTTCACTGGGCCCATCTCTTAGAGAAAAGTTCAGCATTCCTGCCAGGGAATTCTGTCATCTGGTTCCTCCCCGTTTCCTGAAACTTGGATCTAAAAAGCCATTCATGCTTCCTGAGCCAGTGGAACTTTTTATCTCAAAAACATATGCATACCTCCACCTCAACTATATATACTAACACGATGTATGAAGAACTAAACAAATTTTAACATTTAAATCTTCACAACTAATAAATATGACAATGACTTAATATTCAGACAGTATTTTGCATAAAGTTTTGGTTTACAGAACCATCAGTTTTTTAAATTGTTAATGATTTTTAGTATTTTTAAATTTTTTCTTAAAACATTTTTAAACAACAGAGTTGTACTGGAGCCCAGAAAGTACAAATTCACTAGTGCACCTCAAACTTAAAAACCAAATATATTTCTGTAATTTTCCTACCTCCTTCTATTTCCGTACTCCCATGTCCAGCCCCCCAACTTCCTCTCAAATTTATGGCCTCTTATTCTGTATTATTGTTACAAATAAACAAATATAACCCATTGAGTCCACTTAAGTTTTACATATAAGTTTATTTGGGCTGACTAGTTGGTATTAGATAACCAATTAGGGGACTCGTCCTGGGAAATACTAATTCTCTCTCAGCAGTTGGCAATGACGTGTAGCATTTTATCTAGGGGTGAGACCTTGTAAATTTCACCCATGCACATTGGCATGTCAGCTAGTGTTGTCATTGTTCAAGTACTGGTTAGCAGCCACTTTAAAAAAAAAAATTGTTTATTATACTTATGGGTACACTGTAGCTGTCTTCAGACACACCAGAAGAGGGCACCAAATCCCATTACAGATGGTTGTGAGCCACCATGTGGTTGATGGGAATTGAACTCAGGACCTCTGGAAAAGCAGTCGGTGCTCTTAACTGCTGAGCCATCTCTCCAGGCCTTAGCAGTCACTTTTAAGTAGCTTTCCTATAATATGTAGAAGACATAATTTTACAGACTTCCTGGTCCTCCAGCTCTGACATTCATTCTACCGCCATTTCTGCAATTTCTGTGTCTTAGGTGCAGAGGTTGTGTTGTAGATGTATCAGTTGAGGGCACCTCACAGACAGTTGTTCTCTGCATTGTGAGCAGCCATGGCTTTCTATAATGTTCTCCATTTGTTAAAAGAAGCTACTCTGATGAAGGGGGAGAGCCACATATAGCTGCATATAAGGATATACATCTAGAATGCAGGTAAGGATTACACTGCTTTAGAAAAGTGGCAGAAGTGGTTCTCCTCTAAGATCTGTGACCTTACTAGCCACTGGTAATTGGCTAAGCTAGAGCATAATTTCTACACTGTGAATAGGCCTCAAGTCTAGTCAGAGAGCTGTCAGTTGCCTCTAGAAGTGCCTCTATTGTCCTTCAGGGATATCCTGCCATGATGCCATTATGGTTCATAGACATAACAGCTGGGTAGGGCTTCTGACAGCCTTTCTCTTCTGGTAGTTTGTGAACCACTTTCCAGTACTGTGAAAGGAAGCCCTCAGGGAGGAGATGCCCAGGTCAGACTCAGCTCAATTTCTCCAAATCCTGTCCCCGGTGTGTGTAATCTTCAGCAGGACTTCTGGGAGGCAAACAAAGGCAACAACAGAAGCCTACGTTGTTTGGGGAGTGGGTTAGACTCCCCTAACTTCAAAAACCAAGGGGAAAAAAATGACATGGAAGTAAAAGGAATTCTAGAGGGAAATACCAGGAAGCATGTGGTATGAAGGAAGAAAAATGGGCAGGGAGCTTGACTTAGGGAGAGAGAGAGAAGACAGTATAGAAGAGACGAAGGAGGGATAACTAGGGGTGTTTTTAAAAACCAGAGAATCATTATCATATACTTACATATTTCATGTACATATCTATCTCTGTCTGTCTGTCTGTCTCTGTCTCTCTCGTGTGTGTAGGTAGGTAGTTTGAAGTTAGGAAGTTAGGCCACATGAGATGTAATACTCTCCCCAAGAGCCATAAACTAGTAAAGTCCCTAGTATTTTAGGCATTAGATATCTCTTATCAAAGGCAATGCTGAGTATAATGATACTGTCATTTACCTTTGTGTTAAAATTATACCCCCTAGGAATTTAGATTTAAGACTTTGTGAGGGGGGTCAGAAAAAGAGATGGGTATATTATTAAAATTAAGAGACAGCGGTTGGGCTACAGAGATGGCTCAATGGTTAAGAGCACTGACTTCTCTTCCAGCAACTGCATGGTGGCTCACAACCATCTGTAATGGGATTGATCTGATGCCCTCTTCTGGTGTGTCTGAAGACAGCAACAGTGTACTCATATCCATAAAATAAATAAATCTTTTTTAAAAAGCAAGTTTTATTAGAGAGGGGGGGAGAGGAGAGAGAGAGAGGTTGAAGGCAACATAGGAAAGCATGTGTGCTTCATCTCTTTCCTGATCCTAAATAAAGGTGGCAAGTACTAAAATAAACAAGAACATTGTAACAAAGACAAATAAAGGAACAATGAGCACCAAAGCAGCCTGTGGAAATGTATGCACAGTTACAGTAGCACAGAGCATATTACTGAATGGACGGACCTGACCAAACTGGAAGAACCCCTCAAAGCAGAAACTTGGTGTGCAGTATTTATTTCCTCAGTTCCAAATCCCATTTCTTTGTAATGCTGGAACTGGTTCACCAGAGTCCATTTCTTCCCCTCAGCCAGCTGGATCATGGACTCTGCCAAGAGAGGGTACAAAGAGAGCCAAGCCAGCACCAAGAAACAGGAGCAGCTTCTTTTCAAAGATCTGTTTTCAGTGTGGCTAGACTGAATTAAAATTGAGAAGAATGACAACAGAAATACAGAAAAGAGGAAATCCTGTTAAATAAGGGGCAGTGAGATGAAGCAAGAAGAAAGAAAGATGTCAAGTATCTGCACATTATAAAAAATCCACAGGAAAGAAAGCAATAGGCAATTAGAAAGGGTTACCTGGAGTTTACCTTTTCTAAAGGTTCAAGAAAACCAATTCTACATAAAAAGAATGGAGAACAAAGTATCAAAATCAAATCTCATCTGAGCCTGGTGACACAACCAGTTGAGGCAGGCACATCTCTGAGTTCCAGGCTAGCCTGGGCTATATAGTAAGACCCTATCTCAAAAAATAATGAAAGAGCCGGGCAGTGGTGGCGCATACCTTTAATCCCCACACTTCAGAGGCAGAGGCAGGCGGATT
>CM052701.1:88721125-88793356 GCA_028551405.1 Uromys caudimaculatus
GGGGTGGGGGTGGGGATAGGGGGTTTCCAAAGAGGAGACCCAGAAAAGGGGAAACATTGGAAATGTAAATAAAGTATCAAAAATAAATAAAAAAAAAAAAAAAGAAAAAAAAAGAAAATATAGTTTAAGGTTCAATGGCCACTTTCAGTAGTATCTAATATTCTAGTACTCTTAAAATGATCACCCAAGACAATGGATAATATTTCATTACTACAACCCCAGGTTGACAGAAAAGTTAAACTAGTTAAAGGAGGAACATATAATATATCTTAGAAATACTTCCCATAAATGATCAAAATAAAATTTTTATTCTTTAAAAGAAAATGTTTTAGGAAACACATATAGAATAGCTAAAATGTGAAAGTAATAAGATACAGCATTGTAAAATCTTAAATATCTTTAAATAACTAAAAGTAATTCAAGTACTTTTTCTAACTACTTGAAATCTTCAAAGTCACACTATTACTTCTGAATCCCAAAACAGAAACAAACATGCATGCTCTACACTGCTCCTACTTCATGAGAAAACAGACAATTTTAAACATTGAAAGGTAAAATCAAGTAGCCAACTCAACTGCCAGGGCCATGGACTCTGCAGTAGCCTCCAAGGAAACAAGCTGCCCTGCTTCTCAGTGAAGCAGTCACAGAATCAAAGCAGTGGCCATCATGGATTGTCCCCCAGTTATAGCTGGGAACAAGAACAGTATGACTGACTTTCTACCATGCACTCCTATTTGAATTTTTAAATTTTAAAATAAATCAAATGAATAAAATCCAATAAATATTTATTGCCTACTATTCTTCCTTCAAGGAGCCCTATATATCTTTATATGTTTAACTCCCAAAATAAACATAGTAAGGTCCAATATATTCCAATATAAGGCAAACACACTTTCATAAATAACCTCTATGTGGGTTAGTGCAACCAAACTGAAACCAAAAGACCTCAGTTTCTGCTGAAATTCTTGCTATTTAATGAGTTGTAATCCTCTGAGGGGAAAATTGTTTTGGGCTATAGTCCATTTCTTCATCTGTATAAATGAAAGATTTCTAAGGTGCTTAACTTGTTATGGCAATAAAAATTATTCTGCTGCATATAGGAGTTCCATCACATTCCTAATATTAAATACTGACTAGGGGTGACTGTGACACAGAACATAAACATATCTCAGCACTGCCAGGTCAAGTGAGCTGAGATTATTATAGTACAGAGGAGCTACTAGAAAATGCAGAAAAGAGATTCTGAATCTAACAGGACATCCTCGCCTTTAACAACTACTAAGTAACTTGGGAAAAGTATGCACAAAATGGTCTTTGATACAAAATCAAGTTCAAGTTAATGACGTTCAGCTGTGGACAGTATGCACAGGATGACCTGCACTGCTGTCTGGAACTCAGCACAACACAACAGCAGCGGAAGAGAGCTGGTAAACAGACGATGAGATAAATGCTGCCAACTGTTCGAGTGTGCTGGGGTCTGCTGTCCCGTCTTCCAAACCTTCTGAACTATTTAAGAGTATGAGCAAATACTGGGGTGGGGTAATTTTTTAACAGGTCCCAAATCCTTACCCAAAGACAGTTACCCAAGTGTCATCTAGGTGATCTTCTGAAGTCAGAGAATCTCCCTGAGTATAAAAAGGATCCAGTTGGGCAGGAGATAGTGTCGTCTTTCGTGGTTGACCAATATTTGCTGGACTAAACACGCTTTGCCCTATATTAGTAAATTTAAGAAGTTAGTTACCAATAAAAACACATGGGCTTTTTTTAAAGCAAAAATCTTAGTTCACAGGGCAAATTATATTAAAAGTTGACAATCAGATATAAATGATTTGAAACATATAACTGTAGCCAATAGCCATTTCATACTATCATATAGAGACAGTCATTAATAACTGGGATATTCTGTCTTTGAGATAGGATTTCACTATATAGCCTCGGCTGGCTTCAAACTTGCAATCCTCCTGCATCAGCCTTTTGTGCTCAGATTACAGGTACGTGCCACCACACATGATTCTGTATTTGGTTATTCTGAAATTAAGCACTAATGTCTCATCATAAGCATGTTAAACATTTGCAAATGTCTAACAGAAAAGTAATAGAAGCTCCTTCTCCTCCCCTAGACCCCAGTGCTGGGGATGACACCAAGAGCGTTACACACGTGAGGCTACTGCCTGCCCTGTCACTGAGCTACGCCCCAACCCTTGATTGTTTAAAGATACCTGATCCTCATGCATCTACTAAGATTGCAGATGTATGCCATCAAATCTTGCTATAATTTTATTTCATCTCAAAGGTCTTCACTAAGTAGACATTAATTTTCTTTATCTTTTACAATAGAAATAATTTATTCAATCCAGGAAATCACATCATATATATGGAACATCATTCTTGATTTTACAAGCATAGCAATACAAATCATAAAAATATGAAACCAAGCACAAGCAACCCTAATAGAGCCTAAATTCTAGAACAAAGACAAAGAGATGTGTAATTCTAGAAAACATACAAGTCTAGACACTAACAACTGACAATTAGCACTGAGACAAGCTAGAACACAGGGGAAGGCATAGTGAAGATGACACAGAGCTCAATGTCAAGTGTGGTGACTAGGTGGAGACAATGGCCAAGGCCGGGCCCAAGAAGGCTGGGGCAGGTGTCCGGGGCAGGTGTCGGACAAAAGCAGAGGCCACTTCTTCCACATTGAGCATACTGAGGAAGATGGGAATACCAGCTCATAGGAAAGCCCTTGTAAAAACCACTGTGAGGACTGTGGCGTGTACCTCAGATGAAGTGAAAAATCAGTGGAAAACTGTGGCAAGAGTGACAGAGAAGGCCTATAAATAGGAAGAGAGCAGAGCCCTATTGAAGAATTCTCAAGTCATTCCACACATGTATGATTTTCCTTACAGGCCTGTAGACCAGAAAATGGGATGTTCTAGTTAACAAGAAAGGAAACCATGGAAAAGACACTTGGAATCCCCATTCAAACAGGCAGGCAATCAGAAGCATGGCTCTCCCCGGTAATCTTAGTTAAACCTGTATTTACCAAAGTATCAATACACAAGTGTAATCCAGAGACCCTGGACCCTAGTTAAGAGCCTCTCAGGTTCAGGCCAGACAAAATTACCTTTAATGTCTAAGTTTCATTTGCCTTTTCCTTCTTGCCCTGTCAGCACACATGACTCTCCAGAGCTTCATTATGTGCTTGATGGACTGAGAAGCAGATTATGAAAATGTAGCTGTGTCTTACTAAACCAGACACCAATCATTAGAAACATAAAACTTCACCACTCCTTATCATGAAAATTACCTTAGAAAAAATATTTTTACTTCAAAATTATTGGTTAAGTGAAATGGGTTTACTATTAAGTGTACCAAATCCCGAGCCCCAAAGGTTTAGTTTTAAATGACTATATATTTAAAATTTTTGTTTTAATTTCTTATCTTTAAACGATGACACAGACTTCTTTAGTAAATGAACAAATTACAATAAGGCCCATCTTACCCAGTGATCAGGGTAAGCTCTGTTCCCGATTACCACAGCCCAATCTACCACAGTAATTACATCCAATGTGTATTAGCTCCTCTTGCACATTGATAACCAAGAACCTAACAGATCCAACTTATAGGAGGAAAGGGGTTTGTGAACTCATGGTTCCTGGGGGATTTGAGGCCATCACAGTGGAGAAGGCAAGATGGAACACAGCTCCCTCTGTGACAATGGCAGTGTAAGATAGAGCACATGTTCATATTGCAGCAGACCAGGAAACTCCAGCAGGCTGGAACTAGAGGCCAAGCAATGACTCTTGCCTCTTCTCAACTACCTTCACTGGGCAGACCCTATCTCCTAAGGGCTTCATGGCTTTCAAAACAGCAGCTCAAACTAGGAAAGAGCACTCAAAACACAAACCTGTAGAGAACATTTCAGATTCAAATGGTCACATTCCCCTAGGCCCCAATGTCTCCTACTCATCTCATGATGTGGAATGCAGTTTAGTCTACAGCAAGAAGGTCTCCACAGTTCTAATAGTGCAACATAGTTCAAACTCCAAACACCAAAAAGCAAACTGAAGGTCTCAAATAAAAACTGCAATGTAACACTGTATTTCTAACTTAAAAAGAAAAAAAGTCACCTAAAATTTCAAACATCTCAATTCTCCTAAGTAGGCTACATAACTTGGGCTTAGAAACTCATCTAATCCAACCTACTAATGTTTTACTTTGGGGAAAAGGTTAGATCAAACCAGACCTACTACACTTATTAAAAACCCTTCAAAAACCAGCTAGATGGCTCAGTGGGCGGTAACGGCACTCTCCACTAAAAAATGACTAATAACTGGAGTTGCATCCCTGAGATACTCATGGTGAAAGATTCAAATTCTATAATTTGTCCTGACCTCAACATGTATATCGTGGCAGGTATACATCCAAGGTCAAGATAAACGGGGAGAGAAGAAGAAAACCAATAACCGAAAGGAGGGCTAACCACATCTATTCCGAGATCCTTGGCTTTGACTGTCCACTTGACACAATGCAGAGTTCTGAATGAGGAACTGGCTACACCAGCCTAGCCTGTAGGGAGCTGGTAAGGGATTCTGTTGATTGCATAACTTAAGTGGGAAGCCTTGTCTTCTGTGGGTGGTGCTATCTCCTCGCTGGTATGCGGAATTGTAAAAACAGAGAAATTACGATGAGCACAGACCTGCACGCACTGACTCACAGTGCTTTGCTCTTTAGTGGGGATGGATTTGATCAGCTGCTTTAAGTCGCTGTTGCCTTGGCTTCTCCGCAATCGATAAGCTGTGGCCTGGAACTGTGAGCCAAATCAACCTTTTCTCCCTTAAGTTGCTTATGTTGGAATGGTTTGCTGTTTCTTTTTAATCACCACAAAAGGAAGACAAACTATAACACATTATAACACACTGAACAATTATTCTTTTTCATGTCATCACAGATGGATTTAATACGTAAAATGCATTTTTAAAATGAGACATTTATAATGGAATATCTCAGGAACTGGAGAGTCGGCTCAGCAGTTAAAAGCACATAATCCTTTTGCAGAGCGCCTAAATTTAGTTCCCAGCACCCATGTCAGACAACTCACACCTGACTGCAATGTCCAACCTCACAGGACCCAATGCCCTCTGTGGACACTCCTTAACTGTACATTCAGACTCACACACACACACACACACACACACACACACACACACACAATTAAAAACACACCTTGCCAGTTACAGTGGCACATCTTTAGTCCTAGCACTTGGACGGCAAAGGCAAGAAGATCTTTGTGAGTTCAAAGCCAGCCTGGTCTAAATAGCAAGGTATAGGCCAGCCATGGCTACACGATGATACTGTGCCTGATAAGCACACAAACAAACAAATAAGCCTTCTCAACCACCTCTTTAAAATCTAGTTAATTCTCACTACAAAGATATACCTTTAATAAGCCAAAGACAATAAAAGGTACATTAGTATAAAACCAATTCAATTTTTTATGCCCTATATAACCATTAAGATACAGTTTAGTTACATTATATCATGCAATAACCTTCAAGCAAGAAATTAAATTAAGGCTCAAGACAACCATTATGACCTTTAAAAACACAAATCAAAATTAAGTCTCAAATGAATAAGCAATCTAATCTTTGCCTTGTCAACTAATCTAAAATATGCAATTACTTATACTAACCGAAAAGTATTTACATAAGTTTAGTATAATTGCTCCCCACCAAGCTAATATTTAATTGCTCCACTGATTTCACTTCCTTTAAATCAAACTTCTGGTACCTACACACTATGCTTAAAATGAAAATAAAGTGCCTATCAAACCACATCAGATTGGACTATAATTTATCTCCCTTGGTAAATCACTATGCAAACATCCTTCACAAAATCAAATTAAAGGGAGGGCAGATGCCCCTACTACCCTTCAATTAAAGAACAGATCCAATTATTTCAAAATGAGTGAAAACAAAAGAAAAATACAGGAAATTTCAAAACGATATGATAAATGAACACCAGAAAAAGAGGTCTTGGCCATGACACCTTCTCACCATGAAAACAAGACAGACCTGGAATAAAGACTTTTGTCTCAGCCCAGTGGACACTAGAGCCCCAGTTTAGAAACACCTGTACCAGGCAAGTTTCCCCAACGATAGGAGGATTTTTCTTAATCATAGCAGGCTTCTCAGATCGAACGTGATAGCTTGTAGACTCGTGGTCACTCCAGATAGATCACAACAGCACCAGCAATGCTTTCTGGGAGCCTTTCATACAAATTGTCAAAACTTAGCCTCATTTGGTAACCTCCAAGTTTATATCCAATCCACCTGAGGATGTGAAAGCCCTGAGTATCCTCCCACTCACAGCCTGTCTGAAGTGAGAATAAACTGGTGGGTACGGTCGCTGCCGTTTAAGATCTAACATATTCACTGGTCCAAATGTATGCTAGACAATGGATAAAGTGCCCAATGAAGCATAGTGAACAGAACACCACTACTCCCTGTAGCCCCTCCAGACAACTCAGAGTAACCATTCTAGAAGTTCCTACTGCCTTGACTTTCCCACAATAACCTCCTCATTACAGATGGATTTAGAAGGTAGAATATATTTCTAAAATGAGACACTTAGAACAGATATATGAGGGGTTGGAGAAATGGAAAACTAACTTTAAGCATACATAACAAGGAAGGGGGTGCTTAGGACCCGCTCATCCCAGGCAAACAGATAAGAACTGTCACGGTCTCTGTCTTAGAAGACGCTGGAGGTATGCTGCTCTTCAGCCTGCTTACCATGGCTTATTCATCCTGCTTTCTTATATAACACAGATCTACCTGCTAAAGAGTGGCACTGCCCACTGTGAGCTGGACCCTCCCAGATAAATCAGTGAATCAAGAAAATGCCCCACAGACTTTCCTACAGACCAATCTGATGGAGGCGTTTTCTCAAAGTTGCCCCTTCCCAGAAGGCCCTGGTTCCCAACCTCATGAAACCAAGGATTTTGTCTCTAAAGAAATGGGAGCTAAACACTTCAAAACTCAATGAGCCCACTCACAGAAGAGACAAGAGGGTAAAGTGAAAATCTGCATTCTGAAAATGAATTTGCCTGTCTGTACTCAGAACACCAGCCAGGCAACACGGATGTCCATTAAGACTTTTCTTTGGGAAAAAAAAAATTAAAAGGAAGGGGGAAAAAAACTACAGAAGCTAAAATTACTCTCCCAGTGTCCCTTCCCAAAATATTTGGCATATTATCCAGTTCTCTTACAGTGCAGTGCAGTAAGAAACAAGAGACTTTCAATTTATCTGGACCCAATTCCAAGTCCTACCTATGTAAAAGATTCCATGTAGCTAGCTTTTTAGTGTCATGTTCAATAATTATGCTTTTATCAACAATGACAAAATAAGTATAAAAAGTTAGAAAGGAACAGAACTTAAGAGTACTATTAACCTCAGCTGGTGTGACATCTTTTAAAAAGAACAGATTGCCGGGCAGTGGTGGCACAAGCCTTTAATCCCAGCACTCGGGAGGCAGAGGCAGGTGGATTCTGAGTTCGAGGCCAGCCTGGTCTACAGAGTGAGTTCCAGGACAGCCAGGGCTACACAGAGAAACTCTGTCTCGAAAAAAAAACAAACAAAAAAAGAAAAACAAAATAAAACAAAACAAAACAGGATGTTAGATTTTTCTAAGTTCATTCAAAGAGCAAAAAGTGGAAATGAAGATTCCACACAGAAGAAAGACTCATTGAGGAGGAAGTCTCTGAGAAGGGAGCACACAAATGTGAATGGTAACGGAGAAGGGAAAAACAAAATTTCAAATCTTCAAGGGAGTCAAATATAAACAAAAGGAATTCCCCAAAGACAGAAGGCAAAAGAAAGCAAACAAGCATCCAAGATACATTCAGAAGTTACTCAGAGCTACAATACGCCCTAAGGAATCCATCTATCAATATCCCAGTAAAACAGAAAGAAATCCCATACCAAAGCACACTATGAAACTGAGAATAGAAACCATGTAGAGATCATGAATTTATTTCTCCCAACAGCCACGAATCGTCATGGCAAATAACTTCCACAGAACACTAGAAAAAAGAAGACCAAGAAACTTTGTCTCTGAAATTCCAATCTCATATAGGATTAAAAAGACGCAATTCCACCCTGAGTTTTGAGTTTTACTTATTCTGCAACCTTTATAATAAAACTACTCAAATGTGTGCTTTGCTAAAAAATATAAAGAACAAAGAAAATGAGAGTTAACAATGATAAAAACAAGACAAGACAGGAAATGAAGGCAAATCCTAGGATGACAGTTGTTCACTATTCCGAAATAGCAAACTGCCAAGAGAATGATGTTCTCAGCTTAAAACATAGTTGCAGGTGGAATTGAGTCTGCTAATTATTTGGCTTTTTAACAGATTCAGGAGAGCAATATATTCACAGAGCTACTAATAAATAAATGAATTGCATGTAACTACAGGACTGCTCAGTGTGGTGGTACACACCTTTAATCCCATCACTTGGGAGACAGAGGTAGATCTCTGTGAATTTGAGGCCAGCCTAATCTACATAGCAAATTCCATGACAGCCATCGCCTCATAGCTGACTGTCTGAAAACAAACAAAAAGAACGGTCAAAGAGTAATTGCTAACATTAAAAGTGGAAGAATGGGACCATCATCCAAGGAAAGTGAGACTTGTCTAGAAACAGAAAAGGTGGAAACTGTACTCTCAATAGTCTCCTCCACCAATTCAAAGAGCCTTTCCAATGCCTTCATTTAGTCCACTAAGAACTAGGGCACACTCTTGATCTTCAGAACTACAGCACAATACATAGTCTGCCTTAAGCCACTGCTCAGTATCTGGTAACTAAAAAATAGCAACAGAAAACTAACATAATACTCTATAAAACTCCAAGCCCAGCCAGATGAGATAGCACAGCTATAATCCTAATATCCAACAGGTTGAGACAGAAGGGCTGTAGTTAGACTAGCCCGATCTACTGATTAGCAAGACTCTGGCCCAGCCCACCCCCCAAAAAAAACAAACTAAATTCCTTCTACCACATACCCTCTCCTACACAAAATGTATTCGTTTCTAATAAGATTCCTAATCTGCTTATTTTGTTTATAAACATAAATCCTGGGACCAATGTCCTCTATGTGAGGATGATCTCCTGTGTTTGTTCTCTTTCACACAGGTTGTTTCTGAGCAGCTGGATACACTCAGTGGGAATGGTAAACACGGATAATGGTCATGTCCTAAGGATGGTACTGAGATTAGAACATTGCTAAAGACTAACCATGGGTTATACTCAGTGGCAGTCAGGCTTACAGCTCAGGTCAATACCCCTTACAACACCTAGATTGTTTGATCTGAGTCTTCTTCCCCCTTTGGCAACTCTTTATTTTATACAGTTTTTAATAATCCAAGAACTACTTCAAAAATCTGTTAATATGCATTCTTAAATTCTTAATACTTTTGGTAGACTATCATATCTACAAATTCACAAAGCAATCTACACAAAGCATTGCCTTCCTAAAGTATACTGACATTTCAAACAGTCTCCAAAGTTAAAGAGTGAAAGTGTTGGTGAAAACACTTCAGAGCAGAAAACAGAAACTGAGTAAGAGGACTCACCAGTCACAGGAGTTGTAGCTCCAACGAGAGGACTCTGCAACACTGAAATGTTTGCCTACATGAAAAGAGCACTAAGTTAAAAACATAAAGTTCTAACCATGCAAACACAGTAATCACTAAAAATTCGATAAGCTTCTTTAATAAATAAGTGAATTCCTATAATGTACTAACTAGAGTTGTCTCTATCAGCTCACACTTCCAAACGTGGAGTATCACTTTTTATCTTCTGTCTTGACCAGTATTAACCCAAAATATGGCAAGATCAAATTTCCTTTGACTCCTTTAGTATATATTATAAAATAGGAAACATGAGGCTACGTGAAATGAGACTGGTGACATGGCTCAGTATTTAGTGCTCTTGCAGCCACATGATGGGAAGAAGAGGACCTACTCCACCAGGCTATCCTGTGGCCTCCACAGTGCATCTCGGCACTTGTGTGCCCCCCACACACACAAAATAAATAAAAACCTAATTTAAAAGAAGTTACATTGGATAAAGAAAAACTTTTATAGGAATTAATAGTAACATAGTAGCTATTTGGTCTTATTTCCCAATGAACAATACTCAAACTAATAGATATAATGATAATTTCTTCATCAAATTCACACAGAAAGAGAAAAATAATGCAATTTTAAACAGACACAAACTATAAAACAGAACACATTCAAATGACAACAAAAGAGAATTTATGTTTAACACTCAGTAAAATATTACCAAGAGGAAAATATCATTAAGCATCACTAATAAGAAAATAATTTAGAGTTAGAAATCCACTAATAGAAGCTGGAGAGATGACTCAGATATTAAAAGCACTTGCTGCTCTTCTTCCAGATGCCCTGAGTTCAGTTCCCAGAAACCATGACAGACAGCTTGCAGAGGCTTCTAAAACCCAAGGGGATCCAGGGCCCTCTTTCAACCTCCCAGGGCACCCACACAGTAGCACATACCCACAAAGAGATACACACATACTCACAAATAAAACTAAATCTGTTTTAAATCCTCCTATAAACAGAACAAAAGAAACAAAGAAACCCACCCACTATCCAACTATCTGATCTACACCAGAGTTGAGCACGGAATCATGGGAACATAACTAATTTTGGCCCTCATCTATTAATAATGTTCATACTTCAATGTCAAAAATATTGGTATACAAGTCTTGTCAACATTTCAAGTGAGTTAACTAATGCTAGTTCTTTCCATGCATCAGAAGAATAATGAGAATGGTCTTGAATCCAGTGGTTCTCATCAGACTTTACTTAGCCTTCAGAATGACCCCTATTCAGGATGTTCTAGGTGTGGTAAACCTAGAAGAACATTGTCCATTAAAAATGTTACCTATGCAGACCAGGCATGGTATCACACACCTATACCAAGAGTCATCAGGACACTGACAGAAGAGCATGTTAAGTGATTAGTTCACCAATTTGCAAGAGGCAGTTTCTTTAGTAAAAGAATATTGGAATTATGTAAATAAAAAAAATAATAAAACAAAGCTCTCAGACCAGGCATGGTGGCACATACCTTTAATTCCAGCACATGGGAGGCAGAAACAGAGATCTGTGAAAATTCCAGGCCAGCCAGAACTACATGGTGACATTCTGTCTCAAAACCACCACCACTAAAGCTCTCAAATCATTATTAAACATTCAACCTCCAAATACAACACTGAATTTCCACTTACTTTTTCCAGAAAAAAGTGCTTAAACAAAGTGGATGAGTTAAAACTCTAATTATACTCTACATTTACAATAATCAGGTTGGAAACGTGGACAGGTTAATAAAACATACCTAGCCCACAGAACTACTTACATGAGAAAACAATCTATAGCCTAGCACCTACCTACCTTCCTTCCTTCCTTCCTTCCTTCCTTCCTTCCTTCCTTCCTTTCTTTCTTTCTTTCTTTCTTTTTCTTTCTCTCTCTCTCTCCTTCCTTCCTTCCTTCCTTCCTTCCTTCCTTCCTTCCTTCCTTCCTTCCTTCCTTCCTTCCTTCCTTCCTTCTTTCTTGGTTGTTGTTGTTGCTGGCTAATACAGGATCTTGCTATATAGAAGAGGCAAGCTTCAAAGTCTTCGTGCTCCCACCTGCCTTGCCTCAGCCTCCAGAGTACCGGGACTACAGGTGTATGCCACCATGCCCACCTTAGGATCCTATGACATCCTAAGTACATTTCATGGTAACGTAAGTAGAGTACATATGTACTTAATGCTTTCTCTATGCTCATGGTTACTTCAGAATTAGTATTAGGGGAAGCTTTCTAATTACTGACCTCACTGTGTAACCACACAAAACCACAAAATGACTACCTATTAAGCATGGGAATTCATTTATCACCTGTCTTCTTGAAGTCAAAGGTGTTGATCCAAGTCCTGGGCTGGAAATGTCATCATAGATACTTCTAACAGGTGGAGCCCCACTTTTATCTTTATGAGCAGGTACAACTGGCTGAGGTGGTGAGCCCCCTATAACAAACAAAAACAGGTGAAAACAAAGTACCTGTTCATCTTTCTTGCAAGTTATGTTTAGTCTGTGGTTTTGAAATAAACTTGTCTTCTACAGTGATGCAAACTTTCATGTTTAACTTCACCTGGGCTCTGGTTTGAAGTCAGGCTGATTCAAATGGTACAAGTGGAACCTGTGATACACCTCTGACAAGCTCCCAAGTGATGTCACAGTGTTGGTGAGCTGCAGAATGTACTTTGAATAAAAGGTTTCGGAATAAACTGCCATTGGAAATTTTAGTTTTTAAAAAAACACATGTAACATTGTTTTCTCTACTATATGGTTAAAATTCAATAACTAATGTGATCAATCTCAGGGCCACACATGGTGATTTATGCCCTTGGTCCTAACTACCCAGGAGGCTGAGTTGGCAGATCACTTTGATTACAACAAGTCAAGGCCAGGATGGACAACATATCAAAACCACGTCTCAAAAGAAAATATAATCCCATTTCTTCCTTGAAAGTAGGTATTAAACAACTCCATTATATATTTACCTGAATAATTTAAATCACCCCAGGATGAAATTTGACTATCAAAATTAAACAGATCCTATTTAACAGAGAAAACAGACCAACTTTTGTCACATAAGCAATGCTAAACAATGAAATAGCCCAGGTCTTTATTTTACACTGAACAGCTTCAGCCACCTCCTCAGAGGCCAGACTATAGAACAAGACTGACCTGGGTTCACCATCATGCTGCCACTAAGGAGCAAGTTTGTCCAATTATTATTTAGCTTCAGATTCTTCTTCTGAAATACTATTTTTTTTTTAAAGAATGGAGCTCTTCTACCGACCAAGCTGATTTTTAAAGGGATAACTATAAAAAGGATAGCATACAGCAGGGCTTACCACTTAGACAAGAGTCTGAGGGGAATGGATAGCTTCATTTCTCGTGGGGTTTTCTGGGAGATCCTTATTGGTTTGTATTTTATTGTTTTGAGACAGGTCTCCTATGGCCCAAGCTGACCTCCGAGAATCACAATAAGGGGAAGAATGTCCTTGAACTCCCAATCCTCTCGACTTTATTTCCTAGATGATGGAGTATAGACTTGCACCACCATGTCTGGCTATGTATAAGGCTTTTTAGAGGAGGTATTAACCTATAGCCCCGGCTTGCCTAAAATACCCTATATGGCCCAGGCTAGCCCTGAACTCACAATTCTCCTACATCAACCTCCTGAGTGCTGAATTATAGGGGCTCACCACCAGGCTGGGCTAAGTCATAACTTTATAATAAAAGTATTTAAAAACCAGTAATAATGTGTTGGTGAGGGAGAGTGTTATACCATTACTTCTCTGAAATTCTACTATACATACCAATATACCATAACACCACAATAAGCAATTAGCCCACCTGCAAGTAAAGGTGATCTCATTTCCATCACTCCTACTGAAGGGCCACTAATTGATCGAGGTTGTGGAGTCACTGGAGCTGGTAGATCCCCCATTAAAAATCCAGGTAAGAACTGGGCATTAACGCCTGGCTTTGGAGATGTAGGTGAACCCAACATCATTGGTTCAGATCCTAAATTAATCAAAAATGTTATAAATAAAGCCATTTCCATTATAGCACATCACAGATATAGCAATTTATGATAAAAGTTGAATAACTTAACCAAAAAAACTTAAATATTATGAACTTTAGTTGAATTTTTTTTTTTTTTTTGGTTTTTTGAGATAGGGTTTCTCTTGTAGCCCTGGCTGTCCTGGAACTCACTCTGTAGATCAGGCTAGCCTTGAACTCAGAAATACGCCTGCCTCTGCCTCCCAAGTGCTGGGATTAAAGGCGTGCGCCACCACTGACCAGCTAGTTGAATTTATTTTAAAAGCTAGTAAGAATTCTTTCCAAAATGTGAAATGATCTTGTATTCACAATATTAATCTTTCACCTTTTTTTTTTTTTTTTTTTACGATGGTAGAAATCCAGTCCAGGACTTTTTGCTCACATTACACAAGCTCCCTACACTAAGGTACACCCACAAGGCTAATTTTTGGCAGGTGTTCCTGGTTATACTACTTTTTTTTTTTTAAAGATTTATTTATTCATTTATTTTATGTTGAGTACATCACTGTCTTTAGACACACCAGAAAAGGGCATCAGATCCTATTACAGATGGTTGTAAGCCACCATGTGGTTGCTGGGAATTGAACTCAGAACCTCTGGAAGAGCAGTCAGTGCTCTTAACCACTGAGCCATCTCTCCAGCCCCCTGGTTATACTACTTCAATGATTTAAATGCATCATTTTGAAAACCTTAGCTTATTATTTAAAAAGAAATCTCTAATACAAGCAGAATAATTTATTTCTACGCCTGTGTTTCTTACTATGCACCTAAAAACAAGAATACACCAATTTTTATACAAATATTGACAAATCAGAAACAATGGGTTTAGTTTCGTCTTCCTTATACATAAAACACTGAACTATTTTGGTAATAAAAATGTAATGCACACATTACAACACTAAGGAAGTTAGAACTTACCTTCTAATTCAGAAATACATTGAAAAGAGCTATAAAACTTACTTTCAGATCATTTATCCGAAATTCATTAAAAACATTTGGAAAACTGTAATCAACAAGTTTTCCTAACATAAAACCAATCTAAAGAAGAACTAATATTTTATAACCATCAATTCAAAATTAATCTAGGATTGAAGAGATGCAGTAGTAGTTACAATCACTGGCTGCTGTTCCAGAGGACCCAGAATAAATCCCCAGTGCCCAAACGGTGGCTTACAAGACGCCAGTTCCATGAGATCTGATGCCCTCTTTTGGCTTCCTCAGACACCAGGCATACATGTGATACAGGACATTAATGCAAGCAAAATATCCAAGCATATATAAAAAAAACCAAAACATATTTTTAAGAAATTAACCTTCTCAAGTGTCAGATATGATTATTCCCATTTTGAGGATAAGAAACCTATAACTGAATTACACAGTAAAGTTAAACAGTAAGAAAACCACAGGTCACATAGAGATGTGGACTCAGACTCTCTTAGCAAAATGAGCATTTAGGGTAGAATCCACTTGCAGCTTTTTTTTTTAAGATTTATTTATTTATCTTTACGTATATGGGTACACCATTGCTCTCTTCAGACACACCAGAAGAAGGCATCAGATCCCATTACAGATGGTTGTGAGCCACCACGTGGTTGCTGGGAATTGAACTTAGGACCTCTGGAAGAACAGTCGGTGCTCTTAACTGCTGAACCATCTCTCGAGTTATCTCTCAAGCCCCACTCACAGATTTTATTATATAACAAGTCTAGCACTTGACCTGATAGCTAATATTCAGTAAGTACTTAACAGTCTACCAGATCTTATACAAAACCTTAGTAAAATGGTAATGAAGAATTTGCATTTCTGTTGATGAACACTTAATTTTATGGCTTAGGTAGTAAGCCTTTGTATGATTTATTATAGTAAGAGAAGCCAGAAGTGTGGTAGGAGAGTTACATACTTTTTACTAACTATTGCTTAACTTCTAAATGGCCTAAATACTTGTTTTCTGTTATTCAAAGTCTTTCAATAACTAATCCTTCCTCTTTTTCCATTATTGCAGATCTGGTTATTAACAGTTTAAATTTTAAAAAAGGGAAGAAAAAGCCAGGCAGTGGTGGCACACGCCTTTAATCCCAGCACTTGGGAGGCAGAGGCAGGTGGATTTCTGAGTTCGGGGGCCCGCCTGGTCTACAGAGGGAGTTCCAGGACAGCCAGGGCCACACAGAGAAACCATCTTGAAAAACCAAAAAAAATAAAATAAAATAATTCAGAAGGATAAAACAAGTATCAAAAAAGGTGTAAGGCTAGATGGTAACAGCCTTTAGTCCTAACACTCAGGAGGCAGAGGAAGGCAGGTCTCTGTGAGTTCAAGGTCATCCTGGTCTACAAAGTGAGTTCTAGACAGCCAGGGGCTATACAGAGAAATTCTGTCTTGAAACTCCCACCCTCACCATCCCCCCCACCCCCAAAAAATACACACACACACAAACACACACTAAGGTGTAAAATACTGTAATTCTTTTGTAAAGCATTATTTAAGTTACATATCTCAAAAGAAAGTTAAATTCAAACCAGACTTTTCAACAAAAGCATATTCTAAATAGATATTTAGAAAAGACCAGTAACAAAATACGAAGTTTTTGGTACCATCACAAACTACCATCTACAAAGGGGTGGGGAAATTATGACAGCTGTAAGAATTAGGTCAAGGTCTGGTGAGGTGGTTCAATGGGTAAAAAAAGTCCTTGCCATTAAGCCTAAATTCAGTCCCCAGAACACACAACACATCCATACACCTGCACATTATATAAATAAAAATTTAATTAGGTCAAGAAAAATTCAGTTACCTCAATACACAGTGATAAAGTAGGAAGCCAGACTGTCACTAACCATCTTTTCATGACTAAACATAAAGGATTAATGTTTAGTTTAATTGTGACTGTCTGAAATTCCACTTCTCAATCTCTGCCCCTAAATGTTAAGTCCTGCACTTACTCAGAGAGCAGTGTATTGGTGAGGTGTTGAGAGGATGTCAGATCAACAAATACTGAAAAATGTGCAACATGTGACTCTGGACAGTTAATACCAGACAATGTCAGATTCTAAGCTAGGAATATACAAGGATGTGTTTGTTCACATTTACTACACCCGGAAATATGCTCTCCAAAATGTCATTGTTGAACAGAAAAACCTGGAACTGCTAATTAAGTGTCCTGATCTCTAAATAATATGGAAAAAGAAATCTGTAAGCAAGTTTAAATGCAACAGTGTATCTACATTATTAACATTATTGGTTCAGTTTTTATGACACACTAAAAAAAATCAAGTTATGTTATTCTTTTATTCCCTCGTATTTTGGGGTTTTTTTTGTTTTTGTTTTTTGTTTGCTTCTTTTGTTTTGTTTTGTTTTTGACACAAGGTTTCTCGGTATAGTCCTGGCTGTCATGGAACTCACTCTGTAGACCAGGCTGGCCTTAAACTCAAGAGATCTGCCTGCCTCTGCCTCCCAAGTGCTCAAATCAAAAGCGCGCGCCACAACCGCCCAGCTATTCTTGAAACAACTTTTTTATCCAAAACGTGGCAAGCCTTACATGCCATTTGAATCTACAATGTTAATTCTGCACAATATATTCAATGCTTATTCTCTTTAACAAGCTCAGAGAGTTATAAACTAATACTACGATACGTCTATGAAACTGTAGACAGGTTGTTTTTGTTTTCTGTTGTAGAATATGACCGTTGTCATACTCACAAAACTCAGCGGGAGTGGGGAATCAACATGCTAATTTGTTTGTTTTTTCCAAATACGGCCTATTCGGAACAAATAATTTGTTTCCCCAACAAATAATGGGGATAAATCTTTAGAATCAACAGTACTCCAATAGAGCATCGTTCCAAAGTAAAAGGCGGGGGAGGAGGGGGGAACCAGAGTGGTTCTAAATCATTCTTTATATACAAATTCCTTTTGTGACGTTAAAACGGGACCTAGAAACTTAGGTGTCCCGCGGCAGCGGGTTACCACCGCGACCAGGAAGTCACCGCCCATCCTCGTGCACGCTTTCGGGGTGCAGGGCAGGTGACTACAGTGGAGCCGAGCGCAGTGCAGGGCTCCTGGGTACCGCCGCCCAGATGTCACCGGCCACAGCTTCCCCACCCCCTCCATGGCGGGTGGCGGTCGCCTCTTGGTCTACAGCGCGCTGGCTGTGCCACGGGGAAGACCGCGGTTCACTCACCCAGCGTGGGCGCCTGGGGATCCACCGCAAATGCTGCCATCGCAACGGCTGCCACTACTCCAGCAAGGATCTTCCCAGTTTTCAAAAATGGCGGAAACTCGTCTCACCGTAAGAGCCGCGCGGCCTTATGGTTTGCGTAACTTCCGACTATGCTCTCTGCGGAGGCTGTGGGCGCTTCAGCCATTTTGGAAAAGGGCAAAAATCTTTACCCAACATGAGATTCTAAGGAAGGTTTTATGAGGGAGCAATGTGGGACCTTTAGTTCTAAGAAAGGCAAGTCTCCCGATATGTTGTTGTTTATGCTTCATACAAACAGATTCCTTTGCTCTCTTGATAATTAGTGTGATTTTGCATCGACTTCCCTAACACTGTTAAAGTAGGTTTAATGAAACTATATATTCCTTTTTTTCAACTTGATTCCTGCACTTAATATAGGGCGTTTGTTTCTGAAAGAATGTTTTCCATTATCTATATGACATTTCTTTTAAATGGTGTTATGTAAGAGTAATTTTACATTAAAACATAATCATAGTTTATTACATCAAATAAATATACATTAAAAATATGATTTTTTTAAAAAATGATAAGAAAAACTCTGGAGCCACATGCTATTCTGCCCACGACATCCCTGTGCTCTCCTCTTCACTCTGCTACCTTTCATTAGAGTATATTCGTTTACTTATGTGTGCTTTAAAATACATTTAGTTTTGGATGGGTGGTGGTGGCACACACCTTTAATCCCAGCACTTGGGAGGCTGAGGCAGGCAGATCTCTGAGGTCAAGGCCAGCCAGATCTACAGGGGAGTTCCAGGACAACCAGAGTTACACAGAGAAATTCTATCTCAAAATAAATAAAATTAAAAAAAAAAAAAAAAAAAGGCAAAGGTCAACAGCCTTAAGCCTGATACTGTGTTAAATTTGTTAGTCACCACAAGGGAGTCAGGTATAAATCATTACACAGGCTTGACCACTCTGAGGAAAGTATCAGTAATGACTGGGAGATAGCTGTTTCTTTCTGGACAGGCAATACAACAGTACCATCAGAGCTGGCTGTTACATCTTCACAATAATGATTCCATCATTACATGACAGATTCCTAGAATTCCATTTTGTTTTGTTTTGTTTTGTTGAGACTTGTTTTCTCTGCATAGTCCTAGCTGTCCTGGAACTCACTATGTAAACCAGACTTGCCTCCCTTACTCTGCCTCCAGAGTGCTGGAATTAAAGGTGTGCACCACCACCACCCAGTCAGAATTAAAATTTTAAAATGACTTACATGTTCTATTTACTTTTAAAAAAAAAATGTGCTGAGTGCAATGCTGTACACCTTTAATCCCAGCACTCGGGAGACAGAGGCAAGTAGATCTCTGCAAGTTCAAAGTCATCCTGGTCTGTACATAGTGAGTTCCAGGAGATCAAGAACTATGTAGACCCCCCCAAAAAAATGAATAAATAAATATAAATTTTAAAATGAGTGTGAGTTGTACATACCAAAAGGTACATGTCTTGATCTTGTACATATGAATGAGTGTTTACTCAACAATGGTCTTTACAGACACAAAAGCACATTACGTTTGTGCTGGATCACCAAGTAATTGGTAACTTAAAGCATCATTTAAAAAAAAAATTTTTTTTTGAGGCCAGAAATCCAAACTATGGGGTTTTTTTGTTTTGTTTTGTTTTGTTTTCGAGACAGGGTTTCTCTGTGTAGCCCTGGCTGTCCTGGAACTCCCTCTGTAGACCAGGCTGGCCTCGAACTCAGAAATCCACCTGCCTCTGCCTCCCAAGCGCTGGGATTAAAGGCGTGCGCCACCCCTGCCCAGTCAAACTATGTTTTAAATGGCTACTATCAAAGCAGCAATAGGACTGGTTTCTTTGGAGATACAAGAGAAACATGTGTTTCCTTCCATACTTGTCATCTGGCTGCTAGCATCACTCCTGTCCAGTCAAAGCCAGAGGCATAGCAGTTTCTCTCTCAGACACTTCTTCCTAAAGCTTCTATTATCATGTGACTAACACCACCATAGTGACACGTCCTTTTGCCTCCTGTCTAATGTTTCTTAGGAATCATTCTCAGCCCAAATAACCCATTTGAGGTAATTAAGTCAATAATCACACCTATAAAACACTTGTGGATGTTTTGGAGAAAAGAGGCCATTATCTATCTTTTTTATTTTCATTTTATCAGTAAATATATGAAAAACTCAATTACAAATTAAAACAAATATTGAACAAAGAATAATTATCTGACATAACTTATTTGATGTGATTTTGCATATTTGAATATTTTTCTTTTAAAGATTTATTTATTATGTATGCAGCATTCTGCCTGCATGTATGCCTGCAGGCCAGAAGAGGGCATCAGATCTCATTACAGATGGTCACGAGCCGCTATGTGATTGCCTGGAATTGAACTCAAGGACCTCTGGAAGAACAGCTGGTGCTCTTCACGTCTGAGCATCTCTCCAGCCCAAGATTTTTCAATCATAAACTTTGTATTTTAGTTCTATCAGAAGTGCTTATTATCATAAATAAAGACTTGGTTTTGATGCCATGAGAATTTCAAAACTTGGATTATCTTGTATGAGAATGAGAAACACTTGTTCAGTTTTTTTATGCTTCTTGTCACTCTTGGAGATTTTTTTTTTTTTTTTACTTAGTTTGGTTTGGGGATTTTTGGCTTTTAGAGACAGGGTTTCTCTGTGGAGCCTCGGCTGTGCTGGAACTCACTCTGTAGACCAGGCTGGCCTCCAACTCAGAGATCTGCCTGCCTCTGCCTCTGGAATGGTAGGATTAAAGATGTGAGCCACCACCGCCCGGCTTAGATTAGCATCTGAATTACAGTGCTGCTCTTTCTATTTTCCCCTCTGAACCTGTTGAATGAATGCATAGATTTCCTCCACACCTATTCTGAATGGCTCGTTTACTCACAACATGAGATCTTAACCACATGCTGTCTAGATTTCCAAGCTTAGATGGAGAACTCTTTCTTCAAAGCATGGTGTGCATGTCTAAACAACACAAGAGTACTGCTCTAGTTATGGAAAAATACAGAAAATGTTCAAGCTGGACCAGGTCAGGGTTCCTGCCCACCAGCCTATCCTTTAGCGGTACAGGAGACACAGGGGAGAAGCGTGGTCTACAACGGCTTCAGCTTGAAAATTAATCCAAGGCTGAATATTCAAGAACTTTCTTGTAAAATCGAATTTTGAAATTTGAGGAACATATAGCTCTAAATTTATTCAACTTTAATTGATACAGTTAAACTTTTGTGTATCCATCATATATACTCTGTAATTCATCAACTTAATTAAATCTCTATTAACATATTTATATAAAATATAAAATTAAACTCTTAAGACAACTATTTTGTAATTATATAAAAACATAATTTTTAAAAAATCAAAGTGGGGGCGGGAGAGACGGCTCGGTGGTTAAGAACATCTACTGCTCTTCCAAAGAACCAGAGTTCGATTCCCGGCACCCACACCAGGCAGCTCACAGCCACCGATAACCCCAGCTCCAGGGGGGTCAGAGGACTCTGGCCTCTGTGGGCACCTGCACTCACATGCACTTATCACGCACATACATAGGATTAAAAATCATTTAAAAATTAAAAACAAAAACAAGGAGAAAAGATATCCACCGTTTGTAAGACTTTAGGAAAAAGATGGAATTGGTCTTCAGACAGAGATCGAAGGGCGGAGACAGCATGCCTGTGCTTGCCAACTCTGCCTCTGGCAGCTTATACATCACGGGCCGCCATTCACTTAGACTGTGACGTTACATAAAGCACTCATGACTTCATAGTGGCCAAGGTCAAATGATCTCCACAACAGTTTCATGACTTAAATAAACCATAAGGACCATCTCAACAAAAATACAAACCCCACAGTTGGTACTGCATTTGGGGGCTCTATAAAATAATAGCAGAAGCTGTATCTGAGTGTTGAATAAATGGTTACAAACAGAAACATGGTAGTTTGCTCATGGTCTCATCATAGGAAACAACTAACAGAAAAGACATAGCCAGACATCAGTGAAACATGAGCTCAGCTGATCTGCCTGCTCATTTTGTTGTTTTTTTTTTTGTTTGTTTGTCTGTTTGCTTTTCAACTAAATGGATCCTTTTGCTTTTTGGAAGCAAAGAGTAATTTCCAAACTTAAATAACTTTCCTGTGCAATTTTGTTTCCTGGTCTTGTATTCAAATATCAGTTAGGTTTAATTGGATATGATAAAGGCTGGGGGAAGTCTTAACAGTCAAAACAGACTTCAGGGGAGGGAGAGTTGTCTTGAGCGGATTCGTTCACATGTTCAAGAGGGAGAAGAAAGGATGACTGACAGGAAACAAGAATTGTGGTGATAAGTATGCTATTTTCTATAATTTTGTTTGACATTTTCTCTCATCTTTTAAATAAGCCCAAATTGTAAGACATTCAAAAGTCATGTATTTTTGTCTCCACTTAGGTGAAAACGATTAGTGAAAAATCAATGAAGCAATTACTCTTTGCCTGATAATTACTTTTACTTAGTGAACAGGTATTTTGTGGAGGACTTTGAACAGTAATAATCAGGGGCACTGGTAACTCTAGGATTTAGTTTATTCATCTGAATCATAGAAAGTTTAATGTCGACCTTATATGTAATACATTGGTTTATTTACCCCAAATAGGTATGTTATTGCTTTATCAGTAATTCAGCAAACTACATAACAACAAAGATACCAGTCCGTCTTATCCCATCACTTACTCACCAAACTGATCTTTCCAAGGTCAACAGTAACCTCCATGATGCTGAGCCCATCATCTTCAGTACACATTTACCACTTGTAAAGCCTAGGTATCATCTGCTCTTATTTTGCATGCACTTTGAAGCCCTCTTTGGTTCCTCTGACAGTGTGCATCAGTTGCTCTCTTCTCTCTCTGGCCATATCTCTTTTCTTGGCCCACCCACCATCCAGCCTTTAACTGTGGTTGTTCTCCAAGGCCCAGTTTTAGTACCTTTAGTTTTACTCTAACCTTTTTCTTGTGTGATGCTATCCTTTCCTGCTGCCAATTCATACCAATGCCCAAATTGGCCACCAAGTCACTCTCTTGACATACACACTTGACCTGGGTATCTCAAGGATACCTCAAATCAGATATAAAGGGCCAACTTAGGAATGAATATTTATCCCAAAGGGCAGCACCGCCAGTTCTCTAGTTATTGAAGCTGGAAACCTTAGAATGATTTTTGAAAACTCTTTTCAATAAAATTCACCAAGGATTGAAAGTTCTAGTCTCTAAATATTTTTCAAAGTACCCACTTCTTTCCTTTTTATAAGATTTATATTATTTCAATTATGTGTAGGCACGTGTGTTTGGGGGGAGGGGGATGTGCATGTGTATCCAGGTGCCTGTAGCAGCCAAAGGCTGGTCATATAACCTGGAACCAGAGCTGCCCTTACACACTGTAACCTGCTGGCAATCAAACTCGGTCCTCTGACAAGGCAGTGAGTGCTCTTAACCACTGAGCCCTCTCTCTAGCTTCCACTTCTTTCCAACTTGGCCACTAGAAACCTGGACCTAACCTCCTTACTGGTCTTGCTTCTCTCCCTAATTCACTCTAGGTAATACAACCAGACTGAGCCTTTAAAAGAACGTTTTGAAGCTCAGTTGGTAGCGTGCCTCCCTAGCATGCAAGAAACCCAGCACCAACCACCTAACCCAGGTTTGGTGGCCACTACAGCAAGTTGGAGCCCACCTGTTAAACATTAGACCCTGTCTTAAATGAATGACGTTCCATTTCTTAAAGCTGGGGAGATGGTTCTGTGGTTAAAAGCACTGGCTGCTCTTCCAGAAGACCTCGGTTCAATTCTCAGCACCCACATAGCAGCTCACAGCTGTCTGAAATTGCAGTCCCATAGGATCCAACGCCCTCTGCTGGTCTCCTTGGATACTGCATGCATATGGTACACAGACACACATGCAGGCAAAATCCCTATATACACAAAATAAAAATGAAAATAAACAATAACAAGACATTCTAAGAAAGATTAGAACCTCTTGATCTTCCCACTAATCTAAAAGACTAGCATCCCAAGCTCTTCCAGCTCCTATTTGATATGGCAACGGTCCACCTTCATGACAGCATCTCATGGCCTCCGGCTCACTGCTCCTACATCTCAGTCCTTCCATGCCTCCAACGTTCAGTGCTCCTCCTCCGTCCTCGACCTTTACATATACTCTTGACTCAATTCTGAAAAATCTGCCACAGCCCACTTACCTTCAGTCAACGCCCACTTATCTTTTAGAATTTATCAAATGTCACTCAAAAGGCATGAAAGAATTCCCTCATAACTAGACAAAGTTAAGATTTGCAGTATGTACTTACATAAAAATTTAAAAGATTTGTGTGTGTGTGTGTGTGTGTGTGTGTGTGTGTGTGTGTGTGTGCGCGCGCGCGCGCGCATTGCTGATGATGAAAGTCAGGGCCTTTTGCAAACTAAGCATGCACTCTACCACTTGATCTGCAATCCCGTGTCCCAAGTTCAAAGCCTTGAAGCAAATCTATAATGTACACAGTTCAATGTGGTTAATGGAAACATGAAAGGAAAAAAAAACTCTTCAAAGTGTTTTTCTAGGAAACAATGTATATAATGTTAAGCATCCAACAATGTTTACAATTTTTTATAGGTTCATAATTGTTTTCCTAAAAAATGTTTTCCAGCAGAATACTGAAAAAACTAGGTCTTGTAGACCTAGTTGAAACGGGTATGCCATATAAGATATATAGGTTTCTATTCTATGATTTAACTTTGACAAAGTTATGTAATTATTTTACTAATATCTTATCGAGAAAGACATAAAGGTTATGAGATTGGCTTGAAACCAATTTTACAGGGTTCGAGTCCTTCCTTTCTTATTTTGCTTTTACATAAGAAGGTTCTTCAAATGTGTGATAAGGTGGGGGGCATCCGTGAAGTCATTCAAGGTTTGTTGATGTGTAAGGGACGTATAGAACTTCTCGTTTAGAGGCGAAAGCTTCTCAAATCATGAAAATTATTACTAATACGGCTGTTAATGAGATGAATGAGCCTATAGAAGAAATAGTATTTCATGTGGTGTAAGCGTCCGGGTAGTCTGAGTATCGTGGAGGTATTCCTGATAGACCTAAGAAATGTTGAGGGAAAAATGTTAGGTTAACTCCTACAAATATAATAGCAAAGTGAGCTTTTGCTCATGCGTCGTTAAGAGTATAACCTGAGAATAGTGGGAATCAGTGTACAAAGCCAGCTATAATAGCGAATACTGCTCCTATAGATAAGACATAGTGAAAGTGGGCTACTACATAGTATGTGTCATGGAGTACGATATCAAGTGATGAGTTTGAAAGTACAACTCCAGTTAAACCTCCAACTGTAAATAAGAAGATAAAGCCTAAAGCTCATAGTATAGCTGGTGATCATTTAATATTTCCGCCGTGCAATGTTGCTAGTCAGCTAAACACTTTTACGCCAGTAGGAATGGCGATAATTATAGTGGCTGATGTGAAATATGCTCGTGTGTCTACGTCTATTCCTACTGTAAGTATGTGGTGTGCTCATACAATAAACCCTAGGAAACCAATAGATATTATGGCTCAGACCATTCCTATATATACAAAGGGTTCTTTTTTTCCTGAGTAAAAAGTTACTACATGTGAAAAGATTCCAAATCCTGGTAGGATTAAAATATAGACTTCTGGGTGGCCAAAGAATCAAAATAAGTGTTGATAGAGAATAGGGTCTCCTCCTCCTGCAGGATCGAAGAAAGTTGTATTAAGGTTTCGATCTGTTAATAGTATCGTAATTCCTGCTGCTAGGACTGGAAGGGATAGGAGTAGTAGGACGGCTGTAATTAATACAGATCAAACAAATAATGGTGTCTGATATTGAGTTATGGCTGGTGGTTTTATATTGATAATGGTAGTAATAAAATTAATAGCTCCTAAAATAGATCAATCTTAAGGTTCCAACTTTAAAAATCATCTCACTATAAGGCAGTTTTTAGGGATCTAAGGAAACCAAAAAAGCATGGCAGGTGACCCATAAACAGAACACTTAGCACCCAAGTTAAAAAGCTTGAAGGGGGGGGGGGGTGAGGGGGGAGCACTCTCTCGGAGGCAAAGGGGAGGAGGGATGGAGTGAACAACTCTAGGGGGGGCCGGGATGGGGGGCAACATTTGGAATGTACATAAATAAAATAATTTAATAAAAAAGTTGAAGTTTCAAAAACACCACAAAGTATAAGTGATAACACCTAATTTAAAAAAAAAAAATCATAAAATCATCAGAGTATCTACACGATCACTTGAATACAAGAGAAATGTTTGTAATAGGACCAAATTTAAAAGTCAAAATGAAAATTAGGTTTTCATAAGATCACATGAATTAATAACCATTATATAAATGTTTATATAAGCCTTTTAATTCTGGTATTCTTGGGGGGGGGGGCAAAAGGTATTATTTTTAACCTTAAAAATATTCTCAAAAATTTACTTCCCTTTGAAATGGCAAGTCTTCACTTAGTAAGTCCATCACTTCAAAGGTTCTCGGGCCAGAAAGCATGTACGAGAAAAGAATGAATTAAAAAGCCTTCATAACTTGTTTTTCTAACTCTAACGAGGGTTTTCCAGTTTAAACTTTGTCCTACACAAATCAGTGATTTACTGACTTGATAATACACTATTTTCTCTTAGAACTCAAAGATAACACTTAACCAGATATTAAAATAACAAGGAAAAGTTAAAACTTAAAAATGTATTAATTCAGGGCGACATTTCCACTGGTAAAAGAGGACAGAAAAGGGAAGTTTTACATGTTTCTTTCCAAAACACGGGCAAGAGAACCGAGGCCGATGCACAAGTAGTTTGCCTCTGCTAGAGTACAGATCACGGACCATGGGCTGTGTCCACTGCGGGCACTTGGTCACCTCCATTGCTCTCTTTGCCCACTTGGTAGGTGCGGAGTTGCCCCATGAAGCCGGGATTCGGACAGATGGATGGTCTTGCCTCTTTCACCAGCGACAAAGCACTGGTGAAAGCGAGCTCTTCAGAGCTCATGAGGAAGCCGATGACAATCGCAGCGGCCCTGGAAACCCCCGCGTTACAGTGAACGAGAACCACGCCATCCTGAAACGCCGTCAAACGAAATTCACATTAGCCACCCAAGAATACTTAAGTTAATTACACATTCTTAGTAGACTCAAAACTAAATGACTTGTCTATGTATTTACCAGAATAAATTTCATTGCCAAAAAAAAAAAAAATGAGGGAGAAAACTGCATTGCAAAAACAAAACAAAAGTCATTCAACATCTGTTCTTGTCCAGGACTGAAATGCTCTGATAATGTGGTTGGAATCTGAAAAGGCACTTTTTACAAGACTCAAGTGATCCAGCCCAGTACACATAAAAGCCTACTAACTTACCACGTATATAAATAACTGCTGTCAAGGGCTTGAACATCTATATACAAAATGACTAGCAAGGGAAAAAAATTATGCCCTTGGGAATATTCTGTAAGGAAGCAAATTTAAAATGTTTTTAACTCATCAGTAAATGATGGCATGAACAGCTTATAACATCATGGAGTGGAAAAGGTAACTAGATACCAGCAGTGAGGTCAGTAAGTGAAGAACCTCTCAGATAACCTGTAAATGATACTTTACAAGGGCAATGAACACAGTGTGGGTGGATACTGATGAGGCACTATTAATAATGCAGTAGATCTGATGGGTCAGCACTGATACTGCCTGGCCGAGTGCAGGCTTTTAAAAAGTTAATGATCTATAGGGAAGAGAGCACACACCACAGAATCAAACCCTTCATCAGCTCTGTTTCTCCACTCTTCATTTGCTACAACAAAGAAAGGGGACAGCAGGAAGTACTATATTACTGGACCTCTATCCCCTAAGCACAGGGCTCACTGCTGTTGTTATGGGTCACTTGGCTACTTAAGGTTCTCAAGGCAGCTTCCTCACATTGGTTTATCTGTGGTAAAATTTCTTTCTCTATCCATTATATTAAACTTGCAAGTGTATCTCTTCTAAAGAATGATTAGCAACAAATGACCAATGTTTTAAAAGTTCTTACATCAACAAGTTTACTTCAAGTGTTTTCTTAGAGATAGCTGTGATTCATTGGCGAGTTTTGTTTCTGCACAAGGAAAGGAAAATGATGTTCACTATATATATCTATATGTCAGGAAATGTTCTCACTTTAAAAAATTATTTTTATTTTTAAAAACAATATGTATCTGTACACACACACACACACACACACACACACACACACACACACACACACACACACACACAGTGGGTTTATGCACATACAGGTACAGTGCACAAGGAAGCCAAAGGAGGGCTTCTTGGAACTCGAGATGGTTGTGGCTGCCTAGCTACCGAGAACTCACTCTGTTAACTTCTGGGCCATGTCTCTACCCCCCTCCCCTTGTGTGTGTGTGTGTGTGTGTGTGTGTGTGTGTGTGTGTTCTGCATTTTGCGGGACTGGGAAATCTACATCTTTGTACACACTAGGAAGCACTCTATCCCGAGTCCTTTTTTTTTTTTTTTTTTTTAACTTTTCATTTTAAGGCAGGTTCTCCCTAAGTAGCCCAGGGTGGTTCTGAACTCACCCAGTATTTCTCAGTCCTCCTGCCTCAACCTATTTTTTTCACTTTGTACCAACAGCTAACTTTTTATGACTTAAAATGTTTAAAAGTTATATTACAACACTTTGAAAATACTAATATATATTAGTTAAAAAACAAATCTCCAGATCTCAAATTTACCTGTTTGAAAATATTAACATTTTCCTTTCATTACGTTATATAACTACTTTTCTTTTTAAGATTTATTTTATGTATATTGTCTGCATGCATGCATGTGCACCTTGTGTACAAAGTACCCTAATAGGTCAGGTGTTAAGTTTTCTAGAACTAGTTACGGATGGTGGTGAGGCACCGTATATGTGCTGGGAACTGATGTTGTGGACTCTGTAGGAACAAGTGCTCTTAACGGCTAAGCCAGCCCTCCAGCCCCAACAACTAATTTCTGAGCTTGTAAATTACTTCCTTCCTATTTTTAAAAAGTTATTCTGCAGGGATCATATTGTCCTTGAAGGTATTTGCAAAAGAATGGTTGTATTTTATTTCTTGTTCCCATAGCTAAAAGAAAAAGAAAAAAGAAAAAAATGAAATAAGTTTTTCTTTACACTTACTTCTATGATACCTCTGACAGACCTTTTTCTCTTCTTGGCCCGGCTGACCCTGGCTCTTGCCCTAAGAAGACTGCCCTTCTGCAAGTGAGATGAGAGAAGAGGGCTGTACTACCCCTCTTTGTATCACTAGCACTAAGTTCAATTCTTAGCACATAGTAGGAATTCTGTAAACTTTTGCTAAGTACATAAATCAATTTAGTGTGCACTTCTATGAAGAAATCTTGTTACGCTAAAAGTTCAAGTAAGGGAAGATGAGATGTCCAGTAGTGAAAAACACCGATTGTCAAATTTTCAGTTCCCGTCTGGGGAAGGGTCTTGGTAATACAGACACTCATGACCAATCAACATGCAAAAAAGAAGTGTCTGTGCAATGCTCAGCCATAAATGGAACATCTATGTGATAAGCTCTCCCCTGAAGGTTCCAGAAACGTTGTGGATGAGGGGGAAGAAAAACTGTAAGGTCCAGAAGTCGAGGGTGGGTGCAATAGTGTCTTCTGAACATGACAGGACTGCTGCAGCCATTAACCCACTGCAGCTGAGGTTGCCTGCAGACCTGCACAAGACCAAGCCAGTCAACACTCTAGCAGGGATGGGGAGGGCTCATCATCTTCACCCTGTTTGAGGAGCTATTGACTATTGACTGGTACTAGGGGAGGGAAGGATTAATTTTCTTTATATGTGTAGGTTGACCATGCTCCAATGAGTGCCCCATGACCATGTTTATGTGGGCAGTACTAATTGGACTCAGTGAGTTATTTATAAAACAAAAAAGAATTGAGAGGGGGATGTGGAAGGATCTTAGAGGAATTAGAGGGAGCGAGTAGGGGAGAAATATGATTAAAATATATTGTATCCATGTATGGAATTCTCAAAAACTAAATTTAAAATGCTATATTAATAAAATTATATAAAATAATGACATACTTCCAAACTTTTTTGGATAGTCAGACTCTTGTCCATCAGTGAAGCAAGGCTTGGGTACAACCTCATTATCATGCTGAAGAGTGACTGCAAGCATCTGGCAGCACAGGTGACTTGACTATGTTTTGAGCATGTTCCCTAGAGGTTCGTGGTTTCAAAGCTTGGGTTCATGTTGCAAGGTTAGGAGCTGGTGGGACCCAGGGACGTGTAGCTGTCTTTTGCTGTTGTATGGGTTCTTCTTTCTTCCACCCTTCTCCACCCCTTTTCTTCTGCCCTTTCAACCTCCCAACACTAGATAGAGCTGAATAGAGAGGAAAGGAAAGAGATCCCTGAATAAAGCCAGGGAGTGACATTATCTTTAGACTACTTTCTGATGATTAGGGGTGTTGAGTTCCTTGTGGCAAGTTTGATCTTCCCCGTGAAGATATCGAATTTCTCCTGGTTTCTTCTTTGCACATGACTACTTAATGAACCACAAACAACAATAACCAATCAACAACTCACACCACATCTCAGGGCCCTAGCATTTATACACCCTCTGAAAAGTCCCCAGAATTCCAAACGTCACACAATCACAGAAGCTATCTGCAGCTGGCAAAATCACACCCCAGCTAGAGCACCAGACAAATCACAGTCAGCTGCTGTAAAGCAGTCCCATATTCCCCACACCTGAGACTAAAATGAAAATATATTCTTATATTTCTATGTTTTTTTAAAGAAATCAAAATTCCAAAATTGTCACTTCAGGGATGTACTCTTCTGTGGAAGGTAGTAGCAGAGTTACCATCGAACTCCTGATTAGTTCTTAGGGAAGGAAATTATATAAACCCCACCCACAATCCTGCCTGTGGATGTGATATTGCTAACAATAAACAAGTCTGTAAGTGTGAATTCTACGATACTTTTCTGTATTAAAGATGTGTCTATATATTCAATTATATATAATTAAAGAAATTAATTAGAAAATTATACACTTAATTATAATGAAAATATAAACAAAAAGAATTACTTATTGACAAAAAATATCATTTCAAGTTACAACTTTTGGTAATAACCATCCTAGAAGCCTTGCCTATCAGAATGTTGATGTAGATCAAAAATTAAGATTAAAATAATACGCTGTTGGTCTTCTAAAGTCACAAAACCAGCAGACAGTTCCTGATTAGGATTCCATACAATCTCAGCACAACAAAATGCATTCTTCCTTAAAATTCTATGGTTCAAAACACATGAGGGCCAGATTATGGCTCAACTGGTACAGTACTTATTTGGCTTGAAAGCCTGAGTTCCATCCCAGTGCAACATAAAAACAGGAATGGCAATGCACAGCTGTAATTCCAGCACCCAGGTGATGGAGGCAGGAAGATCAAAAGTTCAAGATCATCCTTAGCTATAGCAGCAAGTCTGAGTCTTAACCTAAGCCCCTGAGCCCCTGCCTCAATAAATATATCAATAAAAGTTTAAAGGCACAGATACACAGTCTCTGTGCCTTAGTCATTAAAATGAATGAATATTCATCATCATGAACACACTCAAAGACTAGAGCAGACTGTACCCTTTGGTCCATCTGGTTTCTTATGAATCAGTCAGAATGTAGGTCCCAATGCAGCCTCCAAGGATATTTAACTAGATATTTGCAGAGTAAAATTCATTAAGTGAGGGAGTTTGTCTCCTAGTGTTTCTTGGTAAGGACTCAGAACAAAACTAAATTAATATGAAAAATAAACTTCTCATTAAAAAAAAATAGAGAATAAAAACCTTAAGGATTTAATGAGTATTACTGGAGGGAAATTTTCACAATGGCTCTTCACAAATTCATTGCAAAATGTACAAAGACTGGGTGGTGGTCCTATGTTTTTGAATTTCTACTTCTGAAGAACTGTATCAAAATAAACCTCACCTTTAGTTTTGCTTGCTCAATAAACTCAAAACATTCTGGAAAATAAGACAGGATATTGGTTTCAGGCACATCCAATATAGAAATGGTCTTATATGTAAATTCAGTGAGGAAAGCATTTTCAACTCCGTATGCAACATTGAGAATATGAGTCACCTTAAAGGAAAAAAAAAAAAAGATGGATTTTAAGTTCTATGAATCAGATGATCTAAAAATAGACTATAATGTTAATTTCCGGAATAAGAATAACCAGAAGTATAACTTGACTCACTGAATGATACATCATCATCTTGGTGCCCTTTCCACTGCCCCCTCCCTCAACAGCAACGCTGCACAGCCCTGTTGTTATACCTCAACTCCTTAGAGATCACCTCTCTCCCTGCACTAGAAACTCAATGAAAATAAAGACCAGGGGGCTGGAGAGATAGCTCAGCCGTTAAGAGCACTGACTGCTCTTCCAGAGGTCTTGAGTTCAAATCCCAGCAACCACATGGTGGCTCCCAACCATCTGTAATGGGATCTGATGCCCTCTTCTGGTGTGTCTGAAGACAGCGACAGTGTACTTACATATAATAAATAAATAAATCTTTGGGCCAGAGCGAGCGGGGCTGGAGCAAGAAGGAAGACAGCAATGGTGTACTCATATACATAAAATAAATAAATCTTTTAAAAAAGGAAAGAAAGAAAGAAAGAAAGAAAGAAAGAAAGAAAGAAAGAAAGAAAGAAAGAAAGAAAGAAGAAAAGAAAAGGCCAGGTTGAACTTACTATCATAAGCACTGAGTGAACAATGACCTTAGCAGAAAGTACTTAAATTATCAACTGGAGAAAAAAAACAAAAACAAACAAAAAAACCCCTCAGTGCATACCCATACAAAAACTTTGGAGACAAAGGGATGGGTTTTGGTTGGTTGGTTGGTTGGTTGGTTGGCTGGCTTTATTGCAGTGAACCACAGGTGGTAGAGCTGATGAGAGACCCAACCTAAAAGGCCTTTTATCCAACAAAGCCTACCTATATACTACTCAGGCAGAGAACCGTTTATTGATGCCGGCCTTGGGATGGGATGCCCTTTATACTAGGGATAGTAAGAACAGTTTGCTTCTCCTAGGCATTATTAAGAGGATGACCATGCAGAGAGCAAGCAGGATCTGATAGACACACTCTTGTTTCCCACCCCAACAGTGAAGCTGAATGTGGACGCGTGTGCCATTAAAACAGGAGGGGTGATTTTTTTTAAAAAAAGTCAATGCAAAGGTTTTTCAGATTCCATTTGCCACATTACCCTGAACAGCACTATCTGCTAGTGGAAACAAGGCTGAAACTTTCTCTCATTTTGTTGCACTGTGGTCCTGGTAGGAGATCCAGGCATTCTCATGTGTTTATGCAGTTAAGGGCCATTATTTCTCATTATCAGGTGGTAATAAGTGAAATAAAGCAAAGAGAAGCTAGATTAAACACAGCTCGGTACATTGACGGGCACAGGTAGCAGACTAGCTAATGAGCTGAGCGTTAGTTTCCTTTGGGAAATAGCTGCAAATAATTTCACGTCATATTTTTATCCTCCATTCCATCGATTTTTGTCTCCCTCAGAGCTGTGGGGGACAAACATACAATGAGTGAGGTCTTTATACTCTCCATGTGTTGGTGGTGATGCTGTAAGGTAGGAGTGGAGAAAGCTAAGAGGCTAAGGGAGTGGGCTCCAATGGGAGGAAGAGACTACCCAGTGTACCACCTGTCTCAGCCCACACCAGTGTGTGGGGGGAGGAGAGGTGGCAGCTGTGCAGAGCTTTCTCTCAGCCTAAACGCTCTTCCCATCTGTACCATGGTTGGCAGTTACAAGGTTTCAGTGAGATGAACGCTCAGCTCACGCAAGCTGCCCTACCAGTCCTCTGGCTGCCTTGTTTGATTCTTTCCAAGGAGATGACGTCATCTGAAAGTGTCACATGGCAACCCATCAGATCACACTGTCTTACCTAAACCTTTCTTTCTGCCTTACTTCAATAAATGATACAACCCTGCATCCTTTGCAGGCCCTTCCCAGTATGTGCACCTGGAACCATGCTACTACTTCTGCACTTTTCTCTAGTGACTTTCCAGAATCTTCTATTTCTCTCTCTAACATACTCTTCTATTTCTCTCTTAAAACATACTCAACACCTTCCCAGTGCCACCCAATTTCTCTTACTTGCACTTGTATTCCTGGAAAGAGACACCATGACCAGGCAACTCCTAGAAGAAACCATTTAACTGGGGGCTTGCTTGCAGTTTGGCAGCATGGCGCTGGAGCAGTAGCCGAGAGCTCACATCTGAGCCACACATTACGCACTGAGATAAGGCTGGTATGGGCCTTTGAAATCTCAAAGCCCACCCCTAGTGAGACATCTCCTCCAACAAGGCCACACAGCCTAATCCCTCCTCAACAGTTCAGCAATTAACTAGGAAGGCCCTTCTCTCTATAACTGACTAATCACTGAATTGTGAGGATCTGGATATCTAAGAATACCTCAAATCCATTACTATCATCTTCTCTGAGAGTGCTAAGATATCTTCACAGTTGGCCTCCCCACCTCTAGTTCAAACGATTCCCACAGTCTATTTCCAATGGGGCTTCTAATGAGAAATCTTTTTTGGATGCACGTTTATCCTGTTATTACCCCAGATAAACCTCTCACTGGCTTCCTGCCATGTTTCGGCTCACATCCAGACACCCTGCTCTGGTTTCCGTGGCCCTCCACACTCTGTTTTTTGCTTACCTCTCACTCATGCCCGTTTTTTCACACTATTTGCTGAGCTCCGTTTCTGTCCCTGAAAATGTCAGCCTTTCTTTTCTCTAGCTTTGGGGTGTCTACACACCCCATCTCTTCTATCCGAATCCTCCTATGTCTCTTGCTTTCTCAACCCCCTCAGAGCAAAACTGAGGATCTGTGACAAGCAGGGAAAGTCTACCCCTCTGCTTCAGCACTGCCAGAGTCGAGTTCATGAGGATGTGAAGGAACCTGAGAAGAACATGAAACTGAAAGGGTGAATTACAGACCTGTACATTTAAATAGATGCAATTATTTCAGCAATGCTGCTAAAAGGATAGCCCAAATGATACAGATTAATCCAAATTACGCAAAAGTGAGCAATACGATTCTTTCCATGGAAGAATAGACATCTTCCTGTATGTGGTGCCAAAGTTCAAATATCCATTTTCTTCATTTACCTTGTGCTTTCTCAGTAGCTCCAGATCATGAGCAGCATCCTGTGACCCTGAGGAAATAAATCACATTACTTTCAACATAAATACAATCATGGAAACTCTGTGTAACAATTCTCTTAAAAATCACAATAGAGGGGGGGGAAATCAACATGGGAAGATATCAGTTCAGTTTTGGCAAGGGAAATTTGGTAATATTCATCATGGAAAATTACATTTATAATCTACGGACTTTCCCATTTTGAATAATTTATACTAAAGTTATAGATGTTGCAGCAATTACCTCTCAGGATGTTCAATACATAAGAAATAAAAACAAAACCAGCAAGCAAAACAACCCCAAGTCCAATAGAGGAGCTCAGATAAATAAAAGATTACCATAGTGAAACTGTACCACAATATATACCACTAGAAATAAAAATTAAAATAGGTAAGGCATGGGACACATGTTCTCAATATTTTAGGAAATAAAATGTGCTTCAGGGGCTTGGGAAATGGCTCAGCAGGAAAAGTACTTACTAACACAGGACCTGAGTTTAGATCTCTAATACACAAATAAAATCCAGGCATGCTGTGAAATAAACAATAAAAAACAAAAATATGTATATGCTGAATAACAAAGTACATTGAACAAAGCATTAAATGCAGAGCTATGGGTGATTTGTTTCTTCTTTATACACATTTTATTATTTATAATAAATAACCCTTTCTTTTATAAAAGGAAAAAGGGTGTTAAGAAAATCAGACACCCGCAAAGTTCAGGGCAGCTGGTGAGGGAACACTCAGTAGCTTTGAGGTTCACATGCTCCCACCCACGCACCGAGTACCACTAGTGCTGCGCCTTTCACGGTCTGTTTTTATTGAAGATGGCTCTCTACTCTCCCATATTTGGAGACTGGCTCTAGTTAATAAGCAAATTCCTACCCAAGAATTTAGCAGATATAGCAGGTTTCACAAATATCAAACAGGACATTCACAATAAAAGGTTTCAAGAGTTTTACTTTTCTGTAGTTCCGTTTCTATAAACAATGCTTCTTTCTCTCTCTTCCATCTCTAGGAACCAGCCAGCTTCTCTCACATGATAACCGAGGGGCCACAAGTCCACAGTGATTCCAAGCTAAGAGGTTCCTTACTAAACCTGACAAGTAAGATGTGTATTCCGCTTCTTTCTACTTGGAAGTTAGACCTCCAAAATATGAGCATTTGGTAAATATGGATAGTGGGTACAGAAACGGTCTGTTCTCCCATCATCCATCATCCCGTGACTTTCTATCAGATTGAAATGCTTCATGACTAAAAGGTGATTCTCAGTTTTCTACTATAGGAAGTTCTAACTGTGTTGGGGTGGGAAAACAGGTTCAGATAAATTAATTTTAATTTAATAGTTTAGTAAACATATCTTTTAACTAATTATTTATTGTTTTATTTTAAAATAGTAAAAATTGTAACATGGCTTAAACGAAATGATTTCCCTTTCACCCTACACTGATTGCCTTGGTAATCAGGTAATCATATCACCCCTCCCTCCCCAAACCTGAAGCAGACAGGTCAGGTCAACTATATTGCAGAAACAGTTGCTGTACTTTCTAAGTGACTTCCAAATCATGACACTATTGATATAGACAGAAACCCTGTGTGTTTGGTGTGTTTGAAGTGTTGAGGCAAGTTCTCTATCACTGACTTTCCCTATGTTGCTCAACCACCCTCAGTCTGGAGTCCAGGCAGGCCTTGAACTAGTTATTATCCTGCCTCAGCTTCTGGAACAACTATACTTGCAGCCAATTAAGATTCGTTTTGAAAATGTATTTGCTTATTCATGTATTTGCTTACTTTTTTTTCTGTCTATTGTGTATGTAAGAGAGAGAAAGACAAGGAGGCGGTGAGAGGGAAAGAGAAAGAGACAAAGGACAGACAGAGATTGAGTTTGTGATCAACTGTGGAGGTCAGAAAAAGCTTGGGGGTGGGGGAGGAGGGTGTAAATAACTGCAAAGTACTCATACATATATCTTGTTCTTAGATCCAGACAAGATCTGAACCATCCAGCTCAGCCAAATAATTCACTTAACTTTTTGCTTTTCATTTAGTTAGAAGATGGTATTTTTCTTTTCTCTAAACTGTGAAATCTATCTGGTCTTATTTATTTAGTCAATCTAAAGACAATGTATATGACAATTTTTAAGATACATGGTATAACTTGAGTTTTGCCCAAAAAAAAAAAAAATAAATCCTAATGCCAGAACAACCTTATAGGATGTCACCTCACTTAAAGCAGACAGGAGCTGGAGAGGTGGATCAGAGGTCAAGTGCACTTGTTGCTCTTGCAAAGGACTGAGGTTCGGTTCCCAGCATGCACATGGTGGTTCACAACCATCTGAACTCAGGCTAGAGAAAATCTGATGACCTCTTCTGATCTCCAAGATTGCCTTGCACACACATAGTACACGTGTGTACACACATGCAACATATGCACATAAAATAAACAAACTAAAAAACACTGTAAGCAGATGGTTTTTTGGAAGTTTTGAGAGGATAAATGAATTGGAACACCTAATGTAAGTCTATCCCTAAACAACACAGTACTATGATAATGTGCAAAAGCCAATCAGACTTGGACCTAATCTTGGACAGCTCTGCCATTTACTGAATCTAGTGCCTGTGCAAATTACTTACCCAATCTTAGCGCCAATTCCTATCTGTAATATGAAGATAATCCCTACTTGAAGATCTTTAAAACAATTATATGCTATGTATAGTTCATATGGTGGGCATGTCTAACTCCTAGTTCTGTGTCCAAGTCTTAACTTCTCATTCATAAACGCACAACAATGCAGACTTATGGAATAGGCTGGTTTCTAAAGAACACCATACCAGATCAACAAGGTAACAAGTGAGTTCTCTTACAAGCTTGCTTCTGTTGTTATCTGTGGGTAATGCTTGTATACGAATTCAGTATTTCCATATCACAAGAAATAAGGCTATTGGGTTCATAGCTATGAAGCAGAAGCCCTGTTTTTAACACCCAAAGACAGGCATCATGAGCAGATGCGACCACAGGAAGCACACACTCAACGTCGTTTCAACAGCCAAGGAACAACTTGCTTTTTTTTTTTTTTTTTTTTTTGCAATTTTTAAAGGATATAGTCTTTTTTATAATACAAGAAAATACAACAATCCATTATCCTCTAAAGAAATTTTAAAAATATAGGAACATTTCTTCTAAAACTCAATAATCAGGTGTGAAAGTGCTACTACGTTTTTAGAAGAATGTTGTGGGGGCAGACACATCCCTATTTTGTTCCTAACCTAAAAAAAAAAAGTAAACATTTCAACTCTTCATCAGGATAGCTGATAATATTATTGTGCATAGGGGATTACTATGCACAGGGCACGCTGATGGCAAAGGAATCCAGTTCTCCACAACGCAGTGGCAAGTCCGTCTACTCACCCAGAAGCAACCAGGGCTTAATAACGCCAACTTGCAGGTCCAAGGTAAGGTCCTGCACATAGCCACAACCACCCCCACCGCTGGGCTCTGTTTCCACAACGTGAACTGTGGCATCCTTCCAGGTTTCTATAAGTTTCTTTCCAGTTAGCGTGGTCACCCTGGTGCACTGCTTCCTGAGATTATCCCGGGAGAATGCTTTGATTTCTTGGTTCAGGGACTGCATTACATGAGCGGAGGAGGAAAAGCAGCAAGCACCCCAAAAAAGGCACTGCACTGCAAGTCACTAATCACTAGTTACTTACTGGAGCCGGTCCCTACAGTGACAGCCTCACCTCTTAGAAAGAAGAGAGCAGCCCAGGCCCGCTGTCCCGAGCACCGTTGTAAGGCGAGAGCTGATTGGCCGCTAAGAAACGGGCGCCGATTGGATGCCGATTCTCCTCCGCTGACGGAAGTTGTATGCTTTCCGGGTCCAATCTGAGGCGCTTTACCGTCCTGTCTTTACTCTTGGTTTTTAATCCTAGTTTTATTTAGGACCCGGAAGTAGGGGAAATAGTCATTTCTAAGACTCATTTGAAGAGAGCTGATATCTCGTAGCTTTCCAAGGGTGGTGATTTTTCTGAAAATGTTCGACTGGTTACTTAGGTGACAGTGAAGACTGCAGCTGACCCCACAGCCTTTTCCCACCCGGGTGAGTCTCCTGTGGCTCACAAAGGCCTAAGGCCGCAGCGGTCCCCAGGGGCTGCTCCTCACTTCTTCTGCCCTCACTGTTTTCTCTCTGCTGTTACTCCTAGAAAACAATTGACTAGATAAAACCACTGAGGCTCCAACTGAATAGAATCTACATTTAAGTCGGTTTAAGTATACGTTCCTACAGACTAGCAAGAGTTAAATTTTATGTGTATTCTGACTTTTCCACGCCTTATACAGAAAGAATGTTAGTAATTCTATACGTAGTTGGCAAATGCATAAACATTTACCAAACAGATTAATAGAATGGTGATTCTGCTTGGAAAAGACAACTGGTTTTTGCAAACGGGAACACACGATTTCTTCAACTGAAATTTTCTTTATTTACCCTTAACTAAAATGCAATTTTAAGATAATTTAAGTACAATGTATAACGTTAAGATATAGAAAAATGTATTCTTCAGCACTGCATACAATTTGTTGCTGTCGAAATCTTCTGACTTTAATTTATGGGCTGAATTTTTGTGCCCCTTCAAAATGAGTTGGAATTATGAGTCCGAGTGTTCAGATATTTGGAGATAAGACCCCTATCTCCAATTAGGGGATAACTAGTATTATATTAATACATATGACATGATTAATGGCTTCATGAAAATGAAGGAGAACTCTTCTTTCCCTTTCACTGTACTAGATAAAGCAGGATTAAGGAAGGAAGTTGGGAGAAGTGGATGTCAAGGCAGAGGAACAAACACACCAGGAGCCTTGTATAGGCCCGCACCTTGATTTTGGACTTCTTGGCCTCCAAACCACAAGAAGTAAATTTCTCTTGCTTAAGCTACACAGTTCATAGTTTCTTGTTATGGACACCTGAGATATGAACCAAAGTTTTTCTCCTTCAAATGGAGTTATCTGCCCACAATGCCTACTGGGAATTCCAAAGTGAACTGTAAATTGTTTGCTTCATTTAGTTGACCACAGGCTGATCAGAAACAACTCTAACCATAAATCAATTCATGTGAGCACTGCACTTTCTGTATGCACAGCACTCTTAACAACCTTTGCACACTTAGTGATATGTACTCGGCATATAACAATACTTTAGACATCATGTCACTTTATTACAAACAAATGTATATATTTCACAATTGGGTAACTTGGTTTCTTTACTCTGGAATACTGCACTGCCCTCAACAGTAAATGTATTAACAAATATTAATTGAACAGGGAGCTGCATGGATTAAACACATTAGTGATTAACTCTGAGGAACCAATAATGTATCAGTGTGACATTAAAAAGAGAAATAAGCTGGGCACTGGTACACATCTTTAGTCCCAGCACTGGGGAGAAAGAAGCAGGTGGATCTCTGTAGTTCCAGAAAAGTCAGGGCTACAAAGGGAAACCGTGTCTCAAAACATCAAAAGAAAAAGAAATAAAAGTACTTCCCTTAGGGTCGTTGAACCAAGAATGAGTCCAGATTTGAAATATGTCGTACTCTCTGTGTCTTCCTTCCTCTGTCTGTTGTATGAGTCTGAATCTGTGCCTACCTGGAGGCTGTCTTGTGACTCTGTCCCTGTCCCTGTCTTTGTATCTGTCCCAGTATCTGTATATCTGTATCTATACTTGTCCTTGTACCTGTGTCTGTGACTGTCGCTGTGTACCTATCTGTTGTCTGACTGTGTGTGTGTGCGTGTGTGCGCGTGTGTGTGTGTGTGTGCGTGTGTGTGCGTGTGCGTGTGTGTCTGTGTCTGTGTGTGTGTGCATGTGCGCGTGTGCGTGCGTGTGCGCGTGTGCGTGCGTGTGTGTGTGCGTGTGTCTGTGCGTGTGTATGCATGTGCGTGTGTGTGCGTGCATGTGTGTGCGTGTGTGCGTGTGTATGCATGTGCGTGTGTGTGTGCGTGTGTGCGTGTGTGTGTCTGTGTGTGTGTGTGTGCGCATGTGTGTGTGTGCGTGTGTGTGTCTGTGCGTGTGTATGCATGTGCGTGTGTGTGCGTGCATGTGTGTGCGTGTGTGTGCGTGTGCGTGTGTGTCTGTGTCTGTGTGTGTGTGCATGTGCGCGTGTGCGTGTGTGTGCGTGTGTGCGTGTGCGTGTGTGTGCACGTATGTGTGTGCATGTGTGTCTGTGTGTGTGTGTGCGCGTGTGCGCGCGCGCGCGTGTGTGTGTGTGTGTGTGTGTGTGTGTGTGTCTATCTTCTAAGCAGCACTGAAAGCATCACGTAGCGAAGGAGTGATATACTTCACTGAAATCTTTAACAGAGATTTACAAGTGATTCCGTCATTCACTCCAGCTGACCCAGACAGTACTACAGAGATTATTGTTTACCAGTCAATATCCAAATGCATTTTCAACATTTGTGGTGGATATTCATTTTTAGAATATTGCTTTCAACCTCTGTATTTGCTGCTTTCAGCAAATGATACACATTATCATGGGTCAGGGCATAGAATAATATTAAATTTTAATTAATAATAATTAATTACATAATTTTAGATTACAGATATACATTACCTTAGGTTTTAAAGGTGATTACATGGGGGATCCCAGGCAAGTAAGGTTGATGGTTACATTCTTTTATTTTTCTTTGTTTTGTTTTGTCTTTCCTAACAAGATTTCCCTGTGTATCCCTGGCTTGCTTTGTAGACCAGGCTGACATCAAACTCAAATTCTCTGCCCCCTTCCTCCCTCCCCCCCCCGCCCCCTGCCCCCCTGCCTCCCTGCCTCTGCCTCCAGAGTGGGGGTATTAAAGGTATGTATACACCAGCACTACCATCATTACATTTCTTTAAAGTGGTTTAAATAGGCTGTACATGGTATCATACAAACTTATTTTATGTGAGTGTACTGTCGCTGTCTTCAGACACACTAGAAGTGGGCATTGGATCCAGTCTCTTTGAATGTAAGGATATTTTATCATAATGCATTGCCATGAGATGCTGTTATACTCATGATTATTAGGAGGAATAAAACTTATGCTGTTTCATGGAGCATGGGCTAGTGAGAGAAAGTCCATTCAATAAAATAAATCTTGAAATTGACTTGAGTAACATGCAGAAGCCAGCCTCAGAAGTATAAGGGTAAAAGATCATAGTCAATGTCTAAAATATACTTTTCCTATGGGCTTCAGCTAGTGTCCAAAGAGGAGAAGAATACTGAGAAGTAGGAGAGGTGGGTGTGGAGGCTCAAGATAAGGCCAGGTGGATAATATGGCTTTAGTGAATTAGTTTTAAAAAATATTGGAGGAGATACGAACCAAGAGATGGTAAGAGCTTTAGGCTGTATTCTGAGTGAGACCAATGGTGTGATAGGCCCTGTGTTGTATTAACCAGAAGCCTCTTGAGCAAATGCCTGTTATTTCTACTGCTCTGAATATTATTGACCAACAAAGGGACAATTTCTTCAAGGTCTTCCTCCTTTTCAGAAGGTTACTATCTAAGGTCACACTCCTAAATGATTGATGTGAAAACCTAGAGGCCTGGTCATCTTAGTCTAACTAGGTACAATTCTAAAAGGTCACTGTAACTCTAAAGGACAGACCATGGTTGCCCAAGGCTCTCATAAAGTCTGCATAACCACTTGATTTTTGCCTGCACAGTCTTGCTTCCTTTCCCCCTTACGAGTACTGATCCCAAGAACACTTTCAAAAAAACATATTTATTATTTATTTTATGTACATGGATGTTTTGCCTGCATGTATGTATGCTTGTGCAATGCATGCATGCAGTGCCTGTAGAGGCTAGAAGAGAGCATCAGATCCTCAGGAACTGGAGTTACAGGCTGCTGTTAACTGCCCTAAGGATGCTAGGAACTGAATCTGGGTTCTTTTGTAGAGCAGCCAATGCTCTTAATCACTTAGCCATCTTTCCTAACCCTAACCCCACCACCACCACCACCAAAAGCATTTTTTAAAAGTCTTGAATGCTGAACTATACCGCAATCTGCTTTGAATGAAACTGAGTCTTTGACAAGCAATATGTTACTTATTCTCTAGAGAAATTAAGGCAAGAACAACAAAGTTCGTGAGGAGACCGCTGTCATAGTCAGGAAGAAAGATGGCACTTGCTTACACTGGAATGACAGCAGAGAGGGAAGTAACAAGACTTTATTCTGGAGACACATGTTTCTCAACTTAAGATGAAGTTATATCCCAAAAAATCCATTTCGTGTTGAAATACTGTTAAGTTGTAAGTGCATGTGATAAGTGAACCTATTACATGCAGAAGCACAGTCACACACCTGCAGCAGAAAACTGGGTTTTTTGTTTGTTTTTCTTCTCCAGTGGCTAACTTCCAGCTGGTGGCTCTCACTGCCTCTACCCAGCACTGCAAGACAGCATAGTAATTCACAGTGCTAATCAAGGCAAAGATAAATTTTCAAAGTGCATTTTCCACAGAAAATTATCACTTTTGAATCATCATTAATTAAAAACACCATAAATCAAAACATTACAACTAGGGGCTGCTTGTATATGAGAGTGAAACCTCAAGGAATTGCTAACAAGATAAAGGATATTTGGGTAATTACAAAATTATTGGCCTGAGCAATTGAGTAATAAATTTGCCATTTACTAACAAAGGATTAATGCAGAAATGAGAAGCAATTTGGGATATAGAATGTGTGCTGGCTAGTCTTATGTCAACTTGACACACCAACTAGAGCTATCTGAAAGGAGGCAACCTTAATTGAGAAAAATGACTCCATAATATCCAGCTGTAAGGCATTTTCTTAATTAGTGATTGATGGGGGAGAGCTCAGCACATTGTGGGTGGTGCCATCTGGTTCTGTAAGACAGCGGGCTGAGCAAGCCATGGGAAGGAGGCCAGTAAGCAGCATCCCTCTATGACTCCTGCATCAGGTCCTACCTCCAAGAATCCCTCCCCATTTGGGTTCCTGTCCTGACCTCCTTCAAAGATGAACAGTGACATGGAAATATAAGCCAAATAAATTCTTCCCTCCCCTATCTGCTTTTTGGTCATGGTGTTTTGTCACAGCAATAGAAACCCTGACTAAGACAGTATGCGCAATATAGCAGTTGTTTGAGTATTGATGCCAGATGGGCAGCTAACTATTCATAGGATTCAGACTTCCTAAGAAGGTTCTCTTCTGAAGATGTGAACTTTGGATGCCATTACAGCTACTCAACTGAATAAAGGGATCTGGTGCACAAGATTGAGAAGTCCCATATATGGTTTCATTAGGGTATCAGAAAAATGGTGGGTGGGGCTCAAGCAAGGAAAGATGTAAGGATTGGTAAGGGAGTGGGAAACAGAATCCTGGGACTACAAGAGTTTTGAAGCAGTATGGTTGGTGTTGTCATATGTCAATGAATGTTATAAAAGGGACGACTAAGACCTAATATTAGAGGCACCCCCAATAAAATATATAAAAACAGCACCATCTCATGCAAGCTTCTAGTAACTCAGTGAGGTGGATACAATGTATCTTATGGGAAAAAGCTCATTTGATCTGGATATTAAAGCCTCAGCCTTTGGTCACATGGTTGCGGTTTCTTTGTTAAATTTTAGTAACAAGGTTGATTTAGACAGCTTTGTATTATTTAAGAAACTGTGGACTTCACCCATTTTGTAGAGGATGTATTGAATTATTCCTTACATTTTGATGGCTGCAGTCATTCTTGATAATATTGAATTGTTCATAGACATGTCCACAGGCCAATCGGATCTAGAAGATATCTTGACTGAGATTCCTTTCCCTGAAGACTCTGAGTTATGTCAAGTTGACAGATCAGGCTAAGTAGGACAGACATTAATCCACTGCTCTTTCAGTGTTATCTAGTTAAATGCATCCTTTTTCAGGAGAGGAACTAAGGTTCAGGGAAATAAACAGATTTGCCAAGTGTCACATCACCTGTCATCCCAGATCCCTCCATTCAATGCACAGTGCAGATTCTATCTTATTCAAAGTACTTTAAGGGTACAAGTCTTTGCAAAGCTAGCCAGGGTACAGAGGTGCTTGCCATTCTCCATTCTGCAGTGCTCCAAGGACAGAAAATAAGCACAAGATGCCATGAGAACCAGGCCAGGGACAAAAGGAGGAATTTCACCCATGCAGTGGTAGTGCCTGTGTTCCACTATGCTCAGCAAAGGGTTATGATGGGAAGGGATTGCTTTCCTAGTTCCCTTCAGTAATATCATTTAACCTCTGGCTTGCTCATGGTCATGCTAACCTGAATGGGAACATGAGATGAGGTCAAGCTATTAACACTCCCTTGTGGGGGGGTAGAGGCTCGTAAGGCTGCTCCCTCCCCTGAAACTATGTGATCCAAGCTTTGACTATGGGTGGTGCTCTTCAGCTGTGCAGCTTTTCATGAGTCATTCAGGAGAAGATGGGGAGTCCTTCCGTGCTGCAGCTGCCCTTGTGACATCCATGCTTCTGTAACTAACCCCAATAAACTCACTGATTCATCAAGAGGAACCTGGGTAGAATCTTTTTGCTGTTGTTCTGGGACCGCCATCTCTGCTTGAAGTGAACAGAGATGAGTTTCTTTTGGTCTCCCCAGAAGACATGAAACACTTGAAACTCGAGCAGGAACTGACGGAATCAAAGATAAGTGGCAGATCATTCTAGCATGAGCAACTCCATCTTCACAGTGGGATGGCATGCTTCCTCAGTGTAGATGTAGCTGCACCTGCACAGGCCTCCCACTCCCACCCCCGCCAGTGAAGAATGGACATTGAGCTGAGATTGAACTGTCTGCGCAGAGGGAACTGGCCCATGTAAGGGAGGGATTGAAATGAAAAATGCTAGTATAGGAGGCATGCTCCATGTTAGGCTCTGGTCTGGAAGGAAAAGTAGCAAACAGTAAGGATGAGATAGTTCTTGGCTTGCCTATTCTCTCAGCTGTGGCCATGTAAGGCAAAGCAGACAAAGGACTTGTCCGAGTTACTCAAAGCAATGGTGACAATGGGGGCAAGATGTGTGTTGAGACAGATTTCTAAAATTTCAATTCTAAAAATGTAACAAAAAGCCAGACAGCAAGATTGTAAGCTTCTGGGCCGCACTAGCACCTGCATAAGAGTTTAATGAAGGGGTGAAAGGCAAGGAGAGGTCCATGCACCCACTAATCCCTGTTAAAAAGGAAGAGGATCTCCTGGGTAGGAACTTCCTAATGGGGTAACCAAGGCTTCTTACAGGCGAGGATTGTGCAGGGTGATCAGGGAAACCATGCTAAATTATATATATATATATATATTGGTTACCCACTAACATGAATAAAAGGCAGGATTTGCTTGGGTACAGAAGTTGAGTGCATCTTAGTCCATGGTAACCTCTGAAAACATTGGAGCTAGGTGGGGGATGGGCTGCAGGGGATCAAAAGGGAGGTAAGCAAAGCAAGTGAGAGGATTAAATTTGATCTGGACGTAGACTGTTCACATAAATGGTTCACTTCTCCCCTGCAAGAAAGCATTCTGGGAATGGACATACTACTGGGCAACATTACATATCACATTGGATAAATTGTGTTTGAGGGTAAAAATTATAAAATCAGTTGAGTGAAGCTGGAACCAATAAAGTTGAGAGACTGTTCACCCAGTCTGAGGACATTTCAGTGGCAAAGTATGGTCAACGAGGAGCCCAGACAGCTTTGAGAAATCAATCATGGTTTATGAAATCATAGCTGGAGTAGATTCCCCCACCAATGCTGCTAAGCCTACTATGACTTTTTAAAGATGTTTTCCTCACTTTACGATCCATTTAAAAAACTGTGTGTGTGGGGGGGGGGTGGGTGGGGGTGGGTGGGTGTAGGTGTGTGCATGCCATGGGTCAAACATGACTGTCAAGGGACAACATTGTACAGTCTGTTCTCCCCCTGCACCTTTACATTTGTTCTTGTGTTGAATTCCATTACCAGGCTTGTGTAGCAAGCACACTCCCTCTGCGTCATCTTATAGGCCTCATTACCTTTTGTTGACAGAGGACTTAATATGAGTGATGGGTATCTTTTCATACAATTTTTTAAATTACAAAACACAGATCTCACCTCAAAGGGAGTAAGGGGGGTTTCTTTATAGCCAAATGTAAAACAGATCTAAGTTGTCCTGAGTGCCATGTTCCACGTTGAAATGCTTTTGCAACCTGCTTAAAGTTATAAAACAAAAGAAAATAATGTCAAGCTATTTTCTAGATGTATGTAGAGAAAACACTAATACACATAAAAATAAAAATTAAAAAGTACATTTTTTAAAGGGGCAGTTAGACCAGATATAGATGTAGCCAATGAATGACTATGACGGGAACTAAAGATAATTTTGTCTCTAGATGTGTAATGTCAGGAGCCATCAATGAAATGCTAAAGGCATGCAGGTAAGTTTTCTGGAGATGGTCCACCATTTTTTGCATGGTCTGGGAAGGGTAAACTTTGAGAGGCAAGGCCCCAAGAGACTTCATCCCAGAATTGCTTCCTGCTATTGATATGCCTTTCTAATCACCATTACATAGTCCAGTGATTCCTGGCCATCGGCCCACCCCATTTCTACAGATCAACATGATGATGGACTTTCATGAATCAATGCTGTTTAGATGAATTAATGATTTTATAGAATTCCTAATTTGATTCAAATAATTTTAGGAAGAAAGTTTTTGGAAGATGGTTTTAGCTGTTCTGCCAGAAAGACGTAATAAAGTCAGAATCAAGAATAAAATGTGCCCACTCTCATAGAATAGTAAGTAAAGGCTTCATAATAAGGAATACAATGAGCTCTCATAATTACACTAAAAAGAGAAACAGGCTTGGGACAAATTTGTGATCAATGAAAACATTCATTTTAGGTCAGGTTTAAGGATGAAGTCACAGGTGAGCACTATGATAAAGCAAGGCTATGTGAAGCTGTTGCTTTGAATCTATAATAAGCTTATAGATGAAACACTACTTTGTACTTGTCTTAGTTAGGATTTTACTGCTGTGAACAGACACTGTGACCAAGGCAACTCTTATAAGGACAACATTTAGTTGGGGCTGGCTCACAGGTTCAGAGGTTCAGTTCATAATCATCAAGGTGGGTACATGGCAGCATCCAAGCAGGCATGGTGCAGGAGGAGCTAAGAATGCTACATCTTCATCTGAAGGCTGCAAGCAGAATACTGACTTCCAGGCAACCAGGATGAGGGTCTTAAAGGCCACACCCACAGTGATACACTTACTCCAACAGGGCCACCCTTCCAAGTAGTACCATTCCCTGGGCCTAGCATATACAAACCATCACAGTGCTTAACTATCAACATCCTCTGTAACCCCCCTTTTGTGTAACAGTGTATCTATAAGGTAATTGTCTAAGAACTTTTGTGTAAGAGGGTATGAGAAGGCCAGAGAGAAGGAATAAAGTGTGACATCTGGGGCTCTGCCCCATCCATCCTCCAAGTGTGTCTGTGCAGCATTTGGGGCTCAGCCCCATCCACCGATTGTATATATGTATATGTCTGTTTGTCTATACACACCTGTGTAGGTATATGTATATGCATGTAAGTATGCATAAACACTTGTGGAGTTCATAGGTGGTCAGGCCTGACCAGAGTGTGTGTATGTATGAGTATGTTTGAGTTTGTGTATATTGCCTGTGTAAAAGATTTTAATTATTTTCCTTTCTTTTCTCTCTGGTTAATGAGTTCTAAGCCTCTTGCCTGGCCAGCGAGAGGTCCTTGATCTAGAGAAGAAGGAAACCAGCTCTTACTAGAGCACAAATAGTAAGGTTATAAGGTCAGGGATCATCAATCTTTAGCCTTCATCCAACCCTGTGTCCCGCCCAGTACCACTAAAGGCCGAGGCAGGCCCCCAGCAGTGTAATATTCCATCTGTCACAAATTTCTAACCAGTCACCCTGCCTTGTAGCCACCTTTAGCATACTTGTGGCTTTTTTCTACAAAGTTTGATTCATGGTTCCCTGGGTAGGGTGAATATCACATATTGTTCAGGTGAATGACTAATGTTGAAATAGTTACACCCATGTTTCGAGTGGGACTTCTCACTTCAAAACCTAGTTTTAAAAATCCCTTACAAATATGCCTTGAGGTTTTATCCATGGTGAACCTAAATTTATCAAATTGATAAGATTAACTATCACAATCCTTCCTAACTACACATTTTTCCCCTTGTATGTTTACTATGAAATATTTCATTTGATACTTGGAATATTTAAAATAATTTTTTAGTTTAGGTTATTGGAGGGATGATTTTATAGCTATAGACTCATGTAGAGGTTTTAATTTTTGGAAAAATTGGTCTTTCATGTCTATTTTAGTCACTGCTCTATTGCTGTGAAGAGACACCACGACCAAGGCAACTTTTATGAAAGAAAGCGTTTAATTGGGGGCTTGCTACAGTTTCAGAGGTGTAAAAGTAACTTGTTTAAAAAAATAATTCTAAATGTTCACTTTACCAAATGAAGACTCACAAGACAGACACTGTGGTGAAATTCTGCTATCTCAGAGAGGCAGAGAAAGCACCCAGCTGACCTTCCTACTATACTCATGTCCCAGAAGTTTCAAAAGCTCCTTCTTCTCCACTCTGTCTTAAATACCCTTCAACTCAAAGCCTCCTCTCTCTGGGTTTCCTTATGCTCACTCCCTGTCAATGGGTTTCTGGTTTCACCTCTTTGATTTTATTTAGCTCTTGTTTACAGAAAGCTTGTTACAGGATTTTCCCTGTCAAATTAATTAGGGCCTTAGGAGCCCCGTGATTGGACAGGGAACAGGGAGGCGGAGCTAAGAGTTTCACAGGTGAGGGGTCTGGAGAGAGGAGAAAAAGGAAGATGGCAGCAGACGTGAAGTGGCGTAGTTCCACTGATGGTTATGTTATCATAGAGGTTAGAATTTTGGGATAAGTTGTCTAACCTGGGTGGGCAACTTTTATCATTATCAATTGACTCTGAAATTATTGTATTGGCATCTTGTAAATTGTGTTTTTATTGATACATAATCTGATTGGTTAACTATATGCTTAAGAGTTTTAATTCCGGGTAATTGGGTGCTGAGATGGCTGACTGTGGGGTGGGCGGTTGTTGCATGAGCCTGGTGGCAGAGATCCGCCAGGGGACTCAGGAGCTCTGGCACAGATGGACTGCCGAGTGAGACACACAGGGCGGGAGCCCGCTCTGTGGCCCACGGGTTGCTGACACTATCACAGGAACAATTTTAATTTCTTTTCTAATGAAATGGGGCTTTCTTTGTGTAATAAATATTATTAGTAATATTAGTAGAAATAGAAACTAGAATTGTGAGAAATCTGGAATTCACTGACTTTATGAGATACTTTTGGCTCTGGATTTATAGCATTCCAACTCTCTACCATCACAGAGTTTCCATCAACCAAGGCTTGTCAAATCTAGATGTGGATTTTTTCTTTCTTTTTTCTTTTCTTTTCTTTTTTTTCTTCCTAAGAGTTTTAGCTTAAACTATACTGGACCTTGGGAGGCTTTTGTATCCTCTTGACTGGCGAGTTCCAAGTTCAATTGGGACAAAAGGCAGTAGATCTTCTGAGATCATGTCCACCTTTGCACAAAGGTCTTATTATATAATGCTACTCATTGACTTACAGATTTGAAAAAGACATATTGAAGAATAATGAAAACAGAAATTAAAAGACAAGGCAACCTGCATGGGTGAGAAAAGGAGCTTTAAGGTTAGTGTGCAAAATGTCCCAATGCAAAATGCTCCAATACAAACCCTTGATCACCCCCACCTGGAAATTTGGTGCAGACTCTAAACCCATAGAACATGAAGAAATCAGGCTGAGACAGAGCTGGAAGTTCCCTCCTGATTGTGTGGTGTTCATAGTGCCTGAAGGCAGTATGCAGACTGCTTTGAGAGAACTGAAAATGGTCCTTCCCAGCTATGGACCTTGTGTTTTATGCTAGATAGGTAATATGTGGCTACAGGTACAATCATGGCATAACTTTTATAAATAAAACCAATTCTTCCAGTTGTATCTAGTACCTCCCCATAAGAAGGAACTCGTGTTTGTTACTGTAAAGGCAGGCAAAAATCTCTGAGGAAATCATAGGCCCCAAGTCAAGGCTACTACCATTTGTTACACAGTGTGACTGTCAATTTTCCATATGCATATTATTGCTGCTATCAGTACGAGGCAAAGGCGGCTTCTGTTTTGCAGTAGATAGTGGTTACTATAGAGGCATATGACTGGTGTGGTGGTTTGAATGATAGTGCCCCCGTAGGCTCATATGACTGAATATTTGGTCCCCAGTTAGTAGAACTGTTTGGGAAGGATTGGGAGGTGTGGCTTTGTTGGAAAATGTGTATCACGGGGAATGAATGGGCTTTGGGGTTTTAAAAGCCCATGCAAGGCCTATTGGCCCTGTTCACTACAAATCAATTTGTTTCCTCTCCCTCCCATCTGCTGTCTATAGCATGTAACACTTTAAGCTACTTGTCCATCACCATGGCTATCTGAAAACTGCCACAATTTCCACCATGATGATAAAGGACTAACACTCTGAAATGGTAAGCATGCCATCAATTAAATACTTTTCTTTTATAAGAGTTGCCTTGGTTATGGTGGTTTCTTCACGGCAATTAAGCAGTAACTAAGACAACTGGTCAGGCTGCTGAGAGGGTCTGGTGTTGTGACACAGAAAATAATAATAAATATTACACACACACACACACACACACACACACATACACACCAAAGCACACATGCACGCACGTGCACACGCATGGTTCAGAGATCATTGTGGAAAAGAAGTAGACAGAATGAATGTAAGGTAAGGGATAGAGTTTGGTGAAGCCTTCTTGGAGCAAACCAGTTGTGATTACCCACATCAGAGTCCCGTGATATCAAGACTATTCCCTCGTGAGCTGTGCATGGTGGCTCATGTCTTTCATCCCAGCACTTGGGATGCAGAGGCAGGCGGATCTGTGTGAGTGTGAGGTCAGTCTGGTCTTCGCAGTGAGTTCCAGCTAGGGATATATAAAGACCCTACCTCAAAAAAAACAAAACAAAACAAAACCCCAAAAACCAAACCAAAACAAAAAACCATCTGTCATGGAGGGAGGGTGTGGGTGCCCGAAGCTGTGAAGGTTCCCAAAGCATCCTTTCCTTGGAGTAACATCAGTCGTAAGCAATCATGAAGCAATAGGGTGGGGCGGTCTCCAGTAGTACAGCTGCCTTCCGTAAGTGGCTGGCGCGGGACGTTCTGGGATGCAACTGCTTTTAGTTACCTGTGCAAGTCTGATAAAATAATTGACTCACTGAGCTGGACATGAATGGAGTCCTTTCTGTGCTATGCCAATGCCCCCTATCTGGGACAATGTCTTTAGAGTTTCTTAGGAAAAGTCACACAACTAAGGGCCAATGGGACCGGGGCTAAGTCAATACACCCTGAAACATGCCTCTGCTCTGCAGATAGTTTCTCGTATTTCTCTTCCCTTTTCTTTTTCCTCCTTTCCTTGCATGATAATAGGTATTAAGCCTGGGCTCCTGAACGTGCCACACAAGTATTCAACCAGCCCCCCTTTTGCCTTTCGTTTTGCGGAATGGTCTAAGATGTTCAGGCTGACTCTAAACTCACTATGTGTAGCTCCTGCAGGCTCTGAGCTGGTTGGTGCTCCTTCTGCCTCAGACTCCTGGGTATCTGGGATTATGGGCCCGTGCCACCAGGACTGGCTTCATTTCTCTGTCTTGGCAGATTTAAAGTGCCTATGCCAAGTAGTACACTGGGCATTTTCCCAGCATTGGCTGTAATCTATCTGAAAACCTCAATTTCAATAAAGTAACTAAAATGCACAGAACTAGTGAGCAGCAGACCTCGTATTCGGTGGAAGGTCTGCCGGGATTTAAGACTTACTTCCATCTTGCAGCACAACATAGCCTGACATTTTGCATGATAAAATCTGCCATGGCAATCTATAATTTTTATTAATTCAGAATGACTACACGGGTAAAATCTTTTTATGAATGTTGCTGTCAGAATCCTTCACTTTGCGATGCAGTTTTCTGGCCAGCGTTAGTGATCCCATCTGCAACGAGCTAGGGCAAAACAGGCACAGCCTGCAGTGAATGCTGGGAAAGCAGCTCGTGAGGGTCTTGGCACCTGCTCTCTGATCTTTTGAAAGCCATTTACAAATTAGTTCAATTAAAGCCAGCTTGAGTGCAAATTTCCTTTGTGAATACAATGCCTCATAAATGAATTTGTTAATGGAACATTTTTGGTTCCAAAATGTGTTTGTGTCATATTTGTATGGCCTTATTTATGTTATAATAACATAAAAAGAAGCAATAAAACAGAAATAGATCCTTCTGCCTTCCCTACAAATATTAATTATTTGAGAATTTGGGGTTTATTTGACTACTTTGCATTGCCTAAAAAAGCAGATTCCCCCCCCCCCCCCCCAATGTAGAGAAAAGCAGCTTAGGCCAGAATTCAGAACTTTTCCTAGATACATTTTATTTATACACATAAAAAAGTAGGTTTAGCATAATTGTCAATTTCCTTTACATCTGTTCTAACTTTCCTCAGAAAATAAACAGTTTTAAAACTTAATTTTTACATTAATGATCTGTTAATTATGTGGATTATTTTTATTACAGCCATTTAAGCTTCAAAAACGCCATCCATGAAACCAACCAATACACATTTCTAGAGTGTCTGCAATTAGTATTGTGCCTTCATCAAAGGTTAGGAAGTTACAGAAAAATATATCTCACTGAACTTTATGGAGCATTCATTATAAGACATATCATATCATTACTTTATATACTAACACAGAGAAAACAATGCTACACTTAAGGCATTATTGCTTTTAAGGTGGGTGGGTGGGTGGGGGAACACCCTGATAAAGGCAGGGGGAGGGGAGATGGGATAGGGGGTTTCTGAAGGGGAGGCCTGGAAAGGGGAAAACATTTGAAATGTAAATAAAGAAAATATCCAAATATATATATATGAAGATGTATTCTAATTTCGGAAAAATTGACAAGATTTTTTTTAATCAACACAGAGGGGCTGAAGAGATGGCTCTGCAGCTAAGAACATTTTGTTGCTCTTGCAGAGTTTGGTTCCCAGCACTCATGTGGCAACCAGCTCACAACACTCTGTAACTACAGTTCCAGGAGATCTGAAACTTTCACTGTGAACTTCATGGGCCCCTGCACACATATGGTGCAGGCATAAGCATATACAAGCACATAAAATAGATATTTTTTGGAAAAAAAAAAGAAGTCACAGATGAAGAAAATTCCCATTATTATCAAAATAGGTATAAAACTTAAACTGTGTTTGCAGGGACACATCCTGGGTACAAAGTTAAATTAATATTTACATTGTGTGTTCATCAGAGTTCCTTAGAGGGACAAACTTAAAGAGTGAATACATATTACAAAGGGGATTTATTAGATTGGTTTACAGGACATGGGCTGTCTAACTATGGCTGTTTGCTTGCTGGAGAGACTGAGAAATTGGTAGGTGCTCAATTCACAGGACGGGATGCCCATGCAGTTCCAATCTGGTACTGAAGGAAGGCGGGCAAGACTCCTGGAGAGACAGGAGTCTTCAGTCCAAGTTGAAGGACGAGAGAGCTGGCTGTGACTAGTGGGGGATGGCCACTGCAAGAGTGCCAAAGCAGACACCTGAGGAGCTGAAGTGGGCACCAAAGGTCAGCAGTGCAGTTCCCTCTCAGCCACTGCCAGAAAAATGTTGCCTGCTACCTTGTCTTCTTCCTCATTTAATCCTTCCAGGAAATGCCCTGGGGAGCCACCTACAGAGGCATGTCTTAGTTGACAGCCAAGACTATGAATCATATACATACTAGATTATGTAAGTCTCAAAGACAATGGTAGCTATTTGGGTTTAGAGTGTTTGTGAACATTAGGAATGCCATAATCAAATATTATTACAAGAGCTGAAGAAAATATGTCTGAGGACCAATTAGAGAACTAAAGTATTAACTTAGTTATAAGAGAGCGAATAACTTGATTTTGTTAAAACCCTTTTTAAAAACTGATGATTCACAAGCATTGTTTTTTTAAAAAGGGGACTGGGCTGGGCTGGGCTGGGCTAGGCTGGGCTGGGCTAGTGAAATGGCTCTGGCTCTCATTGCTCTTGCAGAGGACATGGATTCAGTTTCTAGTACCCACATGGTTAACTTATAACCATCCATAACTTCAGTTCTAGGGGATCAGACTTCTTTTTCTGGCATCCATGGGCACCAGGCACACATGTGGTGTACATTATACATGAAGGCAAAACACTCATACACAATAAATAAAATAAGCAAATTTAAATGTTTAAATAAATTATTCAAATAAAAGATATAGGAATTGAATACAGATGCCATTAAATGAAGTGTGTGTGTGTGGTGAAGTTACCAGTGTTGCTCACAGGAACGTAGGTGACTTACTAAGCAACTCTATAGGAGGAATCAAATGAGGATATCATGAGCCTCTGGGGTCTCATCATGCTCTCATCTCCCTTCATAAAGCAATGTTAATCTCATAAAGGTCTCATACAGGTCAACATAGGTGCTTCAAGATGACCATGGTGGCACCTTCCCTGAAGAAGATAAACTACAGAAGCCTGTCAAAGTAACCTGACTTGTATCTAGTTAGTGGAGTATGACATTGGTATTTAATTTGTATGATGTGTTTTCTGTTTATTTATTCTTATGTTTGGTGGGGGGAGGATTCTAGTCAAGCTAGCCTTGAATTGTTCTGTAGTTAAGGATGGTTTTGAATGATCTGCCTGCCTCCGACTCCCAAGCGCTGCTGTTAACACGTGTACCACCGCACTGAGCCCTTATTTTACAAGTACATTAGTAACTTTTGAATTTGACTCAGAGTACATTTTTTTAAATGGTGCTGGTGACATTGTACATGTTTAAATGTGTAGGCTTTACCGTTCCTTCTGTCACCAGGGGCATTGCTGAAATAAATGCTATTTTACAAGAGCAGGGGATAGGCACGACTTCAGTGGGTATGGGTTGTTGAGTATCTGTGTATATGCGGCTATTTATGTCTTAGTAGCATAGATGATTCTGACTTGCCAGCTGTAGAGTCACACAATGTGTACCCATCTCTATGGTAACCATTTCTAAGATAAATGTGTTCTGAACAATGGGCCCAAAATAGTCTATTACCCATTTTTGTAGATTTCCACCATAGCAGCAAAAAAACAATTTAGAAAAACCTGAACAATTCCTTAAGCACACAGACAACAAACACATCTAAACCTGCAGAGAAAATACATCTAAGTGTAGCTCTGGGTTTAGGGAGAGCTATTTTCTACATTACACGTTACCTTAGTGTGTGGAAACGTGTGTGAAGGTATGTGTATCGGTGTGTGTGCACCCATGCTACAATGCATACATGGAGGTCAGAGAACAACTTGTGGAAGTCCATTCTCTCCTTTCAATGAGTGGACTCTGGAAATCCAACTTAGATTTCTGAGACTTGAGAGCAGGAGCCTTTACTCTGAGTCATCTCTCCAGCTCTGCTTCATGTTTTGGGGGCTAAAGCCTTATTAGCTAAGGAGAGTTTTAGAACTACCCTAATAACAGGTAGACTAAATGTTTAGCGTAAGTTTGAAGATGTGTATGTGTGTTTATGTGCATGTGTATGTTTGCGTGTGTAAGGATGCATATTCATCCTGAGGACACACAACTACTTTGGGTGTCATCCTAAGGAGGGCTGCCTACCTCCCTCAAGTCAGGATTTTTTGTTGGCCTGAAGCTCACTAGTTAGGTTGGACTTGTTAGCAAGCAAATGTCAGGAGTTCTTCTATCGCTCCATCCTCAGCGCTTGGCTTGTGAGCCCCCCCCCCCAAGCTCAGCATTTTATGTGGGTTCTAGGGTTAAACTCATGTCCTTGTACTAGCAAGGCAAAGTGTATTTCTAGATGAACCATCTCCCAGCCCAGACCTGGTTTTGCTTTTTATGGAAGTTGGTTGCATTTCCTTAAATATTAGAATATCTTAAATATTTTAATTTCCCTAAGGAGGAAAGATTGAAAAGGGTTCAGGGTTCTTATACTGGGGCAAACACCATCACATAGTTTTAAGGGCAGCACAAGTTGGTCTTGAAGGGTTTAAAAGAAAAAAGAACTGAAAGTTTGGATGGGTAAGGAAGTGGAGAAAGGTTGGGTAGATGTGGGAAACGTTGGGGGTAGAGGGTGAGGAGTGTGATCAAAGGCATTGTGTGAAACTCTCAAAGAACTAATAAAAATCAACTCCATGACAAACCCCAATGTGCTCATTCTATAAGCACACCTCCACACTCCTCTGCTGGGGTCTCAACCTCAGAGTCACCCAAAGAGTAAGAGTAAGAAACACTCTGGGACCCTCAGATGAATGTGACCAGGAAAGCATCCACAAACAGACTCCTGGACGGCAAAGCTGACTGGATTCAATCCTTTCAATTGCCTGCGTGTAGAAACCTGCCTGCGGGTAGAAACCTGCCTCCTGGGTTTTGTGACTCTTACTGTTCAATATCACATCACAGTTTCCAGACTCCTTGTGTGTGTGTGTGTGTGTGTGTGTGTGTGTGTGTGTGTGTGTGTGTGTGTGTGTATGTGTGCTGTGCATATGAGTGTATGTGGCCAGAAGAAGGCATTAGGTGTTCTCTTTCATGCTCTACCTACCTAGCTTTAAGGCAGGATTTCTCCCTGAACCTGAGTTTGTGTCTTTTCTGGAAGGCTGGAAGCCAGCAAGCCCCCCAGTAATGCTCCAGTGTCTACTTCCTCTTGGCTATGCGTTACAGAGCTGTGGGGGCCTCTGGGCTTGTTCCGTAGGGGCTGTGATCTGAACTCTAGGATTCATGGTTTGCATAGATAGGCAGCTTTATGGCAAGTTTTAGTAAGATACAGTACCAGGCATTCTTTTATCGGTGTGGAATTATTTAGAAATTCCGGGTGTAAGTATGTTATATGCCTCCTATACACAGGTCCTTGTCTGAGAACCTACATGTGTTTAATCTGCATTAAATACATAAGTTGTGTACTTGTCATAATTTGGAAAGGGAATTTCTCTTAAAGGTAATTTCTAGTAGAACTGAAATGTAAGAGTACCTGTTCACATTTAGAAGCTATGAATAGTCTGAATGCTCTTGACAAATATATATAAACTAATCACCAAAAAGTTTATAGCCAAATGTGGAAGTAGCTCTTTACTCAGATTCGACTTGGGCTGGTGAAATGGCTCAGCTAAAAGTCACTCCAATCAAGACTGACACTACAAGTTCAACCTCTGGGAGGCATCTGGCATGAAGGCCTCTGCCTCCACATTCTTGGAACATGTGCACCCACAAAGAATAAATAAAAATGTAACAAAGATTTTTTAAAGTGACTCATTTATAAACTTAATTTTTTTTCTGTTTGCTAAAATATAGACTCTTGTTGCTCTTAATTTTGAAGATTACTTTTTCTCATACTGTAGGGAAATGAAGGGAAATGAAAATTAGGTGTGGGTAGTTATGTGTGCAACCAAGAGCAGACATTTTATTTCACAAATAATACAAAGCTATAGAGGTTAATAGTTCACTATTTTATGAGAGCTCTTCTATCAATGACGCAAGGGTTTAGCTTAAAATTTACTAAATAAGAACTAAATGAGTATATTGTCAAGCTTGTTAACTTTCCCAAAGCTACAGCTAATATTACCAGAAAAAAATATTTTATAGTTTTCTTATTGATAGAAATCCCTAGCAAATGTTTAATATTGAGAGAAAACAGTCAATAATACTTCACCATGAGTAGGAATATTATCTGATTAGAAAATCAGAAGTTGTTTTTCCTTACTCCTGTCTGGTAACCAGAGCACTTTTTATGTAATCAAGCTCTGAGCTCATGCCTCGTTACCTGAATACACTGGGCAAGCGATGGTTGAGGACTGTTGGACCGGACAGGACAGGCAGCACAAGGCAGGATTGGTTCATCCTGTGAGTTCGGGAAGAATGAACGGCCAAGGAGAAGAAAAGGCAGTCATCCTGGAGGAGGATTATCATTCTTTCCTGCCAGTGACTCAGCACATTGGAGACACCACTGCGGTTGTTCATCTGATCATCAAAGATACGAACAGTTAGAAAGCAGGAGTCATGTGGCTCCCATATCACATGCTGTTAGCTCTGTTTGCTAGAGATATGTATACTTAACTGATCTTGTAAGTTTTGCCCTGGCTGCCAGGAGTGTTGCTTTAAAAAAGATTTACTTATTTGTGTGCGTGTGTGTGCGTGTGTGTGTGTATGTGTGTGTGTGTGTGTGTGTGTGTGTGTGTGTGTGTGTGTGTGTGTGTGTGTTGTGCATATGAGTGTATGTGGCCAGAAGAAGGCATTAGGTGTTCTCTTTCATGCTCTACCTATCTTTAAGGCAGGATTTCTCCCTGAACCTGAGTTTGTGTCTTTTCTGGAAGGCTGGAAGCCAGCAAGCCCCAGTAATGCTCCAGTGTCTACTTCCTCTTGGCTATGGGTTACAGAGCTGTGGGGGCCTTTGGGCTTGTTTCTAGGGGCTGTGATCTGATTCCATGCCACTCAGCAGTCTCTCCAGCTTCCAGGAGTGTCATTTTGATATTTATTCTTGGTTTTTCTTTCAAAACTTGCTAATAATTACCATTAAGAAATTTGAAAAAAAATCTGGATCAATAAGATGGCTCAAATGGTAAAGAAAATTGACAAACCATTGAACCATCTCTCCAGTACCCATTAAAAAATTCTTTTAAAGAGGAAAATTAAAAATAAAATAAACCTCATCTTGAAAATATTGTTTGTAACTTCAGTGCTTAGGAGAATTAAAGATGGTTGTCTTTGAAAAATATTTCAGAGCTTACTTTAAGAGTTCTTGAGGGTCAGTGAGATGGCTTACAGGGTAAAGGCATGTGCAAACTGAATTCAAGACCCAAGACATACACATGGTGGAAGGAGAAGACCAATTCCTGGTAGTTGTCCTCTGATCTCTACCCACGTACCATATCTCTTTCTCTCTCTCTCTCTCTCTCTCTCTCTCTCTCACACACACACACACACACACACACACACACACACACACACACCCATAAACAAACAAACAAGCAAACAAATAAATAAATAAATGTAATAAAAACATATAAATCATGGGGCTGGAGAGATGTTCAGAACACGCACTGCTTTTTCAGAGGATCCAAATTCAGTACCCACCACCCAAGTCAGTTGGCTCAGAACTGTAAAACTCAGCTTCAGAGCCTTTGAAGCACAATTCTAGCTTGCATGGGCTAGAATTGCATCTGCACACATGTCACATACATACATACACACACACATATACACACACATACATACACACACGCATACATACACACACATGCATACACACACACGCATACATACACACACATACATACACACACATACATACACACACATACATACACACACACATACATACACACACATACACATCATACTCATACACTCACACACTCATGAATAAAAAATTTTAAAAGTTTTTAAAATAGAGGGGAAAGTTGTTTATTATTATTTATATTTTAATTTTTATCCTACCATGAGTTTAAAAAGTCTGGTTTAGATTATAAGCAAATAAATTATGTCATATTCAAGTTTGGAAAAATATCATTAATGATGTAAAGCTGGCTGGGCGTTGTGGTGCACACCCTATAATCCCAGGACTCCGGTGGCTGAGGCTGGAGGATCACTGAGTTTGAGGTCAGCATGGGCCACATTTCAAACCTCTGTCTCAAAAACAAAAACAAAAGGAGGTTGCCTGGTGGTGGTGGTGCATGCCTTTAATCCCAGCACTCAAGAGGCAGAGGTAGGTGGGTCTCTGAGTGACCTGTAGCCTGGTCTACATTGTGAATTCCAGGACAGCCAGGCCTACGCAGAGAAACCCTGCCTTGGTAAAAACAAAACAAAACAAAACAAAACAAAACAAAACAAAACAAAACAAAACAAAACAAATAGAAGGAGGGGAAAAAAGTCAAAGCTTGGTAATGGGAACCTCCCCTCTATTTCTTACTCCTCCTCATCCCTACCCCCCTTTCTAACTTTAAGAAACTTCCCATTAAAGGCAAGACTGTTTCTTTAAGTGAAAAGGACACCAAGAAAAAGAAACCACTCTCAAGAATTGAGCTAATTTGTTTCCCACTGAGAGAAGAAAACAAATTCCTCATTACTAGTAACTGAGTATCTTTTTGTACAGTCTTGTTTCCAAAGAAACCAGGCCACTGACCTAACCCGGTTAATCACCATAGCCTAGTGCAAACTGTTCTTTAACTTTACAGGAGAATAATCAATGACTTTTTACATTCTATTTTTCCCTACCTAAAGAAAACACCAGCAGTAAGAAACAGAGGATCAATTGTATCTGTGGGTGGAATTGCCACTTGTCCCAGAAGTCAAGGGGAGGTATTTTCTGGGAGGCTCTCCTCAGCACTGGAGCATGTGGGTGGCCTGGTGTTTGAAAGGCCCTCCAGGCTCACTGCTTCTTCTTTGATGTTTGTGATCTTTGCACATAGCTTATGCCTCTTTCTCATGTCAAATCTTCTTAGGAAAAGGATATGAAGAGGGGGTACCAGCAACAGATTTCCTGATGTACTGCTTGTTTCACACAGATCAGCTTTGAAAGCTGAAAAAACTGGCTGGGTCTACTTCAACAGCAGGTTTCAGAGTCTAAATTTGCAATGTTTCTGCCGTCGTTCTAAGGCAAACTAAGTATGGCTTATGTCATGTGCAGAAACCATGCACTTGCTCTAAAACACTGCATTTAATTTAGCACAGAACAGACAACCCTGTGCTACTTACAGCAACAAGAGAGAGGGAAATGCAGACAAGTGACAACCTGCAGACAGTTTAAAGCCTTGTATGAACCAGCAGTTTCCATGCCTTCCTTTCCATGAAGACATTTGGCCAAGGTGTTCAACTGAAAAACAAAACCAGTTAGGTTTCGCATTTCCAGCGCTCCTTCTACCTCCTGTGAGAGGTGCCAGGTCTGGCAGCCAGAGCAGGAGAGAGAGAGCCTAAGAGGGCTGCTCTTCTGTGGGATATGGCTGGTTATAGAGGGCACCCCCTTGCAGAGGCTAGTGTACTAAATTGATCAGGCAAAGGACAACGCCACCACTCTAGATGTAAAAGCTTCGCTCTTGCCATTTATGTCCAGCTTAAACATGGACTCTTCACACAGTCACTTGTTCTAATTACACCTCTTTTCTCTTGTTCTTATTTTCTCTTTTTTAAAGAAAGGTTTCACTACATATTCCCTGTAGACTGGAGCTCTATATATGCTTGCCTCTGCCTGCTTTGTTTCCAAAGGGCTGAGTGCTGGGACTACAGGCCCAGGTCCCCATGGCTGGCTCCTGTTGTCTCTTGAGAGTTCTCATTTCTCTCTGAAGTCTCTGAAGCTTTCTATATACTTTGTGAAACAATGGACTCTTTCAAATTGTGCTGAACTACAGGTGTAGCTTGCATTTGCAAGGTCCTGGGTTTGATGCTTAGCACAAAACAGAAACAACAAAACCCACAAAAACAAACTGTGCTATGAGTCACACCCTCTACCTGTGTATTGTGAGGATATGACAGCTCCTTGGATTCATAGTCAGGACCAAAAGCTAATGAGGAATCTTAGTGCTGAGAATAAATACTATACCAACAAGTAAAAGAGTAATGATTGCAACCACTGTACTCAGTGAACACAGTTGGCCTGCCTGTGAATGACTGCAGAGGTGCTGCAGTTTTACATCTTTGTCCTCTTTGGCTCCTGGGGAAATAAGAGCAGACGACTCGTTCTCTATGATCCTTTCTTCTGAGGCAATTTATAGGAGTCAAGTCACCTCTCTTAAAACGAAGCAGCCCAGATGAACTCCATCATTTCCAAGTTGGGTTGTGTCAGCCAGGTTTCCTTTCTGACACATGCAATGTCTATAGTTTACAAACAAGCACATGTATGTTTATCTCGTTCAGTACATGACAGAATTGCTAGCACTTTAAATCAACTTACCAATGTTTCCTGCTCAGGTCAAACAATTGCATGATTAAAATCCAAGACAAGAAAGTATTTATGAATACTTAGTAAGTGCTAAATTTCCCTTTGATATTTTAACTGTAGAATCAACTATTTGAAATAAGTGGGTAAACTAGATAAAGGAGATGGGAGTTTCTTCTCTTCACAAGCTAAAAATAACTTATTGAATCTTTCCTTTTACATATATACAAGCTAAGACCGTGGAATGGAAAGATGTGAAAAGCAACTGTGGAATTTCTCAGTACATTCTGAGTCTAAAGAGCTGTAGAGCAGCAATGGGTGAAAGCAGTTAAAAAGAATGTAAGAAATGGTACAACTTTCATCTGGAAACAACCTAGGTGGCACAGTCTATCTTCATGTTTTTAATGAAAACATTTTGAGAATTCCTTTTTCTAACTCTTTTCATGTAACTCCCACTGCTTCTCCAGTTGATCTCTTCTACAGTTATTGTTTTACACACACACACACACACACACACACACACACACACACACACACAATCTATTGACTCCACTTACTGTTGCTCTTATGTCCTCCATATTTTAAAGTTGAACACTTCCTATTGGGAACCTATCAAAGGGCTTTCGTCCCTGGAGAAAACTGATTCTCTCTACCTTAGCAGCAATTGACTTCCTGGAGCTTTTTGTCTAGGCATGGGTCCTTGTGAAAATTTCCCCCATTCATGTTGGCCAATTAACTAGTATAGTCTTGTACAGTCAACCACGCTGTTGAGTTCACAAGCATCCCTGTTATATCTAGAAGACATCTTGCAGCAGGCATCCTGGTCCACTGGCTCTTACAATCTTCCCACTCCTCCTTCGGTGGCATTCCCTGATTGGTTGTAGGGGCTGTATTTCGGATGTATCAGTTGGGGTTGGGCACCACAGAGCCACTTACTTACTCTCTAAATTTTGACCAGGTGTGATTCTCTGTAATAGTCGCCATCTGCTGCAAAGAAGAAGCTTCCTTGATGAGTAGCAAGAGCTACATTTATCTTTGGGTATAAGTAGTCATTTTCAGAATGCAGTTAGAAATCATATTGGTTTTAGAAAGCTGCAGCAGTAGGTTCTTCTCTAGGGTCTATGACATCTCCAGTCATGGCTAGTTAGCTATGTTTCTAGTACCAGGCATGACTTCCATTCCATTGAGTGAACCTTAAGTCCATTTAGAGAGTTGTTAGTTACCCCGAGAATACACGTGCCACTATCACACCCGTGGGGATATCATGCCATATTAGTCCTTGGCATGGTTCACAGCCTTTACATCTGGGTAGGACTTTTGATTTATTTTCTTTTGAACAGCACCTTCCCATATTATGTGAACCAATCCTCAGGGAGAAGGATTCCAGCTTAATTACTCCAAGTCTTGTATCCAAAGTGCCTGGTGTCTTTAGCTATAGAATCTTACCTTCAACTTCTGAAGGCACCCAAGGACAATGTCAATAGCCTACATTGTTTTGGGAGTCTCTTGGAACCCCCGATCAATGATTTTAAGAGAGGTTTCCCATGCCTGACACTGGTGTTTTGTTAGATAGTCTATGATTTTTGGGGTAAGCATTATCAACCTATGCCATATAACTCCATTTAATATATATTAAATGTATAATGTGTTTTAATATAATGTAATACATATAACATAAAATATATGAATCATATATTATATGTATATGTTATATATGTTATAATATACATATAACATAATATATAATGGTATACACTTATAATATTATATAATAATATATAATATTATACACTTAATATATGTTAGTTTAATATATATTGCACATGTTTTTAAGTTATCTTATAAAATAAAGTTCCCCTATGGCTTCTTCAAACATCCTTAGTGTTGTATATGTCTCCCTCCTCCCTCTTTCTTTGTACTGTCCTCCCTCCTTTTCCCCTGGTATATTGTGTATGACTGTGGTAACACGGGATTTGCATTTAAGTGGGAATATAAAGTTGAATTTATTTAATTTTTAAATTGTATTACTTTTTGTGTATATATGAATATATGGTGTGGCAGTGTGTGTGTTTGTGTTTGTGTGTGTGTGTGTGTGTGTGTGTGTGTGTGTGTGTGTGTGTGTGTGTGTGTATGTGTATGGTACAGGTTTGGAGGTTAGAGAAAACCTTTTGTGGGGTCATTTTACATGGATGGGGTCCTGGGTCTACACTTGGGTCATCAGGCTTTCGTCACAAAGGCTGAGCCATCTCTCCGGCCTAACAATGCATTACTGTAAACATTTAGATTGCAATGGTGTCTTAATGAGGAAAAAAAGCATCTGATGATGAGTTTATATACTTTAACAATGTATATTTTATAATAAAGAAAAAGTTAATGCCCTTAACATTTGCATATAATCACCTTAGAATTATAGTGATTATGGTGTGTGCTTCCCATGAAACAGTGAAAATATCATTTTCAGAAATTATTACTTTGAAATAGTTTTTCAAGCAAAATGATTTAACGTAATTAGGTAGGTTTTTAATTTCTTTTGCTTGAATGCTGAGACACAGTGTCTTAGCTATTTAAGGAAGGCATTATGTATGCCATAGCCATCACCCCACTTCTTTCCTGCTCTCTGCCTTCACTGTACTCAACTAAAAAAAGAAAAACCCACAAGCTTCTATTTTTTTCTGCATGTGAATGCATGTACCAATGTACAGTGTATTATGTACAGAGGGCAATAATGATAATGATGATGACCATAAGAAAAGTGACAGCAGCAACACTTACAGCCCGTCTGCTGTAAATCCACATCTGCTGAAACGGTTCCATACACCAATCTATCGAGGTAGGTCTAGGGTCTCTGCTACGGTGAAAAATCAACACTTCCTGACCTCAGCCACATGTCCATAGCCATACTGCAGAGAGAAGCAGAGCCAGGAGCCCACCTTTGTGCATCTGACCTTCAGTTTAAGGCTTTTCCTTCTAACCATTTAAATACGTTACACAAAGCTCGAGGGAGTACTGGATGTTTTTGACTGTGCTTGGGTGAAACTTAGGAACTTACATGCTGGGCATATGATCACCATTGAGTTATAGCACCTATCCCAAATATTTAACATCTTCTCACATATGACTAGCGTTTTGAGAAATTATTTTTACTTTATTATTATTAAAGAACTGGAAGATAGACTAAAACTTTTGTAATTCTCCCAAGCAAAGTACTTTTAAAATTTATGAATATACTTGTGTGTGTGGTGAGGGGGTATATGCATGCATGAGTGCAAATGCTCACAGAGTCCAAAAGAAGGTGTCACATTCCCTGAAGGTGGAGTTACAGGAGGCTGTGAGTCCCTTGATATGAGGGCTAGGAGCAAACTCTGGTCCTCTGCAAAAGTCGAATATGCTCTAAACTACAGAGTCATTTGTCCACCCACAAAATTCCTATGGTGATAATGATGGTGTGTGAGTGTGTGTGTGTGTGTGTGTGTGTGTGTGTGTGTGTGTGTTGCACATGCCTGCAGGTCAAAGGACAATTTTGTGGTGTTCTCTCCTGCTTTTACATGGATGGGTGCTGAGGATGAGACTCAGGCTGTTGGGCTTGCATAGCAAGGACTTCATCCAATGAGCCATCTCACCAGCCCCTAGCAAGTAGATTCTACTGCTCGGTATCAGTGTACAAGGTACCAAGGGCCAAGAGTAGCAATGTCTCTTTCTCACTATGAGTTTAGGCAGTATTTCCTTATCTGCTTAACAGGAGCAATAAGATTTAGCTACTTACAAAAGTTTGTTGTGAAGATGAACTCATTAACCTGTATCAGCGGCTGCAATGGCGTGCACAGTCCAAGTGCTCAGAACTGGTGCATTGCCATCATTATCTGGGTCTCTTCTACCGCCGCCCCCACCCCCACCCAAACAAAAACTTAGTTTAGTCTTGCGTCATCTGCTTCCTCAGTATCTCTTTCCCTCGAGTTCTTCTTGCTTTCTTTAATGTGCCAGGAGCTTACAGATTGCCAAGTTCGTTCAGCGCATCTCTGCCTAGTTCTCTCTCACAATTCAACTACTCAACAGGGCAGGGATCTATATCCATGGTGGAGTACATGCCTAGCGTGTGGGAATCGACCTGAGTTCAACTCCTAGCACAAGCACAGAAACAAAGCAAGGTAGTCTTCAACAGCCATTTTAGTTGACCACGACTTGCTGAAGCCCTTTGTCCTCCTGGTTCCCAGACTCCATTTGCTTATGGTTTACTGTTACCACTCAGCTGTGCACTACTTGTATTTCCTTTACCTGGGGCCTACAGTTTTGTTCTATCATTACTCTTGTAAAAATTATATGTCACACTCTAACATATATTTGTGCATAAGGTGTTGAGGATTGAGGCCAGGTCTTTGCATAGAGTAAAGAAGCACACTCCTGTGAATTTCATTGCCAGATATATAGTCTAAGATTTGAAAATAAATCTAACCAAAAAGATCAATATTTGCATACACTGATATGGATTCCATTATATGCTATTCGCATATACAAAATAAAAACTCATGAGTCCTTTGCATTATGAAAATAACAAAATTTTTAAAATATCACACACTTAAAGTGCCTATTAGACCAGACTTAAGCCCACAGAACAAAGCTGGAATTCTTTGGATAATTTTAAAAAGGAATCTAAATGGGCTCCTTGGCTGTGCAGTACAGAAGTGTAAGCATGCGTGAAGTGTATCACTGAAGATCCAGTAAGCTGTAAGCTGACTCTGTCTGGATGTGAGTGATTAAGCTTGGGGCTGTAATTAATTTTTCATTGCTTTCCTTTTATCTTCATAGTGGTTCCATTTCTGGCATTCCTCTGCTGACTACTGCAGATGGTTAGGTTTCCTGAGGCTTTTCCTCCTTTCTCTTCTGTCATACCACAGTGGCTACACATTGGCTACACTCTGGCTGAGTGTTAACTCCCCACTCCACTTTCTGCAGATGCTACAACTCCACTGTACCATCTTTTCTTAGTGGGATAAACTTCATACTTATAGTCTTTGCCATCCTGGGAAACAGAAACTGCAGTAATGATTTAGCATGCATCTTACTATCTGTTCCTTCTATGAGGAGTGTTAAAACTATAATAAAATCTCCCATCGTTTCCCAGAGCTCTTAGCCTAGAGTTAATTCCTCTGTTTACATTACTATCTTCTGTATGCAGTCTTTAACACAGTTTTTAAAAATGATAATTCATTGAAAAAACCTCACTAGTTTGCGTGCACTTATGCTTGATACTTCTCACAATTTGCCCTACTGTTTTCCTCTCAATTTGATTTTGGCAGAATGTAGCAGTTTCCCAGGGGAGGAGATGGATATATGTAATTAACGTTTGTATCTTAGGTGCTTTTAAAGAGAAATTTGTCAGTCTATTCTGAGCCAGCAGTGCCTTGTTTGCGATCTGATAGAAGAGACCTGTTGTATTTGTCTTTAAGAACAGGGATTATCACCTTTAACTGAAGACATCCTGATCAAAAGGTTTTTAAGCTACACACTCACAGAAATGCCAGCAATTTTTCTCTGTTCTTACATAATGTAGGAAAACAACAGAGATTGGGTCAGATAACTGATTTCAAAATGCAGAATTAAAAAGACTTCACAAAAATGAAAACCAATCAATCAATCAAACAAAGAAACAACAACAACAACAACCCAATACAACAACAACAAGAACAAAAAAAAAAAAAAGGCAAACCCAAACAAGGGAGTGCTTCTGTGTTGGTTAACTCCTGGGCGTGGCGTCTTGCCCTTGAGTGTGGTTGATATACTCAGTGACATTCCATTGGGGGAAAAATGATCTTTGTTTTGAGTGAGAGGAGGAAAAGTAAGAGGGAAGGAGGGAGGGAGAGAGAGAAATACCACATGAATGTCATATGAAGTTGTTATGTAAGGAGGTGGGGAGGACCTACGATGCGTTGGCAGATGGGAAAACAGTTCAGAAGGTATTGTATGAAAAAGACAAAACCCCAAACCTCCCACAGCACCAAAAGACTGCAGGATGATGCAGCTTCCACATGAAAAAATATAACAACAACAACAACAACAACAACAACAACAACACCTCCACAGTTAGCAAAGAGCATTACATACGCAATTCTCTATAGTTTTTGGAGAAAGCAAAGCTAAAGGAAGTGATTATGTATCTGTCAGGAAAAATAAATCAGACATTAGTTGTGAACCGAAGAATAGTAACTGAAAGAAATATTCATGGAGATTGGCTATGGTTAAGAGGTTATATAGAATTGGAGGAGATTAGACTTAACTTTTCCTCCAGCAAGGAGGGCTATGTGCTGTCTTAGCTGAAGACTGTTGCTTTTGTATATTCTGGGGTTGTTAAAGATCCAATTGCCAAGGTGAGAGTAAGTAGGGTTAGCCAAGTGGAAGAGAGAGAGAGGAAACAGAGTCAGGGCTGGTTCAAGTCTTGGTTTAACATCTTAGTTAACAGCTCTCATATTTACCTTGTTAAGACCTTAATTGTTCTCCTATTGTTGACTTTTGGCCCCTATATTTTAAACTGCTTGCCAGGACATAACAAATGGTGGATATGCAGTACTAGATTAACCCCTTGTGTCTCTACTTCTGTTTTCAACCAGTCTACTGATTTTTGTATTATGGTCCAGCTTGTTCCTCGAGTCTATTATCATCCTGAAGACGTGGTTGTTGATGAATATGATTTCCAACCCACCCGATTCAAAAGAGAACCTATATCTTTGACCCTAGCAGTCATGCTTGGGCTAGGGGTAGCAGCTGGTGTAGGAACAGAGACCGCAGCCGTGGTCAATGGACCACTGCAGTTAGAGAGAGGATTGAGCCAGCTACACTGAGGCCATGAACGAGGACCTTCATTCAAGCTTTAGAAAAGTCTGTCAGTAGTCTGGAAGAATCCTTAACCTCCCTATCAGACGTAGCTCTACAAAATAGGAGAGGGTTAGATTTGCTATTCCTAAAAGAAGGAGGATTATGTGCAGCCTTAAAAGAAGAATGTTGCTTTTATGTTGATCACTCAGGAGCCATTAGGGACTCCATGAGCAAGCTTAGAGAAAGGCTAGAAAGACGCAAGAGAGAACGGGAGGCTGGACAGGGTGGTTCGAAAGATGGTTCAGCAAGTCGCCTTCGATGATGACTTTGTATTCTGCCTTAGCAAGACCCCTGCTGATTTTATTCCTTTTTCTCACTATTGGACCCTGCTTAGTAAATAGATTAATAGCTTTTGTCAGGGAACGAGTAAGTGCCGTACAGATTCTAATGTTAAGCAATACCAGGCTCTGGGGGAACACGACAAACAGGTCTACGACGATACAGAAATATAGTTCTAAGATTAGAACTAACCACTAGAAGAAGTGGGGAATGTAAGACCTGACCCCCTTATGAGGAAAGTTAGACCCCTAGCACACTTGGAGCCAGAAACAGAAATAGGCCTGAAATTGCCTGCTTAATCAAACCCCACCCAAGGACATTCTTTCTCCTAAGAAACGGGTGACCTTGGCCTGGCCCCAGGGCCAGAGGCACAATGTTTCAGGAACTAGAAATGTTTGTGCAACTGACTCGTGACTAACTTAGAACATTCTATACTTCCCCATAACGCAAATTCCTTCCGTTCCCCACCCCTTTGTGGTTTTTTCCTTTAAATACCCCTGACTTCAGCTGCTTGAGGTCGGACTCCTCTGCCCCTGCGTGGGTTATGAGCACAACTCCAGTGCACTGGCCCCCAATAAACCTCATGTGATTGCAGAAAAAAAAAAAAGAGGCTACAGAGGAAAACGTATAACCTTGTTGACCAGATGAAACAAAAGATATAATCTTACCTAACTGTTATTATAGTAAACACCATGCATGACTTTTGGGGTCAGATGAATAAGGGATCCAGTACCAGATCTGCTACTGTTTATGGGGTGGCCCTTCAGCAGTTAAAAAATAAACATTTACATACTAGTTTCCTTATTAACTTGCTTAGCTCAAATGCTTTCTCTTGAGCTAGATAGTATACTTATTAAAACCTTACACTTATTGTAAGAGTAACTAATAAACATTAATTTCTAGTCCTTATTTTATTCTTTCTTAATAGAGATTATGCTAGTCGCAAAAACTATTATCATTAAAATTAAGTTTTGTTGCAATAAACCCATCTTCCAAAAGAGGCCTCAGATTCATGACATCTTTAATTATTGTTACACACATACACTCATACACTCTCTCACACACATACATATATAAATACAGTCTATTAAACTGCTGCCTGTATTTGTTTAGGGCCGAACACTTGGAATTGGATACCCCACTAGGGAGCTCATCCTTGGAGAAGACTGATTCTTCCTCTCCCACAGCTAATTAATTGACTAGAACTCTTCATTTAGGCATAGGGCCTTGTGAGATTTCTCCAACACATAGTGGCATGTCAATTGGTGTTGTCATTGTGTAGGTTTTGTTTAGGGACCATGTTATTGAGATTTCATGGGTGCAGCTTGCTAGTCATATATAGAAGCTACCGTCTCCAAGCAGAGGTTCTGCTCCTCTGGTTCTTACAATCTTCCTATCCCATCTTTCACAACGGTTCGTGAACTTTAGTTGTAGAGGTTGTGTTGTAGATGTGTCAGTTGGGTTGGGCACCTCACAGCCACTGATTCTCTGCATTTTGACAAGTTGGTGAATCCCTGTAGTAGTTCCCATCTGCTATAAAAAGAAGCTTCTGTGATGAGAAGTGAGAGTTACTTATCTATGGGCATACGCAGTAGCATTTAGAACACAGTTAGGAATTATATTACTTTGGAAAAACTATAGTAATAGGCTCTTCTCTCGGGTCTATGACCTCTCCTACCACAGTCAGTTAGCTAAGTTTCCAGTACCAGGCATGACTTCCATTCTATTGAATGAAATTTAAGTCCAGTTGGAGAGTTGTTGCTCTCAATACATAAGGGCCACCATTGCAACCTTGTGATATCTTGCCAGAGTAGTCATTGTTGTGACTGGTAGGCTTACATCTGGGTAGGACAACTGATTTTTTCTCTCTTGGCAGCTTGTATTGAAAGACT
>CM052701.1:88793456-88846785 GCA_028551405.1 Uromys caudimaculatus
AACCTACGCAGAGGCAGAGGGGTTCGGCCCCGAGCAGTTGAAGTCAGGGGTATTTAAAGGAAAAAACCACAAAGGGGTGGGGAACGGAAGGAATTTGCATTATGGGGAAGTACAGAATGTTAGTCACAAGTCAGTTGCATCCTGAAACATTGTGCCTCTGGCCCTGAGGTCAGGTCAAAGTCACCTGTAGGAATGTAGCTGGGTGGGATTTTTGCCCAGGCATGTCTCGGCTCTAAGTTTGCTAGGGGTCTTTGCCCGGGCATGTCTCGGCTCTAAGTTTGCTAAGGGCCTAACCTTCCTCATAAGGGTTCAGATCTTTCAGTATAACACCTTCCCATATTATGAAGGCTAGTCCTCAGGTAGGAGGCTTTCAGATAAGTTCCAGCTCAATTCTTCGAAGTCCTATGTGTGAAGTGTGTGGTGTCTTCAGCTTTTAGTTTTGCTCTGTTTACAGACAACCAAGGGCTTATCTCTTTCTCTTGCTTCTCTCTTATTTCTCTGACCTCTCCCGATTCCCTTCCCCCCTCTCTCCACGTGGTCATGGCCAGCCTCCACCTCTCTACTTCTCTACTCTCTTCCTCTCTCTTCCTTCCTCTGCCTATACTACCCTCTTAACTCCCTTCCCCAGGCCCTAAATAAACTCTATTTCTATACTATAAAAAAAAAAAAAAATAGAGACAACCAAGGACAATGGCCATTGCCTGTATCATTTGGGATGTCTAATTTTCTTGACTAAGTGAAAACAACTTTTTAAAAATTACATGTATGTTTGTGTATGTGTGTGTGTGTGGGGGGGGACGTTTTGTTTTGTGCACAATGTATTCATTCAAATGCTGATTTCTCTACCAGGAGATCTGCTTGCAGTCTGAGGACATCCAGATTGTCATTTTAATGAAGCATTTCCTGACTCTGTTTTGTAAAACATTGTTCTCCATCATCTTCTGATTGGTCAATAAAGAGCTGATCAACCTATAGCTGGGCAGAAGAGGAAGAAGAGGGACTTCTGAGCCAGGGGAGGGTCTCAGGTGGGACCTGGGGAGTTGCTATTGGGACACATATGAAGGTCAGGGTGAAACCACGATGGCAGGGCTCTGTGGCTGGGAAGTAGGCCAGGCCAACATAGTAGGGTTAGCATATAGAATAGCTGAATATCTGCTCAACTATAGTGCTTCAAGCTTATTAATATAAAGGTCTCCATAGTATTATTCAGAATAAGGGAGGGCATAGAAAAGCACATACGTGTGTGTGTGTGTGTGTGTGTGTGTGTGTGTGTGTGTGTGTGTGTGTATGCGCGCATGTGTAGAACAACTTGTGGAAATGGTTTCTTTCTTCCTATCATGAAGGTCCTAGGGATCATCAGACTTGGTAATAAGCTTCTTTATCTACTGAGCCGTTTCAGCATCCTTGTAAATTCTTCTTTTTATTTATTTTTGTCTCAAATGGATTTGGCCTATTACAATTTCAAGTTAGTTTGTCTAAAAATTAGTTATCTAAAAATCAAGTAAGAGTAGTATGCTGGTTAGTTTTATGTCAACTTAACCCAAGTTAGGGTCACTGGAGAGGAGGGAGCCTCCGTTGAGAAAATGCTTCAATAATATCAGGCTGTATGTAAGCCTGTAGGGCATTTTCTTAATTAGCAATTGATGTAGGATGACCCAGCCTATTGTAGGTGGTGCCACCTCTGAGCTGTGGTTTTGGGTTATATAAGAAAACAGGAAATAGTGGAGTCTGCTTTTAATCCCAACACCCACAAAGAAGAGATAGGTAGATTCAGCCTAGCCTACAGAGTGAGTTCCAGGACAGCCAGGGCAACATAGAGAAACCCTGTTTTAAGATGGGGGTGGGGGGTGGGGGGTAGGAAAAGGCTGAACAAATCAGGAGAACCAAGCAAGGAAGCAACACTCCTCCATGGCCTCTGCATCAGCTACTGCTTCCAGGTTCCTGCCCTCCTTGAGTTCATGTCTTCACTTTGATGATGAACTGTGATGTGGAAGTATAAATTCAATAAAATCTTTCCTCCCCAAGTTACTTTGGTCATGGCGTTTTATCATAACAATAGTAACTGTGGTGGTCTGCATAAGAATGGCCCCTGTAGGTTCATAAATTTGAATGTTTAGTCACCAGGGAGTAGCACTATTTGAAAGAATTAGGATTAGGAGGTGTGGCCTTGTTGGAAGAAGTGTGTCACTATGGGTGGGTAGTAAGGTTTCAAAAGCCCATAGCGAGCCTAGAACCTCTGTCTGCCTTTGAATCAGGGTGTAGCTCTCAACTGCTTCTCCAGCATCACCATGCCATGCTTTCTTCCATGGTGATGATGGATTAATCCTCTGAAACTGTAAGCAAGCCCCAATTAAATGTTTTCTTCTCTATGAGCTGCTTTAGCCATGGTGTCTCTTCACAGCAATAGGACAGTGACTATGTCAGTAAGCTTTACAAACACAGTATCTACAGATTTCTTCTCTTGGATACTCTAAGGTATAAACAGTTGCGACTATTCAAGTTCATATGGAAACCAGGCATGTTACACATGCCTATAATCTCAGCATGAGAGGAAAATTGTGATTGTTTGAATGAGAATGATCCCCATAGGCTCATGTTTGAACACTTGGTTCCCAGTTGGTGCAACTATTTGGGAAGGATTAGGAGGTGTGGCCTTGTGGGAATTGGTGTCACTGGGAATGGATGGGTTTCGAGGTTTCAAAAGCACATGGCATGCCTACTTAGGTCTTTCTGCCTCATATTTGGAGATCAAGTTGCAAGCTCTCAGTTATTGCTCCCGCACCAAGCCTGCCTGCCAGCTGCCATGTCCCTCACAATTGTCATGGACTCTAATGCTTTGATTGTGAGCTCTCAATTAAATAAGTTATTTTGTAAGTTGCCTTGTGTCTCAGTCAGGGTTTCTATTCCTGCACAAGCATCATGACCAAGATGCAAGTTGGGGAGGAAAGGGTTTATTTGGCTTATACTTCCACACTGCTATTCGTCACAAAAGGAAGTCAGGACTGGAACTCAAGTAGGTCAAGGAGCAGGAGCTGATGCAGAGGCTATGGAGGAATACTGCTTACTGGCTTGCTTCCTTCTCCTAGCTTGCTCAGCCTGCTTGCTTATAGAACCCAAGACTACCAGCCCACAGATGGTACCACTCACAAGGGGCCCTCCCCCCTTGATCACTAATTGAGAAAATGCCTTACCACTGGATCTCATGGAGGCATTTTCTCAACTGAAACTCCTTTCTCTGTGATAACTTCAGCTTGTGTCAAGTTGACACACAAAACTAGCCAGTATACCTTGGTTGTAGTATTTTACCACAACATTAGAAAAGTAACCAAGACAACAACTAAGCCTTCAAGGCCAGCCTGAGTTATAGAGTGAGATGGTATTATAAAACACAACAAGACAAAATAACAACCTCTTCTACCTCAAACCACAAAGAAACAAAAATTCTGTAACAGTTGTGTCACATCTCGCAGCCTATTCTGGCCTCTGGGTGCACCAGACTTGCACACAGTGCATTTATAAATGCAGGCTAAAATACTCATACACATAAAATAAAAATAAATGCATCTTAAAAGAATGTTGTTGTCCATTTTGATAGAAATGATCCCTGGTTTCCCTGAAGACACATATACCGCTCTCTACATCCAGCGCCTTTACATTTTCTTATCTGGCTGTCTCCAAATCCTCACAGTCGCTTTTCCTTCTCATTGACTCAGACATCAGGCCCTAGCCTCTGGTAAATTTAAATGTTAGCTACCAGTTTGGCAAGTAACCAAGTAAATTAAAGTCCCCAATTAGTTAATAACAGAGCAAATAGCTCAATAGATGGTCTTTGAGATGAAAAAGAGAAAAATGAGCAAGAGAGAGAGAGAGTGAGTGAGTGAGAGAGAGAGAGAGAGAGAGAGAGAGAGAGAATATGAATGAATATATGCATTCAAGGTATGCAGCTCTATGCATACTGCACACCGACAGATAAACTAAGCTTTGGAATTTTTGGTGGGACTAGGATTTTTTTTGTTTTCGAGACAGGGTTTCTCTGAATAGTTCTGGCTTTCTGGGAACTCACTCTGTAGACCAAGCTGGCCTCTCAGAGATCTGCCCAACTCTGCCTCCTGAGTGTTGGAATTAAAAGTGTGGTCACCACGGTGCAGTGGTGGCGCACACCTTTAATCCCAGCACTTGGGAGGCAGAGACAGGTGGATTTCTGAGTTCGAGGGCTATACAGAGAAACCTTGTGTCGAAAAACCAAAAAAAAAGAAAAGAAAAAAAAAGAAAAAGAAAAAGTGTGGGTCACCAAGAGTCTTAAAAAGCCCTTAAAGAAAATCTATTCTATGTACTCTCTCTTGTTGAGTTCCAGAAGACTAGTCGCTACAGTAGCTTTTTAAAGTGTCTTAAAAACAATTTGTTACATTTCACTACAAAGTTGCTTGGATGAATCCGGTTTCTTAACTAACTTCAGAATGTCTTATTGAAACTGGTGGGGCATTTTGTGATTGATTTAAATCCATAAATACTATATACAATTAGCTTATGTTAGTTAGGTAAAGCCTCAAATATCCGAGTGAACAAGTCCCTTGGGGTGCAAGTTTTCACTGTAGTCATTTACATGGAGACACAATTTGTTCCTGTGTGATCAGGAGTGGACATGGAGTGAAATGACGACAATCTTTGTTAGGTGGTGGAGTGGAAAAGTAGAATTGTTTGCAGAAAAGATTGGGATTTAAGGTGGAGGCTGGGAGCGAACACTCTTACACGGAACAATTTTTTTTGCCTACCACAAGCCAAAGCCCATTCGTGTCTCCTCCGGATGGGTGCTGGTCCATGATAAGTCCCTTCAAGATAATCTAAGGAACTCGAGCTGCCCTTACTTCCGACCTCCTTCCTCTGAAGCCGGCTGGCGGCGGGAGCGAGCACCAGGAGGTGGCTAGGCGCTGCCCACCGTGCGGAGCACGTCTGCCGCGTTCTCCCTGGAGCGTCTGTCAAGGCGCAGGAGGAAAACACGCTCGGAGTCGCCAGGCCTCTCTCGGGGCGAAAGTCTCCCCAAACACACCCTCCCAGCCCCCACGGCGGTGCGGGCCCTGGGGCGTGGGGATCGGGGACAACTTCGGGGGAAGTCGAGGACCGCGGCCTGGGGGTCCCGGGAGCAGAGGAGGCCGGGCGGGGCGCACCGGACTCGGGCCGCAGTTCTCCCGGCGGCCTCGCGGGGGCGCCAGCGCGGCCGATCAGGTGACCGAGCGCTGGTCCCGGCTGCGGGAATCCGCCTCCTTCTCAGCCGCCGCCGCCGCCGCCGCCACACCTAGCGGAGGAGCCGGGAAAGGCGGCCCGGGAGTGGGGGGTGTACTGGGGCGGAGAGCGCCGCGGGTGGAGGCGGAAGGGCGGCGGGCGGAAGCGAGCACCGCGGCTGCTGTGTCACGCGGCGGGTGGGCGCACGGCATGGGCGCGCCGCGCTGAGGCGGAGGTCGCGGGCGGGCGGGCGGGCGGGCGGGCGGGCCTGAGGGAGGCGGCGAGCCGGGGAGTAGCGCGCCCGGCGGCGGCGGCGGCGGCGGCGGCGACGGCCGCATCATGTCGCGCTCCGTGCTGCAGCCCAGTCAGCAGAAGCTGGCGGAGAAGCTCACCATCCTCAACGACCGGGGCGTCGGCATGCTCACGCGCCTCTACAACATCAAGAAGGTGCGCACGGGCCGGCGAGGCCGGGCGGGGTGCGGCGGGGAAAAGGCCGCGGGCGCGAGCTCGGCCTGCTCGCGCGGGGCCTCCGGGATGCGCCGCGGCCTAGAGTGAGCCGCGGGGCGGGCCGGCGGGAGCCATTTCCCGGCTCCCGGCGGCTGGAACCGGTCGAGCTGCGCATGGCCGCCGCGGCGCGCTGGTTTGCGGGGAGGGAGGGCGCGGGGCCTTCCCGGGCTGCGGCGAACGGGCCCGGGGTTCTTGGCGTGCGAGTGTGGGAATGCGGCGATCGACCCTCCGGTCCCCACTTGGACACTTGATTTTTCGTTCCCCGAATAAAGCCCCCCAGCTGCCGACAGCGTGTTGACGTTTGGGATAATTTCATTTTGAAGATGGACCAGAGGGGCAAGTGAGGGTGGAACCGGTTTTCGTATGAAATACTTGTAGGCTGTGAGTCACTAGAACAGGAATAACCACCTTTCCTCTCTACTCCTCCTTATTTTAGTTTTCCCAACCCTATCTGATCAGCAGCAAAGCACCATTCCTTAAAGTACAATGGCTGTATAAAATAAAGACCAAGTGTGCTCCCATTGCTATCCCCTTCGCAACATAGTAGGATGATTTGAGCAACTAAACAGTGGATCCATTGAAAATCTGAGTGTCTTCAGATTAGGGAGTGGAAGGCTGTTTTGAAGTGAAGAAAAGTACATCTAAAGGTGGAAAAGAAGAATTGCCATTAATTTATCTTAGAGGAAAACAACCCCCAATCCATTTATTTTAAGACTACTTTGATAAGCCTCATTGGATTTGATAAAGAGAAAAAGTTTCCTTTTGGTACGGTTTAGACCAATACATCCTTGTGGGGTTCGGTGTATCTGTCATATCTTTTGATATCTCGTTTATAAAAAATATAACGTGAAATATCCTTTTGACCATAGCAATAGAATATAGGTTGCTTGTGAGTATGCTGAAGATTTCTTTTTAAAATTTAGAATCAAAGCGTTGCAGTATAGACTTGTTTTACTCAGTTCATACAGTTTGCTTTAGACACTGCAATTCTGAAGCACACTGCATTAAGTTAATAATACCAAACGTTGGGAATGGATCGCTGTGCTGTTCTGGTTCCTCACTTGGTTTTCATGATTGTCTCTAAACCCAGCACAGTCTGGAGCTAAGATGAACCCATTGAGTTTCCGCCATGACTGTGACATTCACTCCTTGATCATAACTTCATGGGGTTAAGAAGAATTTAAGCTAGTATAAGTTGCATTGATGAGAGCCTGTGGATTTCACTGCTTAAGAAATTTGGAAATAATTTTTTTTAAAAAGCGAAACCCCAGCAAGTCAAATGTTACTAAAAATGACCAGACCTGTGGTTTTGTGGTGAAAGGAAATGGTTATGATGGGTTCTAGAAGAGGAAGTGAGAATAACATTAAAAGGGATTTGAGTATTTGAGTAAAATACTTTCTCTGATTTGGCCAAGTCACTAAACATCTTTATAGTCTCAGTGTAAACAGACTCTCTCCTACCTCGTTCCCACGGGTAATAGTAAATGGAATTCTTCGCATTTAAGCTTAGAATTCCGGTTCGCTGCCTTTTTTCAAAGTGTTTTCACTTCCTGTTTTGAGGAACTTCAGGCTCTTGTGTTGACTAAAATGGAAAATGCATGAATGTGATCGATCTATTGTCAAGCATTTGAGTTATAGAAATGCTGTATATTTCAGCACTTACATATTTGTATAGCTTTTTGAAATATTTTGCCTACTTGGCTTATGAGTACCTTTTGGGACGAGTAATACTTAGGGTATTATCTAGCACACAAGGCTTTGATGAGAGCTTGCTGAAATTGACTCTGCGTTTCTGTTCAATGCATCTGATGTTTATATTGTGAGAGGAAGAGAGGGCAGGTGTGTGGAGGTTAGAGGAGAACTTTTGAGAACGCTCCTGGGATCAGACTAGGTCTCAGGCTTAGCTGCAAGTGCCTTTCCGCTCTGAGCCCTTTTGCTGGCCCTTTAGCTTGACTTTGAATCCTTTAGCCTGTGGAGTTGCCTGTCTGCCTTTTCCCAGCTGGCTACAGAGTGAAACATTTGTACAGATATCTTGCCAAAGAAGCAAGATTTGTTCACCTCGTGCTTATAAGGTTCATGCTGTCTACATTACTATGACAGTATAAATCACAGAGTCTTATTTATTTTTATTTTTTTCTTTTATATTTTAAAGCTTTATATGTATGAGTGTTTTGAATGCATGTATTTCTGCAGCATGTGTGTGCCTGATGTGTTACATCCCCTGGAATGGAATTAAAGTGGTTGTGAGCTACTATTCATCTCTCAAAACCTGGCATAAATGGTCTTACCCATCTTCCCATCTTTCCCAGTCTAACATCTCCCACAGCCGCAAGTCTTCCACAGTCCTACTTACACACTGCACTTGGTTAACTGGCTACACAGCTCTTTACCATCAAGACAAGAATGGCTCAGCACTGGAGGTAGTATACCTGTTTCTCCAATGCTAGAGAAAACATGCTGTAGAGGGAGGAGTAGGGAGGAGGCCCTCTCAACATTGAGACCACCTAAAAGGTTAGCTTATAAGGAACCATTCTTTTAAGAGATTATTTGAAATTCTCATATATACAGATCTATTTATTTACACATTAAAAATTTAAGATTTTATGAAGTTTGATATTATTAAAATACTATAGTATTATGCTTTAACTATGTAAATCATATATGCATGTAATCATATGTACAGATCTATTTACACATTAAGGATTTAAGATTTTTGATATTAAAATACTATAGTATTATGCTTTAGTAGAGAATAGTTTCATCATTGTCTAATTAAGTATTTGACAAATTAAGTCTAAATTGTATACTAATTAAGTATATAAAAAGTATACAAAAGTATACAAGTACACCAAAACCTACAATATTGTTAAATTCTTTTTTTAAAGAATTTTTATTTATTTTATGTATATAAGTACATTGTAGCTGTCTTCAGACACACCAGAAGAGGGCATCTGGTCAGATGGTTGTGAGCCACCATGTGGTTGCTGAGAATTGAGCTCAGGACCTCTTGAAGAACAGTCAGTGTTCCTAATTGCTGAGCCATCATCTCTCCAGCCCCTGTAAAATTATTTTTTAAAAAGATTTTTTATTATTATTTATTATGTATAAATACACTGTATCTGTCTTTAGACACTTTTTCCTCTCTCTCTGGCCTCACTCACTCCTGCCCTGCTCACTCGCTGTAGCTGTCTTCAGATACCTCTCAGAAGAGGGCATCAGGTCTCATTACAGATGGTTGTGAGCCACCATGTGGTTGCTGGGATTTGAACTCAGGACTTTCAGAAGAACAGCAGTGCTCTTAACCGCTGAGCCATCTCTCCAGCCCCCGCCCCCCCCCCCCGTTAAATTCTTAATAACAGTATCAACTCTTGCAATCTTAAGAGCTTACTATATTCACTAACAGATACAATATTGAAAACAGTAGGTGAAAATTTTAGGCGTGTGATTTCTATTAATTAAACTATATTTTACTGTTAATTAAACAAACTGAGTACTACTAATGAAACAAACTTAGGTTAATTGTGATTCTTAATTGCATTTCTTGTACTGCAGGTTACATAGTTTTTCATTGTACAAAGTTAACCTTTGACTTTGTGATTTCATACCCCAGATAGTGCTGGGAACCAAGTCCCAGAGCCTTAGATGTGCTAGAGGTGGACTACTATCAAACTAAGTTCCCAACCTCACTACTTGTCCTAGAAAATGAAAATTACAGAAGAAAATTTTTATTTCACTGTTCTCTTCATTCTAACCTTATTTTTTAAGTATACTCCCCATTTTAAGCAAAATGCCCCATTTATTTCTGTTAGTTTTACTTATGATCTTTCATCTTGTACACATTAAAATGCACCAGGACTAAATCTTAACACAGCTTGACTGGTGAATGCTACACAAGCCCAAGAACCTGAGTTTATCCCAATGCTGACCTCAGATGCCAGGTTTGTGATCCCAGCCCCAGGGAGATAGAGACAGGTGAATTCCTGGAGCTTGGTAGCTAGCCAGCCAGCCTCACCTAATCAGTTAGGTTGTGCTTCCCTAGGTCCCAGTGAGAGACCATGTCTCAAAAAAAAAGTAACTCCTGAGGAATGCCACCAACTGCGACCTCTGGCCTCTACGTGTACCTGCATGTGCACACACCTACACTCAACCCACTTAAAATCACAAAGGAGAAATAAATGTAACCTGCAAAGTTGATACGAAATATATCTTACCAAAGAAATTTGAGTTAAAATTTTACTTCTCTTTCCTTTTAATACATTACAAAAGCGAACAGAGATCTCCATTAGTAATCACTGATACACAGATAACAGTGATGAAAATAATCTTTTCATCCAGGTCCATAAAATGGATCCCAAGTAGTCCACAGTAAAAAGGGAAGTTCTTCCTGTGCTTGTGCATCTCTGAGATCATCACAGATTAGTCTCAGTTATGTAGTCCTTCCAGGTATAAGCCGTGAATCGGATCTACTCGTAGTCAGCTTTCTAAAGAAGCTACTGTGCAAACTTTAGAAGCAGTGAGTTGGCTCAGTGAGGATCATGACTTCCACCAGGCATAATGACCTGAGAATAATGTTTAAGATCTATATAATAGCTGGGAAGTGGTGGCGAACACTCAGAGGCAGGCAGATCTCTGAGTCTGAGGCCAGCATGGTCCACACAAGTTCCAGGACAGCCAAGGATACACAGCAAACCCTGTGGACAAACAAACAAGGAGAAAGAAAAGAGCTGCACACGGTGGAAGGACAGAGCTGCGTGACTCTGGAAGCCGTCTCCTGATCTCTACGTGTGCTCCATGGCACTTACGAACACAGAATAAGTCAGTTAAAAGGGTTTTGAAGTGGAGAGATAGCTCGGCAGTTCTGAGCATTAGCTGTTCTTCAGAGGATCAGGGTTTGTTTCCCAGCACCACATGGTAACTCACAACTGTTCTTAACTTCGGTTCCAGGCGATCTGACACTTTCTGGCCTCTAGAAGTACCAGGCACGTCCGTAGTACACAGGCAGGTGTTAAAGAGTAAATTCCACAACTTTTGATTAGTAGACTAGATAAAGATACAAAATATGTAATAAAATACCTTAGCTAACATTTTTTAGTTCCTTTTTAATGTGGTGTGTGTGTGTGTGTGTGTGTGTGTACACCAGTGTTGAAGGTCAGGGACATCTTGGGGGAGGTTATTCTTTTCATCCATCATGTGGGTGCTAGGGATTGAACTCTGGGCATCGGGCATGGTAGCTGGCAAGAGTCTTTACCAGCTGAGCCATCGCTCCAACCTTAAAGTTACTTTTTTATGTGCATACAAATTATACTTCCCTGTACTTAGATTCTCCTTTTCCAAGTCTTATGACATTTTTGTGGGTTGAGAGTGACATTCAGGTAAAGTTTTAATACTGATTTGTTTTAACCTTGAACAAATTATCTTCCTAGGCTATAAATTATAAAGAGAGATTAGTAGTTCTTACCACACAATTGAATTATCTTTTTTTCAGTACACATTAAAATTCTCTTGGAGAAACATAAAAATGTTTGGATCTTGGCTTGACTCTAATGAGTTAAAAGTAGTTCTGATGCTAAGAACTGCTGATACAAGCAAACAGTGGTGCTGTCAATACCTGTGGTTTTGTTTCTTGACAGTGTTCAGGGTTCAGTGTTGTCAGCTAGGCTATAACTAAGTTTGGAAGTCATACAATGTCTTCATGGTATGTACGTGCCCTGAGCAACTCTTAGGTGATAACCTACATCCTACATATTTTTACCCCCCCCCCCCCTTTTTTGGGGTTTTGGTTTTTTGAGATAGGGTTTCTCTGTAGAGCCCTGTCCATCCTGGTACTTGCTTTGTAGACCAGGCTGGCCTTGAGGTCAGAGATTCTCCTTCCTCCCAAGTGCTGAGTGTTGGGATTAAAGGTGTTTGCCATCACTGCCTGGCCATCTTTTGGCTTTTTAAAGGCTTACTAGCCCTGTTGATCTAAACTAGACTCTACTACTGTGCTGTATCTCCAGTCATTAGCATTACTGATTTTCATTTTTGGAATCTTAATAATTGATACTCCAGTTCTCCCACATTGTGCAATACGTTAATAACTTCATTTTTTGAGAATTAAAAAGGTTTATTTATGTGAAGTATTAGTACAGTACCTGGTAAAAGGATAAATGGGCTTGGAGAGATGGCTCACTGAGTAAGGGCTCTTGCTGCTCTTCCAGTGGACGTGAGATTGGTTCCTAGCAGTAGCACCTTCTGGCCTCTGCAAGTCCCTGTAGTCATCTCCCTCCCTCTCTCCCTCCCTCCCTCCCTGTGTGTGTGTGTGTGTGTGTGTGTGTGTGTGTGTGTGTGTGTGTGTGTGTCTTATATACACACAAATAAAATTAAAGTAAGCTTTAAAAATAAAGAATAGACATAATAAATGTTGGCTGCTGTTTCTGGATCTTGGAACAGAGCAGACAATTCATAAATGCTCAGACCCCTTCCTAATAAATCTAGCTTGATTCCACCTTTAGGAAACATATCTTAAGTATCCTTTTTACTACTTGACAGTATGGTTGGACATCTACTTATTGTTCAGAGTAATTGCAGAAGTGTGTTCTGCAGTAGTTACTTAAAGATCTGTTTAATATTGAGCATTAGTATGTCAGTGTATAAAACTTCAAAAATCTGCTTCATAAACTGTGATAGTCTATATATCAGAACTCAGAAATATAAGGAATGTGGTGACTAGTTATCTTCTTGTGAGTTGAATAATTGTTAGAAACTTTAATTTGAGTCATTAAAATTTTTTATTAAAAAATTTTAAATTTATTTATATGTATGAATGTTTTGCATGTAAGTATATATGTGTATCATGTATGTGCCTTGTGCTGAGGAAGTCAGAAAAGGGCTTTGAGTCCCCTGGAACTAGAATTCACAGATGGTTGTGAACCAAGGTGTGGGTGCTGGGAATCAAAGAACCAGGGTCCTCTGCAAGAGCAGCAAGTGCTCTTAACTGCTGAGCCTTTTCTCCAATTCAGAATTATGGAAAATTTTAATAAAGGATTTTGAAGGATGTAATGGTTTGAACCTCTTAGGTCATGATTTTCCCAAGATTTATGATTTATATTCACCTATAACATAATAATATCCTTAATTAAATCAGTTGGGCTATGGGCCACTTGGGCCAAAGACAGGTCATCTTCCCTTTCCATCCCTTAGGTCTCCTTCCCCCCCCCTTCCCTCCCCTCCCCCTCTTCCTTCCTTCCTTTCTGTAGTGTGCATTCAAATTGGAGAAGGGTTGGGGTGGGGTGGTGCGATGCCTAGTATGCTGGGCAAGTTTCATAGCCAGTTTACCAAGATGGCATCCGGCTAATCTGGCTAGCCATCAGCCTCTAGGATCCGCCTTGGTCTACCCACCCCCAGTGCTGGGGTTACAGGCATACTGCTTTTAGTTGGTTGCTGGGATCTGAACTCAGGTCCTCATGCCTGCCCTTGACCTGCTGAGCCATTTCTCAGCTCTTTTGTTATCATGTTTAGATTTAGGCTTACCCTAGTAGAGTGATATTTTTTAGTTTTTTAAAAAATCTGTACTTCCAGGATGACTACTCAAAAGTAAAGGATTAATTATAATTTTGACGGCATGAAATGTTTTCAAATATATTGGCAATTTTTGTTCTAAAACAGTATAAATCGTTTTCTTCCACGTTTTCTGTCCCCCAAATGGATTGGTTTTATGAATTAGTTTTTATAGATAGATTTCTGGTGAGTTAGTGCTTTCCCACTGTGGTAGGACTGTGTAAAATCCGTGGCTGAGCTGCAGTCACGGCTCCTTGCTAGCACGTTTCTTACCAGGTAACTTAATCAGATCGCAGTTTGGTTTTCCTTGTACTTTTTTTTCCTGAGAATTCCTCATATAATATCTTTCTTTTTAGTAAGTAAGTATGTCAAGTAAGTTGATTTTAGAGAAAGTGGAATGGAACATCTGTGTATTCCTTATTGTGTTAATTTTTTTTAAAGCATTCATTGTATATGAAACACACTGTAAGTTCCCCACAAACACACCACACCCCTGTAGTGAATGCAGAACTTTTTAGGGCAGGTTGTAATTATTATCTCCAGTTTAGTAGATAAAGATGCCAAGATATGAAGGATAAAGTCATCTGCTGATGGTTCCACAGCTATTCGGTGGCACAGTCAGGACACAGGCATCCTGCTTTAAAACTCTTGTTCTCGGGCTTTAGGGATGTAAGGGTAGAGTTTGTTCTTAATGTATTGAGTTCCTGAGGTCAGTCCTCAGCACCCAAACTCCAAAATAAAACATAAAGCTATATTCTTTCTGTAAGTAAAACAAATATAGTATGTTAGACCTAGGGTGAATGATTGAGAAGGGGAATCACAGTTGTTAAGGAAGTTATACTAAATGTGCTGGTTCTAGATAGATACCGTGACATAGACTGTTACTGATGAGAGTCTCCATAGTAGACTTCTAGGTAATTATCATAACCTTTATTGTAGCTATTCCTAATAACAGCATACATTTTTGAGCACCTATGTCTCAGTCACTTTGCTAAATACTTTATATGGATTACCTAAGCTCTTCAGACTCTCATAATGACATGTGAGGTAAGTATTATCCCTTCCACATCTTACAGAAAAAGAAACTGAGCCTAGGAAATTAATATATCTCCCCAGAGCTAGTGAGTGAGCGATTTGAAGCCTAGCTGCTTTTAGCAGACTCTGTCATCAACTCAGGGATGCTCTTTACATATGGCCCACTGAGGAGCATGCAAAGAGGTAATCCAATTCTCAAGGAAGTTATGTATAATTTTATATTTGCCATTGATGGAATTCCTCTTTTATTTTGTTGTCAATATAAGAAAACATATTTCTTTTGTGATCTTGGGAAATGGGTATTTTTATTGATAATACTATTGCTAATACTGTTAAAGTGGATACCCAGATTTTTAAATAAGTAGAATATAAAAGATACATATCATGAAAAGACAATGTATTGAATCACTTTAGGATTCTGTACTGTCTTAGGTGTGGTTTATATAAGGAAATGCTAATCTGAAGCTAATTTTTAAGGGCAGTATCTTAGTTGTGTGGATCTTGGTTAATAGTTTATGTTATATATGATATCTTTTAAAAAAAGACAAATTAGAAAACTAATCTATAAGAAACTATTTAAAAAAAATATAGTCTGAGGGAAAGTCAGAATATGCTAATATTATGTAGAAATGGATTTGCTTAGTAGCCTTGTCAGACTCATTAAAGGTTAAGTTTAAATTTAAAAAATTGTTTGATTTAATTATACTGAGACTTGGTACTGAGTTCCTATTTCCATTTATAAAAACAGGAATATTTTTTGGCTTAGATGCTAGGTGATATTTGAAAAATAGTTTCAATTTGAGCTGAAGTACAAAGTTCATCCTGTAATGATTAATTATTTTTATTCTTGGCTACCGTTTCTTTTTAAGGTATGTAAAATTTCACTGATGGTTTTACGCCTATCTTTATAGCTGCATGTAGTCTTTAGTTTTCCTTCTTTCTAGTATTATTTTAAGTTGGTTTAGAAAGACCACCAAGATACTGACATGGTTATACACTGACACAGTAGTATTTAAATCTATATGCATAGTATAAATCTATTGTCTAATAGGACTCGCTACTTTAGTACCTTATAAATTGTAGCACCATACAGTTTTCATCTTGTATTGTTACTCGTAGTCTGCAGTGCATAAGTTTTCTACTGAAAAAGTATGTCATAATTTGACAATCATTGTTTACACGTAATCTTCTCTCTTTTTATTACAATGCTTCCCCAGCAAGGACAAGTTTGGAAGGTTTGCAAAGCTTTTCACCTTCCCTCTGCCCGCTTGCCCGCTTTCAGATCAGTCTCATGTTTCATAACTTCTCTTTCTGTAATCCACAACATAGCCATAGTAAACTAGAAGCTCGGTTAAGTACTGTATCTCCTCTCACACCGCAGACATCACTGTAAAAGCATATGCTTTAAAAATTTAAATAGGAATGATAGGGTTTTCAATATTTCTCCAAGAAAAAGCATCTCACTTGCACAAGCAGTTGTTCCGTAACTGTGCTGTTAATAGTTCCTGTTAAAACTTCCTAGTAACATTTGTGGAGTGCTTTCCAGTTCACTGCAGGGGCGGCTGCCCATGTGGTCATTCTTCAGTGAGCTAGAGGACAGACGGGGTGCCTGGTTGAGGTGCTGCTGGTGTGAGGGAAGGAACAGTGTTGTAGCTCCCGCTCAGGACCAGGCAGCCCCCTGGAGGGAGAGCAACGGCAGTTTTAGAAGCTTCCAGTTCTTTTGAACTAGGGCTCGTGTATTAAAATTCAGGTTGAAAGCGAATGAGGAAACCATTTTGGAAAAGACATTCAAACATAAACCTTCATTTTATAACACGTAGAAACATTTTAGGACTTTACTTAATATTTAATTTGGTAATACTTTATCAGCTTCAGATGAATACAATCCTACCTCAAACCAAAAAGGTTTTCATTTCTTTCCCTTGTTTTAGGTTTGAGCTTTTTCCTTCACTGCTGTCCTGCGCTGACCGCTTTAAACCTTGCCATGCGTTTTTTTCAGTAGAAGAGCATCTCTGTCCTGTCCCCATCGCATCTCTCAGCTGTGACAACCCCTGCACTTTGCCTGTTCATTTATCACCTGCTCACCAAACCAAGAAACCTTCCTGATTTCTGATTTCAGATTTGCTCTTCTTCCCTGATCTTAGGAAGATACATTTTACTTTTTTTTCATTACTGTTGTTTTTTTAGGCATGTGGAGATCCCAAGGCTAAACCATCCTACCTTATTGACAAAAACCTGGAATCTGCTGTGAAATTCATAGTCAGAAAATTCCCTGCTGTAGAAACGCGCAACAACAATGTAAGTTGTCCCAACTTTCTACTCGCCCTTTCTCATCTCTGAGAACAGCAATGCTCAGTGGAATGGTCTGTCTCCCGTTAGTCTAATGCTATGTACAACATTTGATGCACAGCTTTTAGACCTTGCTTAAATGCTTTTAAAGACAACATTCGTTTCTCTGAAACTAGAAAAATGCTAGCTATATTTTATGTGGAAAATGTTGAATCTTAATTTCTTGCACTTTTTTCATGGAAGAATAGATAATGGATAGATATGTAGTACCCCAAATGTGTGTGACTATTTGGGGCATTTTTTTTTTTTTAATTCTTTTTATTTTTTTAAAAATTTATTTTCCTCGACTCCCCTTCAGAAACTCCCTATGCCATTCCCCCCCCCCCCCCCCGCCTCTATGAGGGTGCTTCCCCACCGGGGCATCTTTTTATCCTTATATCATTAACCTAATTTTCTTTTGAAGTTGGCACTGGCTTCATAGAGCTTTATTGCTTTAGTAATCAGCTTTCAAAATGTGTTTGCCTACCCGCCATTTTCATAGTTCCCAAGAGCACTGCTAGAAGTAAGGAGGTTATTTCTCTTTATGCCCATACTAGTTCCTATGTGGAAGCTTTCTCTTACAATGTTTGGCCATAGTTAGTCTTCCTGGTGTGTTTATTTTTGGGCAGTTTTTGTGTAGTAATCTTATGAGTGAGCAATTTTAGAAAGAATTGTTTTACTGTAACATTTATAAAAGTTTTATTGGAATCTTTTCACAGGTCATTATTTTGTCCTATATTTCAACTCCTGCTGTTGTTTTGTTTTATGTAAAAATTAAATTTAACAATTTCCCCTTGTGAGCTTCCCAATCTTGAGAATATTTTTAAAACATAAATTGTCATGTCTTTGTCCTAAAATGATATATGATCATTGAAGATTTATATTTCCCTTGTTGATAATACTTACTTAAAAATTTTTAATGTAGACAGAAATGTTAGTTAGAATTAGTAAAAATAAGTCAGATGCTTTTTAAAAAGTCTTGGTTTGGGTTTCTTAAGCTTTTTAAAATATTACGTTAAGTCTGTTTTTGATGCTTAGGTTGGTAAGAATCTTGGTTTTATAGAAGATTGTATTGGTACTTTATAATTGATTATATAAAGGAATCACCAAGATGTCTTACTAGGAAAAAATTGATTCAAAGCATACACTTTTAAAAAAGGCAATTATTTAATGTGGATAATTAAAAGAACCAAAAAACAGACCATGATGATATCTCATTGAATAATTTCCATATAACCAAAAATTAAAATATTAAAGTCAATAGGAAACATGTATTCTTTAACAAAAGAAAAAAAAAACCAAACAGGTGGGGGTGGCACACTCCTTTAATCCCAGCACTTGGGAGGCAGAGACAAATAGATCTCTGTAAGTTTGAGACCAGCCTGGTCTACAGAGTGACCAGCCAGGGCTACAGAATCCCTGTCTCGAAATATAATAACAGCAACAAATAGACGTGTTCATTTGCAGTTTGTAGCAAGATATTTACGTATTCTTCCAGATGTGGTGATGTACTCTTTTGTGCAGAGGCAGGCTGCTCTTGGTGACAGACCAGTCTACATTGGGAATTTCAGGTCCCCAGGCTGCACAGTGAGACTGTCTCATAGAATTGAAAAAGTTACGTATCCTATGGAAAGGACAAGTGAGTTAGTGATGATGGGTACTCTGCTGTCTCTTTGGAGAGATTACATACTCACCCGACATGAGCTTGAATGAAAGGCTGTCACTTGTTCCTAATAAAGTATCTCGACATGAAAATCTCTTAAATTTAGTTTATGTTAATTTTCATATGGCACATTTACTGGATGTGAGATCTTAGACAGTTATTAAGAACTGGTAGGTACATATCTGTTTAGTAATAGTAAATGTTTTTAAAGGGCCAATTAATAGATTAATAGTTTTACTGATCTTAATATGCTTGGCTGCTTGTAATAATAGTGCCTTGCTAATCTTTGTTCTTTTATAGTTTTACTTCCCTTTTCAAAATTAAAGGCACAAAATTGAAATTTTTGATACTTTGTTGAGATATGATTCACATGCCATACAATTTCTCTCTTTGAAGTGTATGGCTTCGGGTTTTTAATATCTCCACAGAATTATTTTGTACCATTCTGTTGACCTACATGAAGTTAAAATGTTCATTGGTTTTTAGTGCATTCACAACTTGATCAGTTTTAGAGTAGTTAATCACCCAGAAGAAATTCTGCTTCCTGAGCATTCAGAATCCCTGTTTCCTGCCAGCCTCCCAGTCCTAGGCAAGTACTAAGCACTGATCGGCTATCTGTGCCTAGTCTAGAGCTAGCCTAGAACTATTATGAAAAAATAACTGTGACATGTAATACTTTGTGACTGGCTTCTGCCATTTAACACAATGCTTTTCAGGTTTATCCAAATGCTGGCAGATTTCACACTTCATTTCTTTTTTTTTTAGTGACAATTAACCCACTGTGAATATAAAATACATTATGTATTCATCCATGAGTTGATAGATATTTGTGTTGTTTTTACTTTGCTCCGTCATGAATAATAGTACTGTGAATATATATATATTTAATGTATACATTTGTGGTATGTGGTTTTTTTCTGTGTTGAACCTATATAATTGATAACATGTTAACTGTTATGACTATATGTGGAATTTACTCCAGAGTCTGTTTGTCGTATGCTTTTACAATTATTCTGCAGATTATATTCTATGGTATTCGTTTTGGTTGGTTGGTTGTGTTTTCAAGACAGGGCTTCTCTGAGTAACAGCCCTGGCTGTCCTGGAACTTACTTTGTATAACAGGCTGATCTTGAACTTACAGAGATCCTACCTCTACCTCCCTTCTGGTGCAGGGTTTAAAGGCATGTGCCACAACTGTGTTTGTTTTTAAATACACATCACTGTACTATGTACTGACTACGTAAAAAGTCTTATCTCAGCCTTCGACTGAGTCTGTTAAAATGTTGATGAGAGACTCCAAGCTACTTTAGATTAGGAAATAAAAACTTGAGCCTTATAGTTATTTTTCAATTCAATAAACTTATTTAATGAAGGCCAGGTGTGGTGGTGCACGAATTTTATTGCAGTACACAAGAGGCAGAGGCAGGAGGATATCTGCGTTTGAGGTCAGCCTGGTCTGCCAAGTGATTTTCAGGCCAGCTGGGGTTATACAGTAAGACCCTGTCTCAAACAAAAACAACAATTAGTTAATGGGAAGTTTGAAGGTTTGGGTGACAAACAGTGTCTGGGATTGCTAGGAAGAGGCAGCGTGCCTTCTGCCGCAGACCATCTTACGCTTTCCCCAGGGTTGGCACGAGTCCAGTCCACTTCAGACCTTACAGATAGTACTGGTCCTTCCTTTAAGAGGAGGAACTCAAGAATAGAGATGGTTTTAATGAAAATCAACATTTTTTTTGAAGTTTGTAAAATAGATTCTTTTAAGAAAAAGTTACTCTATCAACATTGTAGCTAAAAATGTTTCTGGTTTCAGTTCCTCCTTTAGCAACTGGCCTCATCTTATCTCCAGCACTTTAATTCTGTTGGAAGCCACAAGCACCTGACTTTGAGTGTATCAAAGAAAGCACTGTTGTTGGCAGCAGGATTGGTGTGTGATGGTGTGATGCATCCCCATTGTTCTCATTTTTATTCCTGTTCAGCCCCTTTGTGGGCACTAATTGTATATTTAGTTCTGGATTTAGAGAAGAAAACTGTACATCTCACCCCACACCCCCGTTAGGATGTTGGATCAAATGCCTTATGTGCTTCCAAGTTTGCTGATGAAATGCAGTTTTGTTATAATGGTCACAGACTAGTTTTATAATTATAGTTGCCACTGATTTTGTCTCTGTATGCTCTGGGCTGTGCATCTTGGTAGATTGCATTTAATTTCAGACTATCCAAATTACTAAATTTTCCATTATGTTGAAAGTTCAACTGTAAAGATGTCCATGTTTTTCCTAGATGTCTGAAGATCTGTTATGATCCAATACAAGGAAATCAGTAGAAACCTTTAAAAAACAGTATTACTTTTCATAGGAAAAATTTTTAATCCCCTCATTGTCCAGATGTATACTTAAAAATTCTTACTATTTTTTTCAACTTAAATTTTTAACTTAACATTTTCTTTTGTTTTGTTTTTTTCCTTTCAATTAACATCTAAAACCCAGTTTGTCATTTAAAAAAAAAAAAAAAAAGGAACATATTAACCTGTAATTCCTGTACCTAGGAGGTAGAGGCAGGAAGACCAGGAGTTCAAGTTCACCCTCGGTTTCAGCAAGTTCCAAGCCAAACTACAAACAAGCGAGTGTAAAAAACTCTGTCATTTGAGAACTTTCCTATTGTGTGTTTGAGTGTAATATCTTGATTCTCATTTCCCAAGAAACTGGAAATTATTAATCACTGCCACATATATATCTTAGGGTCTCTAGGAACAAGTACTGCTGGTGAGTAGAGGGCAGCAAAGGTGGTGGAGGGATTTTGGACCAGGACACAGACCATTGTCAAAAGACTTTGAAGGTTACGTATTGTTCAACCAAAAATATTTGAAGTTAATGGATATTACTTTTCCTTAGGGAGCATAATATTACAAGAGGCTATACAGCAATTGTTTTCTGTTTAAGTAGTTTACAGCCACTCAAGGAGAGATAAAACCAGCAGTAGAGGGGCTGGAGAGATGGCTCAGCGGTTAAGAGCATCGACTGCTCTTCCGAAGGTCCTGAGTTCAAATCCCAGCAACCACATGGTGGCTCACAACCATCCACAATGAGATCTGACGCCCTCTTCTGGTGTGTCTGAAGACAGCTACAGCGTACTTACATATAATAAATAAATCTAAAAAAAAAAAAACAACCAGCAGTAGAGTAGATTCAGTTATATGACATCACTGTCTTTAAACACCGTTTTTGTTCCTGGTGCCTCATAACAGAGTATCAAATACCCAGTGAAAGAACGCTCCTATTTGGTACATGTTAACTGACTTTCACTTGTATTAAATGCTTTCTTAGACTTAGATCAGGACCCAAAATCTTTTAGAGCTAAAAAATCCCAGTGCTTTTAAAAAGTAAACCTCTTGCAACTTTCATTAAGGATGCTGTATGGTTCCTGAAAGTAACCTTGTAAAAGAATAAAATTCCAAGCTTTAAAAACATGTGTTTAGAGGCTGGAGAGATGGATTATTGGTTCAGAGCACAGGCTGTTCTTCCAGAGGACCTGGATTAAATTCTCAGCAACCACATAGCAGCTCACAACTGTCTGTAACTCCAGAGGATCTGAAACCCTCACGCAGACATACACACAGACAAAACACCAACATGCAGGCACGTGAAGTACAAATGAGTAAAAAGTAAAAAGAGAAGTTAAAAACCATGTTTATAGTGGGTATGGGAGCAGTATTGGGACAGATGTAGGGGTACCCTTGTTATGCCTGCTGTGGGAAGGAATTAGAAGGAAATTATAAAGACATTTAAACTCCTTTTCAGCCAGTTTTTAAGGGGCTTTTCTAGTTTTGCCACGGCTTCCGTTATGAGAGTAGTATAGTGGTTAGAGGCAGACTTCAGAGTCAGAATTTGAGGTCGAGTACTAGTTAAGAGACTTTAGGTAAATCATTTGGCATCTAGGGCTATTATTTTTCTTGCATCTAAAGTAAGAATAATCCCTGTCTGAAGGAGTGGTGCAGTATGCCTTAAAGCATTTAGCCCAGTCAGCCGATGGCTTTGAGAGGGGTAGCCATTGTTTATAGCTTCTCACTCCCTGCTTTACTTCAAAGCCAGTGTCGTAAATTTCCAAGTGCTACCCCATCCCATTTTTGCTCTGATGAAACACCGTGCTACTGTCTGTTCTTGAATTCTGCTAGCTTTTGAACATCTGCAAGTTGAACAGCAAACTAACATTGAACACTAGTCTTCTATTTCTTTCTGTGTGTTCCCTGCCTGAGCCATTATCTTATAACGAATCTTTGTATCTCCTTTGACTTTTATAAAGCATCAAGCTGGTTATTTTGGGCTTGTCTTCAATACTACACAATTTCATGAACTTTTCCCATTCAGGTATATGTTACTGTTGAGACAAGTGCCATCTGTCATAAACCAAATGTTGATTTTCATGTGTCCTAGTTTTCTCCACTTGCTATTTCTCCCATTCTCGAACATGGGTAGTAAACCAAACCAATATTTGTGATACCCCGCACATCTGTCTCTATGGACCAGACCATTTACTCACTGTTAAATCTCTGATGTCTAGGAGATACGGGCCAACAAAAAACTTTGGTTTAAAAGGAATGAGTGTGATATACAATATTATACATATTGTGGCATTGCACTTCAATATGAGTGTATGTATTCCCTGATGGGAACTTGATGGAACGTTGTTTTTAACTAAATTGACCTTGAATTCTAAGAAACTAAAGAATTTCAGTACAGTGAAAAATAACTCCGGCAACAATATTGTTTTTAAATGACAGCAAGAAAGAAGACCTGATGGTTTTAAACACTGTTTACTGCGGTAAGGAGTGAAAGAAGTATGGGCTCTGGAGGTTGTACACAACGACTCAGTGTGTTAGCGTTGAGAGGCCCATTAGCAAGGCACTGAGCAACACATTGTAGTACTCAGACTCGTGTAACCTGAGGACCAAAGAAAGTAAGTTGTGGCTATTTTAAGAGACTTAGAAAGTGCGTCAGGCGTTGAGGAAAGCAGGAGAGTAGCCTGGCACCAGGACCTGGAGTAGTGCCCTACCTCAGTTATGTTAATGAGCATGAGCTTAGATTATGGCTGAGTCAGCAGATGCATATTTTCTTACTGTAGGCTCCATCCGGCAGTTGTAATAGAGAAAGAGAGGAGCCAAAGTAATGAACTAGCATGGATAGGAAAGGATCTGACAAGTGACAGTGGGAGACAAAGGGTGAGGGTGAAGGGCCGCTGAGCGAGAGGTGTGCTGTGGCTGTGGACCCTCTCCCTTAATGCCATCTAATGTCTCCAAGCTTTCTAAGAACAGTAGATGTCCAAAAACAACTAAGAGAAGCCAAGATGTCTTCAGAGGTAAATTTTATATTTTTGTTTTTTGACTTGCCAGTTAAGGAAACTCTCATTTTCTCCTGTGAGTATGTACCCCAGATAATCCATGGGTGACTCACTTCTAGGCTCGTCTTTAACGTCCTCCCCAGGCTCGCGGTCCTCAGGACTCTTTGCAGCTGTGGTCTTTTTTACTGTGGTCTTTCCTACATTGTGACACAAGCTCCTCCCCATTTCCTGTCGTTCCCAGCTGGTGAGTCATTGTGGCTTCAAGCGAATGTGGAACTGCAGTTTTGCCACTGTCTTTGACTTTACCTGGGAATAGTGTGGAACTGACTTTTAAACTGTACTGTTTGCCTTCCCAACAAGCGTGAGGATGTCTTACGTATGTGAGTGTCCAGCCCTCAGTATATTTATGCCTCATTTGAAGTCTTGGCTCATACATTTTATTGTTCAGCTTTTCCCATGATGTCTGATACTATATTTGCAGTATTTGTTCACAAACAGTGAATGATACGTTATTTACTGATCATATTTCATTCACTTGGCTGTCTGAATCACTCCTGAAAACTCAGAAAGAAAGCAGTTCTGATTTAAAAAATCTTCTCAAACAAAATAAAAAATAAAAATGTCTTTCTGAAGACATTTGTAGCAGCATTCATTATTCATAATTCCAAACTAGAAGCTGTTCATATGCTCATTAACTGACTGATAAGTGAATAAACAAGATGTATTAATGCCCCTCCCAAACCGAATAGCTGGAAGCTCAGAGTAAAGCGCTGTTGATGCACATTTGTGCTACAGCTGAACGTTAAGTGTGCCGTGTGAAGGGAGAGTCTGGTAGACCAGGCTCTGCGTGCTGTTTGACTCTGCTATAGGAAATGCCTAGAAAAGGAGAGGTTTACTGAGACAGGAAGCAGGTTATTATTTGCACAGGGCTCAGAGTCAAATCTGGACTAATTGCCAGAAAACAGTGTACTCTGCACTTTGGTGGGCGCTGAAGCTCTGAGAAGTGAGATTAATCCCTTGTTCCTGTACAATTTAATTCAAATGGGCAATATAGGTGACAACGTATGCACTTTCTTCTTGAGATTACATAGAAGAACAAAATAGGAAGCAAGGTGGAGATTAGAGACTATTAGGAGAGAAGGTTCCTTTAGCAAAGTTTTCCTCAGCTGTATAGCCTTCACTGAAGAGAAGTGAGCAAAGAATCTCACAGACGTGATGAAGGGTGGCTGCAAGAACTCAGATTGGTGACATGCAGCAAGGCCAGTGTGATAGCTGCTCACAGTGATGAGATCTGAGAAAGAAAATGAGGCGTGCCTGAGGAGAAGGGGAGGGACGGGCGGGGGCAGTGCGTGGGGTGTAAAGTGAATAAGTAAATAAAAATGAAGTTAAAAAAGTAAATGTAGGGGCTGGAGAGATGGCTCAGCGGTTAAGAGCTCCGATTGCTCTTCCGAAGGTCATGAGTTCAAATCCCAGCAACCACATGGTGGCTCACAACCATCCGTAATGAGATTTGATGCCCTCTTCTGGGGTGTCTGAAGACAGCTACAGTGTACTTACATATAATAAATAAATAAATAAATAAATAAATAAATAAATAAATAAATAAAATTTAAAAAAGTAAATGTAACCTTTAAAAAGATAAAAAAGATTATATTTTAAGTATTTTAAGCAGATTACTAGAATTTCAAACCTTATTTTGAAATAACATTATACTTACATAAAATTTTCAACATAAAGTTCTCAACATGGTTCTTCCCACATTAACATACTGCATAATTTTCATAAGACTTGCCTTTTTCAAGGTAGAATGGTGTGTACCTTTAGGAGCACACTATACTGATGCTCTGTGAAGACCCTTGAGGAGCACAAGTCCAAAGACCAGTTAGGAGCCGCTGTCGTAGTCCAGTGGAGTGAGAGCTTTGACAGTTAAAAGTGTATCTCAGTACTTTCTAAATGTCTGAGGTGGACTCTTACTGAGACAAACAGAGTTTTCCTGAAACTTAACTTCTCTTGGTTTTCTCTTGCTTTTTGGGGGGTGGGGTGGGGCATGTTTTGAGACAGGGTGCTATGCCTAGGTGAGGCTAGGCTTCCCGGTTGCTGGAGTTATAGATGTCTGCCACAATAAAATAATAAAGAGAGTATAAGTATACTTTTTAAAAAGGATTAAGTGACATTTAATTGAAATAAGAAATTGATATATCTGCAGTTCAAAAGTGCTGAACACAGTTCAGTAGGAAACGGTTGATGGTATCTTTTTCTTTTCCTGTCTCTGTATCACTCTCCCTCTCCTCCATGTCTTCTCTCTCCTTCCTACGTGACTAGCTCTCTTTCTACTTTCTTCCTTCAGTCTTTTGTTGCGTTCATTCTTGTGTTGGTGTTGAGCTCAGTGGCCTGCACATGCTAGGCAATTATTCTACCAGCGAGCCATATCTATATCCGTAAAGCTGCCTGTGAAACATGTGCTTTGGCATTACATGTTTAAATCTGCTCTTGAATTCTCTGACTCATCAAAATAGGAAACTGAATAAAATGATAATATACAAGAAAAAAGTATAGGCATGGGCAGGAACTTTCTGAGAGGAACTTCAGTAGTACAGGAAATAACCTGAAAAATTCCAGAGTTGACTTCACAAAATTAAAAAGCAGAGTAAGACAAGATGCAAAATGGCAGATAATCTTTGGCAGCTATATTTCATATGGGGATTGATATATAAAGAATTGCGTTAAAAAGCCATAAAAAAATCTTCCAATCAGTAATGGGTTAATTACTGGCTTGGATTTTTTAAAACCTACTTTAATAAGGGCTCTTAAATGCTTTATCCTCCCTTCTAGCCTGCCACCCAGAGGTGGGTGGAGAAGAAAGGCTAATAGGAAGTGGGGTTTGTGGGCCTTTTTAGAAATAATTCTTTGAGGCTATTCCTATCTTTGTAGTCAGCAGTCCAGTCCTCTAGCAAAACTCCAACACCAATCAGCAGCAGCAGTCCAGTCTACTTGGCAAAGCAGTTTGATCCAGAAGAAATGACAAAGCTCTGCCAGTCAACCTGAGTCTGAGAAGCTGCAAGAAGCCCCTGGAATATCACTAGAAGCTCTCTACAGAGTCGTAACAAACAAAGATCAGCAGCGTAGGCAAGGGGAACCAGTGCCAGAGCCTCCTCCCACCACCTGTGGGGTCATAGTTATATTCTTTCTGAACATCACCCAGCCTCTCAAATGTTTGCTTCACCTGTGTCTGCTTCAGCAAAACATCATATGACATATGAACTAAGCAGTTCTCAAAAGAACCACAAATAATTAGTTTTTTACCTGTTCAACATTTTTAGCCATCAGAGAAATGTAAATTAAAACTACTTTGAGATGCCATTTCATCTTAGAAGAGCTACTGGCATCAAAAAAACTACTTTGAGATTCGATCTTAACCATGTCAGGATGGTTCTCATTAAGAAAGCAAATGTGTTCATGAGTGCAGTGGCCATGGAATATTCAGGAAACTGCTTCACAGAACTTCTCCCCACTCTCATGCTCTTGCAAATACACTGTATATGTGTAGAAAGAAAAAGCATAAAGAAAGGAAGGAAGGAAAGAAAAGGAAATAGTGAATTTTTAAAAAGGAAACAAATGAGAAGAAACGCTGGCAAGGATGCAGAGAAAGCAAGCCCTGTAACTTACTGTTGGTGGGAATGTGAGCTGGCCCGGCCACTGTGGGATTCAGTGTGGCGGCCAGGTCCTCAAAGTGCTTAAGTAGAATTGCCATGTGGCCCGGCTCTACGACTCGGGCTATGCACAGCGGACACCACACCCTACTACAGAGATGCCTGCATGTCAGTCTTTTTACTCTTGCATTATTCACAAGAGCAGAGAAGTGGAACCAACCTAGATGCCCATTAATAGTTGAATGAATGTAAAAATTTGGTACATGTACACAGTGAATTTTAAGTAGCAATAAGGAAAAACAAAATGATAAAAATTATGGACTTCTTCCTGACCTTGCACGGGGCCATGCTGATCTCTGTATCATTGCATTTTCGTATGTGTGCTGCTGAGCACAGTAACTATGCTAAGGCCTGTAGCCGTTTCTTATGGTGAAGATTAGTGAGTTAGCCCTGCTATGTGTTGGTTCCTTCAGTAAAAGGAGGAAATGCTAAATTTCAATTTCATTTAATTTTGTCTTTCTAAAAAATGCTTCTTAATTGAACCACACAAGATTCATCAAAATATTTCAGTTTAAAGATAACACAATTTCCATGACTTAAGGTGTGCCTTGTTTATTTCAGTTTTTGCATATCTTATTTTAATGTTAGGAATAAAGGCACCAAGCCAGAAAATGTAAACAATTATACAAACATTTTGCTAAAATATTTTCATATATTACAGGATTATGCTTTTAAATTGTTGACTACATGGTTTTCAAAATAGTACCTTTCTAATGTTCTGCTGTATAACAATATCAGTAATTATTACCTACGTATATCTTAAATCATCTCTGAGCTTGAGCCTGTCATTAATGGTTTTTAGGTGTGCCATTCACTTTAAAAAATAAAGTATAGTTCTTTCCTTTTTTTCCCTTGTAGTTAAAGCCTGAGAACTGTAATATTTGACATCTCTCATGCATAGTTTTATGAAGCTTATTTTCGCTAAAGTACAGAACATAATTTTGGTGATTAGGTAAAAATTGTATGATCCTTATAAAATGTTAGGAATAACACCAGACACACAGTACATACTCAGCACATACTTGTTTACTACAAGTACTGTGAGTGATGTTAGGACTGCTTACAAAATAATTTGGTTTTGCTTATTTAAAGAAGTGGTCTATTGTCTCCATTATTAGTCTCCTGACATGTAATGTGTCGTTTCTAGGTATTGATCACTATTCAGTGTTGTGTGCCAGTTTATCCAGTTGCCTTGGATAATTGTATAAATGTGTTCTCGTGTGACGATGGACATGTTAGACTTTGAGGCGTTAAGTCACTCACCCTTTTTGTATGCACAGTTGGAGAGGGACTTTCTAAAAACATTTCTTCCCAAATACATTCTCTGGCAGTCTGTATTATGATCCTTTATTTAATATATTTAGATTGGATACTTAATACTTACAGAACTGTAAGTACTGGAGAGAGACTAACACCTTGAGTCTTCTTCACTGTCTGTATTGTAGATGACAGTGACAAGCTGGACTAGAAAACAGTGGCTGCTATCAGGAGGGAGTTAGTCAAGGGTGGTTCCTGGAAAATGGGCTGTGTGGTTTAGGATAGTGGGATTTGGATGTCAGTGGGGAGATTTTCCCCTGTAGGGAAACAGAGAAATTATGAACTGTGCATAGAACATGGCAGTTTCTTTGCTGTATAGTCTACAGATGAAGGTAGGGGAGATTGAGTCTGGAAAAGTAAAGGGACCAGATTGTAGAGAGCATTAAAAACTCACTCACTTGGACTTCACATGTAGTCACTGTAGCTGATATGGAGCATAGTAATAATATGGTTTGGAAAAGTTAAAGGGAAAATTTAGACTAAGGGGATTTTATTATTGACAACGGAGATAATAGGTGAGAAGAGAACACACTTGAGAAGAAACTGAGATTTCTGATCTTGGCTGGTACTAAGTATTTAACTTTGCAATATTTGTTTTGGATTTTGTAGGTAGTACATCAGATGGGAAGGAAAGCACTGTTAATGATTACCTTAGTACAGCTGAAATTAATTAGGATTAAGAAGTCACATAGTAACCATGTTATTCTCCTCATATTGTTTTGTTTGTTTTTTGAGAATCTGCATAGATTTCACTGTCCTGGAACTCAGTATGTAGACCAGGCTGGCCTTGAACTCACAGAGATACCTCTGCCTGTGAATGCTGAGATTACAGGCAGATGCCATCATGCTTTTTATATTTTGGGGGTGTGGAGGAGACAGGATTTTTCTGTAAAATGGCCTTGGGCTGTCTTGGAATTTGCTTTGTAGACCAGGCTGGTCTCAAACTCATGATCTTCCTGTCTCTGCCTGCCAAGTGCTGGATCAAAGATGTGCACTTTCACACCTGGCTCACATCTTATTTTTTTTAGCCTACTTTTTCCTCTTGTATGTTGGAACTCAAATTTATAGAATTAAATACCAGAAAAGAATCATGGTATCAGTCAGAAGTGTTTAATAAAGTCATTGAACAAGGTAAAGGTATAATCTAAAGACAGGGGATCATGTTTAAGTAGTTATTCACCCAGTAATTCTGGAATAGTCCTAATTAAAAATGCAGAGAAACATGGAATTGTTTTAAAACTGGTATATTGTACAAACTAGTTAATTATTCTCCGAGGAAGCTGCATATCGAAGTTACCCATCACTGCATGTGCATACCCTAACTCCCCACTGATGGGGAGAGATGAGATGGCCATTCTGCTTTCCAGACAGAATCCCTGCTTTAAGTGCCTTGCGCAGAGGCGTTTAGGGTGGCATGCCAGACTGCTTGCTGTTTTCAATATGCTTTGCCTGAAGAGTCTTCTGGTGCTAGGCTTACATTTGTAAATGTGCTGATGTAACAACATGGCTCACTATAGTCATGTCTAGGCGCCTCTTTTCCAGTGCTCACATGGCCATGTGTATGACCTTATGAGGACCTCAGCATTGTGTGGACTCTGGCATCATGTTGGGCATTTTTAAATGCCTTCTTGTATTTCCTGGCGTTCTCACAGCCCGAGTGCTCCTCAGACATTTCACATGTATTTGGGTCACCTGGGTTATGTTGTTTACAAGGCAGAGTCTTTCTCAGCAGGCCTGAAGTGGGCCAGAGATTCCACCTTTCACTGAGGTCCCAACTGATGTTCATTAGAAAACATGCAGACCATATCCAGGATCTGGGTGGTTCCCCGGAGTCCTGGGCACCCTATTAAATAAGCATCAGAAAAGACTAGTCTTCCAGAAATGATGGTAATTGTTGATTTAATAAGAAAAGGCAGTATTTGTAAGTTCAATAATTTAACTGAACGGAATACCTTTTTTTCACATTCCTTCATTCATGTCTAAACTCTAGTCTTGCTTTTTTTCATTTCTTTTTTGTTCTTGTGATTTTTCTTTTGTTTGGTATATTGTGTTCTGTGGGTCTGATCAGGAAACCGTTACTGTATTTTATGTTTGTATCTACATTTTATTTTGCATGCGTAACGTGGCTTTGCCTGGATGTTCTTTTTGGTAAGTTCCAAATCTATCTAGCATATTGTTTTTTGTAGTGTAAGCTGTTTTTCATCTTCTTTTCTCTCACTTCTAGTGAACATAGTCATGATTTGTTTTTAAGTTTTTAAAAGAGTCCATTTGATGTATTTTCTCCTCTAACATTTTCAGTTTTCCGCTGTAGTGCAGTTTGGTACTAATCCGCCTTGGTCTGTTTTATGGCCTCCCTCTGCCAGCTGCTGATCACATGAGCAGTTGCCCTCTCAAGTGATTGGGTTTGAAAAAACCTTAATCATTTGGAAGTGTAAAAACTCGTACTTCCATATAGCAACCATCCGAAAGCTAGTGTACGATGAGACACTTCTGTTCTGACTGAAAGTAAACTCTGATTTCTTTTTTACAGCAACAGCTTGCACAACTACAGAAAGAAAAATCAGAGATTCTGAAAAATCTGGCATTATATTACTTTACATTTGTAGATGTTATGGAATTTAAGGTATGTATTTTAATATGTAAACTTTAAGATTACAAGAATTGATTACAATTTGCTAATTGTATAAATTGCTTTGTCAATTATGTGGTAAAAGAAGAATTTCAGAATCAAAGTGTAAAGTATATTTTATCCATTTGTGTTTTCTGAGTTTAAAGTTTTTTATTCAGTGCTGAAGATGTGGCTCAGTGGTAGAAGGAATGCGTGCTAAGCATGCAGCAGCCCTGGCTTTAATCCTCAGCATGTCCCCTGCTTACTTAAGCTTTTCTTTTCAGGACCACGTCTGTGACTTGCTGAATACTATTGACGTTTGCCAAGTCTTCTTTGATATTGTGAGTATCATCTTTGGGAAAATTTCCTAATTCTCTGTTTCCAAAGAACTCAGGGAACCAATTGCTTTTCTTTAAAGAAAGGTTTATAAGTAGCAGTATAAAGTTTTAGCATAGTTTATTTGGCTTGCTGAATAACTTTTTTAAAAGTAAAACTATTGGAATATATTTTTGTGTGTTATAAAATAGCTGTTAATTTTAGTTTTTTATCTTAATATACCTAACTGTAAACACTGGACAATATTTTCCTGTAAAGTCATACTTGATAGAGTTTCCTTTGTATGACATTTTATAGATTCAAGAAGTCAAGTTAAGAATTGTATCCATTTACTTAATAGTAAAAATATAAAACTTTGAGTACTACTTTTCACTTTGGTGAGGTGGCTACCAATGGTGTTTTGTTTTTTTTTTTTTTTTTTGGTTTTGTTCCTTTCAGCTATTACTAGCTTGAATACAGTAGCCAAAGTCCTTTTTCTTTTTTCTGTAATTCCCAAATTCTACAGATTTAGAAAGAGAAATTAGAGACCCAGAATTGGGGCTAAGCAAAGGATGTAGATTTTTATGTGTTTCAGAATTTGGAAGGAAGGAAATAAACTTGAATGTTTTTTTTAGACTGTGAACTTTGATTTAACAAAGAACTACTTAGACTTGACTGTAACCTATACCACACTAATGATACTGCTGTCCCGGATTGAAGAAAGGAAGGCAATCATTGGACTGTACAATTATGCACATGAAATGACCCATGGAGCAAGGTAGGCAGACATCACACAGAATGCTTCTGAAGCTCTCAGAGTCTTACAACTCATTTGAATTTGATGTGTGTATTTTAAGTGACCGAGAATATCCACGCCTTGGTCAGATGATTGTGGACTATGAAAACCCTTTAAAAAAGATGATGGAAGAATTTGTACCCCATAGCAAGGTAAGTGCTATTTTATTGTTGTTTGGTTTTGTGGGTTTTTTTCTGAATTTTTGGAGATGGGGTTTCTTTGTGTAGTCCTGACTGTTCTGAAACTAGCTCTGTAGACCACGTTAGCCTTGAACCCACAGAGTCCATCTGCGCTTGCCTCCTGAGTGCTGGGATTAAAGTCCTACACCACTACTGCCCAGCAAGAGCTGTTTGTTTTAGATGTGCAACAGTACACATAGGGATTGTTTACCCATGGGGAGTTAAAGAGATAACTTTAGTTTTAGAATAAAAATTATAATGCGTTATGGAAAGCTGTGTTTATTTATCTGTTGAGTTAGCTGATTCAGATTACAATCATGTAGAGACTCAGGAATGTATTGATTATAGTTATTAAGCTGAATTAGAGTTATTAAGATGAGTGTAGTATTTAGAGGTAGTAAAGGGGGTAGTGCAGTATTCTCAGGTCTACTCATGTACTCTGAAATATTATCCAATGCACTTAAACAACTTAATTGTCTCTCACTTTTCTTTTTGGCTAAAAATAGTCTTTAAGTAGCAGTTATCCCATGTGGTTGTTATAAAAATTGAAGCAATCACTTCAAAAGACTTTAGATACATAATATTGCATTAATAATTTAGATACAAGCCAGGCAGCGGTGGTGCTTGCCTTTAATCTTAGCACTCAGGAGGCAGAAGCAGGTGGATCCTGAGTTCAAGGCCAGCCTGGTCTATAGAGAGAGTTTCAGGACAGCCAGGGCTACACAGAAAAAAAAGGAATTTATATATGAGGCTAGAGAGAGAACTTAGCAGTTAAGAGCACCAACTACTTATTCTGAGGACCCAGGTTTGATTCCCAGCACCCACAGAGCAGCTCACAACCACCTCTAACTCCAGTTTGCAAGAGATACAGTGACCTTTTCTGGCCTTTTCAGGCACTGCACACATGTGATATACAGATACACATTGCAAAACCTGTATACATGCAATAAATTTCAAAAACATATTAAAGAGTTTATATACATAGTATTTCATCTTAAGACTTTAGCTAGAGTCATAATGTTGGATCAGTTTTAGATGTAATGTGTCTTATTCTCTTGATGAGAAAAAGATGACGAATTTTTTGGAAATTATATGAAATGTCCTTTTTAAAGGATACATTGAAAGCTATTTCTTAATAAATTTGACAGAAATCATCATGATAACTGTCCTGCTGCAGGACCTGTCATAGACCTACACACTTCCAAAAAGCTTCAGGGACCTCATCCAATGTCATCACAATAGGGAGAGGGTGAGGACAATGACCAAGTAATGAGCCCCTTGGCGAAAGTAGTGCCAAAGCCAGAACAAAGGCTTAGATGTAGTGTTTGAGCCTTGGTCGCTGTTCTCTTTGTTAACTGAACCTTTGAGGAATATCATGTTTATATGATGCTATAACTTTTCTTGATGTCCAATTATTATCAAGAATTTTCCCAATGTTTCTCTCACTTAAAGATACTTTCCCAATTTAATGTCTTTGCATAGCGTTATTACGTAGGTTGAACATTTCTAATCTGGAAACCGTGAACTTAAAATATCCAAAGACTAAAGCATTTTCCTTTTGAGCACTGACTTCATGCTCAGGTTGCTGTGAGAACTCAGGTCCTCCAAAACTGTTATACAAAGCTCTGAAGAGATGGGGGGTAGGGAGGGATGAGAAGGGAGAGGGAGAGAGAGAGAGAAAGTCTGCTTGCCAGGCAGAGGCAGGTCAGGGCCTGTTAGCAGATTTCCCGCCCTTCTGAGACATGGAACAGTAAGAGGAGGAGGTGCACTTGAGGTCAAGGTCGAGGAGCTGAAGATTCTGTTGACCTTGGTGGAAGGAACAAGGAATTTTTTGTGAGAACAAATGTCTTGTGGATATTTCAGCAAATTTGTTTCTGTTAACTTGTGGCTTTGCTTCCCACATCCTCTAGTATAAGCAGGCTAAGAGAAACACTCAGGACTGGCGTGATAATGACCCACAGCCCTCTCGTGTCTGTCTCTGCATCTTTTTCTATCTTTCCTGTAATCACCCTCAGTCTCACCTCTGAGGTCTGTTTGACTTCGTACTGGTCCGGAAGTTGAACAAAGCTCCTTTGAGCTCTGTGTAGAAGATGGACATGACATAAATGTATTTTATGTTTGAAAATGGATATACACAAATTCCAAAATTAGAAACAGTTCTGATTTCAACATTCTACTTAAAGGAATATTCAATCTAAATCTACAAGCTTATATAAATTTTTAAAATATCTTAGAGTTATTTATTTGAAAGAGTTTGAAACAAGCGATATCATGACTTTTGAAGTAAGAACACTGCAGTGTCAGAATTTATCCACACCCTTAGCATGTCAGTACTTGGCTGATTTTGGTGGCACTTTTGTCTTCCTGACTGCTCTCTTGTCTCTCTGGGTCCACTTCTGATTTTTCTCTAGTCAGGTGTAGGCTTGTTTTTATTTGACTACTTCACACTTTCTTTCCCTCCACTCCACTGAAGTCAGGATACGTTAAAGTTCTTTAAAGTCTTTTAAAAGTTCACAGTCAGGATTAAGAAAAAAAAAATGTGTCAGGAAGGAATTGCCTGGAAGAAGAAAGGAGCTACAGTGTGGTGATCACAGCCGGCAGTCATTAGCATTTAGTAATTTATTGCTAATTGCCTGGAAAAATGATTTGATTGAGTTGGATTATTATTTCCTAATGTTGATTTTTCTTATGTTCTACTATGATACCTCCAACTTTTGTAGTTAGTAGAAAGTTTATCACACTGCACAGCCTGCAGGCAGCTCAACAGGCTGGAGAGTGTCCTTTGCAGGTGCCACAGCTGATCTAAGCCACCTCCAGTCAGCTACACTGTATTCTGCTTCTAGGCAGCTGGTATGGTTTCAGAACCTTCCTAGCAGCTTGGCTTGTCTGAGAGTCTTCTTTGCAGGTTTACTTCCTTTTGTCTGAGAGGGACTCTTGATTTTTATTCTTTACTCTGGTAGGGAGGGGCCTAATGAATCTCTTCAGTTTTGGGAATTTCTTGAAGCTAATTTGAGTATTTTAACTCCTTGTTTAAGGAGCTTCACTAAGGATATAATATTCTAATCTCAGGAAATTTTACAACTCGTGACTTTGGTTCCCAGCACTTACATAGTGGCTGTGTAACTCCAGTCAGTTCCATGGGATCTGATGACCTCCTTCGGCCTCAGCAGGTGTCAGGCATGCAAGTGGTATACATACACACAGATAGGCAAAACAGACTTATAAAATAAATATTTATTTAAAAAAATAAGAGTACAGCATATGACTTTAAAGGCCTTCTTTGGAGAAAAGAAATTCTGTAGGATATCTTAACCCTTGGCCATAGGGCTTGGGCATGCAGTGCAGTTCATAAAGTGCCTGCCTATTGAGCATAAATGTACGTACATACCTGTTGTCCTGCCTTCAGCAAGCGGAGGCCAGAAGATCAGAAGTTTGTCATCTTCAGCTACATAGTGAGTTTGAGGCCAGCTTGGTGTATGTGAGACCCAGCATACAGCATCGGATTACAAAGAAACCCTGTCTCTTATGAGGTGGAAGAGTAGGACTAGCCCCTTAGATTGATCTCTGACTTCTGCAGTCGTGTGTGTACTCACACAGATGAATTCCTGCATGTACAAAGCTGTCAGAAAAAGGAAGGAAGGAGGACAAACAGACAGACAGATAGGCTAAGGCATGTGATCACAGAGTTCTTTTAGCAAGAATAATTAGAAATTTAAAAAGCATAAGAGTTCAGTGCTCTTTCAGAAATAAATAATAAAAATGAAGATTCCCGAAGTTGCTACACATTTTAACCTTTCAGGAAGTAACATGTTAGGTTGGGGAGATGGCTCAGTGGTTAGGAACACTGCCTCCTCTTCCAGAGCACCCAGGTTTAATCCCCAGCACCCATGCACATGGCAGCTAAAACCCGTAAGTGCAGTCCCAGGTGATCCCGTGCCCACGGTGTAGATCTTCAGGCTCACACGTTACGGCAGTCAAAACACCCATACAGTAAATAAAGAGTTTTGTTTTTTTAAAGACAGTAACATATTTCCTGAGTGTAGCTCTTGCCCAGGAATATCAACTGTAACTTTTATAGAATTTAAAACTAAAGAAACAAATTTAGAGGAGACTTGGGACCCATTATAGGGAGCGTGGCTGGAATCAGTTAGACGTGCACAGGCCTTAAGGCTGAAGTCTCAGCAAAAGAGGAACGCACTATTCTTCAACTTACTTTCTGTTTTATTAGTCTCTTTCAGATGCACTAATTTCTCTTCAGATGGTGTATCCTAGACGGAATCTTTCAGCAGACCAGTGGAGGAATGCCCAGTTGTTGAGTCTCATCAGCGCGCCCAGTACAATGCTTAATCCTGCACAGTCTGACACTGTAGGACTCTGTTTTTACCTTTTACATATGTATTCACTTGTCATTTAAACAGTGTTAGTCCAGTTTTCCTCTAGTTAACATTAGCCTGTCAGGTTTATTGTAAAATGTGCATAAAAATCATGCAGGGTTTAAATTTTTTATTAGTTCTCAAAAATTGGAGGTTAATACAAGCAACTGTTTTGGGCTGGTGAGGTGGCTTGGTAGATAGAAGCACTTGCCACCAAACCCGACAGCCAGAGTGTGATTCCCATGACCCCAGGCGTGATGAAAAGCAAGAGGCAGCACACTGTGGCATGCGTGTCTATAGACATAAATGTGATTTATAAAAAAACTGTAAAAAAATTGTTTGTATCATGGTACAGAAATTTGAAGATACAGACAATTATAAACAAAACAGCAGAAACATGCCAAATCTCACCAGTTAGAGAAAATCATTACTGTAGTCTGTTATGTTTCTTTTCAAGTGTCTGGGCATATGACTGCGGATATCATGATTAAAGACGGTGCACACAGACCGTTGGCTCGCTTGGGAGAGTGCAGAGCCTCGGGGCACAGGAGTCTGTTTTCACGTGATTAAAGTCAATTATTCGAAAAAATGTAAACTTTTATGAGCTTGAAAAGTTTGGAAATGTGTCATTTGCCAGAGGACAGTTTGGCAGTGGTGTTCAAAGATGGTTGAGGGTGTGCAGATACGAAGGGCTATGGCTCATGTCCTCTGCTGGCCACAGTCTAAATAATTATTACATTTTACCAGGGTCTCAAATTTCCTGTGCTATTTGCTTTTTTTTTTTTGGTTTTTCGAGACAGGGTTTCTCTGTGTAGCCCTGGCTGTCCTGGAACTCATTCTGTAGACCAGGCTGGCCTCAAACTCAGAGATCCGCCTGCCTCTGCCTCCCAAGTGCTGGGATTAAAGGCGTGCGCCACCACTGCCTGGCTTCCTGTGGTATTTGAACCAAGAATGGACTGGTAAGAATTCTTAGGAGCTTCAAAGAGGCAGAGTGACTAAGGAAGAAATTATTTAAAGAGTTTATGTTAAGCACAGATGTGTCTTCTCTTTTTAAGATGCCTTGTGAATATCTCTCTTTGGATGCAATGGAGAAGTGGATTATCTGTAAGTAAAACTGGTTAGTTATGGGAATACCCCTTGTGTTAAGACTTAATGAGGAAATGCCTGGCTTTGCCTTACCTCTGCCCTTCACCCTGTAGTGAACACCTAGTGCTTTACCTCAGTCATTCCTCATACGGACCCCATCAGACAATAGATGGTCATATAAATGAGGTCTCTAAAGTTAGGTCACATAGCTCCTTAGTGACAGAGAGACCAAGGAAGAGCTAGGGCCAAAACTCAGGTGCTATGCTGTCTCCATTAGCACTTTCAACACTAAACTTCTGCTTTTAGTCATGTTTTTAATGTCACAGGTATTTAGTTAAGTTTTAATTTACATGTGATAAATGACTTAGTTTTAGGCAGCTTGATAGGTGCATGAGGGATGAAATTACTAGTGTCTGCTTTAGGCAGCTCACAGACTGGAACAATACAATATATGACGTAATAAAGAATGAGAGTTGGTGTGCTATATGTAGTCAGGTTCCTTCTTCCCACAGATCACTACCAGAGGGAAGAGTTTTGAATAGTTGGTGCTTTTTTCTTGATGTATTACCTTTGTAAACTTTGTATTATAGTGCAGGGGTTCTCTCAAGCTTCCTAGTACTGAACCCTTCAATATAGTTCCTCATGTTGGGGTGACTCCCAACTCGAAAATTATTTCATAATTCATACTGTAATTTTGCTACTATTATGAATAGTAATGTAAGTTTCTAATACGTAGGATATCTGTTATGCTACCCTGTGAAAGGGTTGTTCAACCCCCATGAGAACCAGTGTTACAGTGTTTCTCCAACTGTGGTGAAGAACTATTTTTTTTAATGCCTGTGATATGATACATTGGTGAAATAATGAATGAAATTTTTACCAGATAAACAAGTATTAGACATAAAAGCCCAGTTTTGTTATATATGGCTTAATCTAAAAATTAGATATTATTAAATTTGTACTTAAAAATGACTACAGATTTTGAATACTCTAAACTTACATACATACATGTCATTATAGACTGGAACTCCAGGAACACTAACAAATATGAAAGGAATTTACTAGCACGTTCTTCCCACACTTAGACATTTTAACTAATTTTGTTACTTCTTAGATTTGTGATAACAATTTTCTAGAAAGATACTTTACATTTCTATGCTTTTGAAGGTAAGGCTTTTGAAGTATTGATTTTGAGTGATTATATAATGATTCTTAGTTTTTACATTATGTTCATATCTGTGATTGAAAAATTGAGTTGAATCGTAAGTAGGGTTAGCTATGTGGATAACTGTTTTAGTTAGGATTTCTGTTGCTGTGATAAAATACCATAACTAAAAGCAACTTAAGGGAAAGGGTTTATTTCAGCTTACATGTCCTGATTAAAGAGGGAAGTCTTGACAGGAACTGAAGCAGAGACAGAGTGGTGCCTACTGGCTTGTTCAGCTTGTTTTCTTACAGCTCCCAGAACCGCCTGGCCAGGGGTGGCCCCACCCACAATGGCCTGCACCCCCCCACTTCAGTCACTAGCTAAGAAGATAAGCTGCATGCTAACTTACAGCTCCAGCTTATGGAGATGTTTTCTCACTTGACACCAGCTGTGTCAAAATGACACAAAACTAGCCAGCACTTCAGAAATTTTTCAATGGGAATGACTGTTGAGAAGCAGGAAAATCTCAACAAAAGTTGAAACTTTGTGCATGTGTAGCAAGTACTAATGAGTAAATGTTGAGAGAATGAACAATGAGGCTTCCTGTCTTGAGTAGAAAGCTAGAGAAGGCATTCATAAGCATATTAGCATGATACATTTGTGTAGGGATTCCAGATCAGGCAACCAAAGACACTTAAAAGTCATAGGAAGAGAACAGCTAAATGCTTTGAAAGAATATTGAACTTCGATACTAGGATGCTTCCTTTTTTTTTTTTTGAAACAGTCTCCTGGCCTAGCCTTGGCAAACTGGGACTCATGTAGACCAGGCTAGACTTGAACTCACTGCCTGCCTGCATTTGTTACTCTAGTAGTATTGAACTTTCACTCCCTCAGCTGTAAGAGAATGACACTCTCCTGTCTGCTATACAGATTAATCCTGTGAGGTAATATGTGTACAAAGGTTAGTAAGGGAGAAACAGCTGAGACAAGCAAAGCTGTTACCTTAGCCTTTCTTCTGGTGATGAAAAAGTTGATCGCTTTTATTTTTCAGTTACTTTAACAGCAGTAATGATTGCAGTATCAGGTGTTAATTTTTGATCTTTTGCTTAAACTAATGTTTTTAATGCTTCATTTCCAAAAAGTCATTTGTAACCCCACCCCCCAAAAAGATATTTTTGTTCCTTTAGTGTGGCTTCAAAGAACTTACTTTGCAGAATTTAGAAAAATCACAATTAAAATTTATAATATTGTTTGCACATACACACACACACACACACACACACACACACACACACACACCCCTATATGAATGTATGTATGACGTTCTGAATCACTAGTGAATGAACCTCCATTCAGCCATAGAGGGTGTTCCCTGTTGGTAGAAAGCCACACTGTAAGCAGAGGAACTTGTCTGTGCAGTACTTGTAACTTGTTCTTGTTTTTCTTTGTTTGAAGTTGGCTTTATTCTGTGCCATGGGATGCTAAACACGGAGGCTACAGCACTGAACCTTTGGAAGCTAGCTCTTCAGAGTAGCTCTTGCCTCTCTCTCTTCCGGGATGAAGTTTTCCACATTCACAAAGCTGCAGAAGATTTATTTGTAAACATTCGGGGGTATGGTGCTTTCAGTTTTATTCATTTTTGGGGAAGAGGTGATGAATGAAATGTCTTTAACATAGGTTTTTGGGGTTAGAGAGTTGTTCACATCATACAGGAAAGTGTGGCCTAGACTGTCTTAATTTGGTCCCAGCAAGTTGCTTTTAACAATATCCTGATAATGGTAGAAATAATATTCTTACAGTTAACTTTACTAGTTAAAAATCTTTACAGTTTCTTACCTTTTTGAAATTTGTATTCTAGAGAAATAAGTCTTCTCTTTTTAATTCATACTTAATTTTATACATAAATATTACTAAAAACAAAATATAGAGTGTATTGCCCAGTGTGGTGGCTTATGCCTTTAATCCCAACACTCAGGAGGCAGAGGCAGGCATGTCTCTGACTTTGAAGCTAGCTTGGTCTACAGAGTGGGTTCCAAGTCAGGCAGGGTTACACAGAGAAACCTTGTCTCACCCCCATCTCCCTCCCAAAAAAAGAGAACAAAGTGGATTTATAAAAGTATTAGAAGCAGTCAAAAATGTCATTGAATCACACCTAACAATTACAGAAACCTGATCATAGCACTTAGGGATCATGGTTCTTGATAGAAGATTGTAACCAAAAGACTTATAGTCACTTATTCTCTGCAAACCAAATACTTCTCTGACTTGTGGTGGTTCCTTTTATCACTATCTTTAATAATAACAAATCTCTTGAGGCCCTGAAGTCCCTATATGAAAAGCCACATTGAGTTCACATATAAGAGCAGTCATATGATCTGAAATGAAGAACAGATAAAATACCCTGTAGCTGCATGTGCTGGATATAGTAACTCAAAAAGAAAGTGAAATTTGTATATATTTTCATGTCCAATTTTGTTGAGACAAAAATAAAGCATTTATTGGTTGCTTAAAAAATAACAATGTGAAGCCGGCAGTGTTGGCGCACGCCTTTAATCCCAGCACTTGGGAGGCAGAGGCAGGTGGATTTCTGAGTTCGAGGCCAGCCTGGTCTACAGAGTGAGCTCCAGGACAGCCAGGGCTGCACAGAGAAACCCTGTCTCAAAAAACCAAAAAGAAAAAAGAAAAAAGAAAAACCAAAATAAAAAAAAATAAAAAAATAACAATGTGATTTGGCAGTGATGATGCATGCCTTTAGTTCCAGTACTCAGGAGGCAGAAGCAGGCGAATCTTTGTGAGTTCAAGGCCAGCCTGGCCTACAGAGGAAGTTTCAGAACAGCCAGGGGACACAGAGAATCCCTGTTTCAAAAAAATCAAAAAAAAAAAAAAAGAAGAAGAAGAAGGAGGAGGAAGAGGAAGAGGAGGAGGAAGAGGAGGAGGAGAAAACGGTGTCTAGCATGTATTTCAGTGGTCATTGAATTACCCTGAAATGCAAACTGAACACAGGTTCTCTGGCATCACTATTGTTTTGGAAAAAATAAAGTCGTTTGTTCTGTGTGCCCTGAGCACTTTATTGCTTACGTTTCCAAACAGAAAAATAAAGTCTCAGGGATAGGGGTCAGGGACCTTGTCTGTGAGTACTCCTGAGTGATCATCACCTAGTTCAGGGTGGAGGACGTCTGTCTGCACAAATAAGCCTTGGGTGCCTTAGCCGCCGCTGCCATTTTTACTCCTTCTGTTGTTACTCCTAAGCAACCACTGTTCTCCCTCTGTCATCATCTTAGTCCTAAGAAAAACAATGCCAGGTTGCCTTTCTGCTTTTATTTTAAGATTGTAAATGATAAAACTTGTATTATGCCTTAATATGTTAGTCACTACTTATAGAATCACTTAAATACATGAATATTTTAAGCCAGTGTATTAGTTAGGGTTTTCATTGTTGTGAAGAGGTACTATGACCAAGGCAACTCTTATAAAGCAAAACACAAAACATGTATTTGAGACTGGCTTGCAGTGTCAGAGGTTCAGTCCGTTACCATGGTGGGAAGCACGGCAGTCTGCAGGCAGACATGGTGCTGGAGAAGCATCTTGATCTAAAGGCAGCCAGCCAGAAGGAGACCGGCTTCAGCAGAGGGAAGAGGGTCTCTGGAATTCCACACTGGGGAGAGCTTGAGCACAAGAAGTCTCAAAACCCACCTACATAGTGACCCACTTCTTCCAACAAGGCCACACCTACTTCAGTAAGGCCGTACTTCCTAATGGTGCCACCCCCTGTGGCCAAGCATTTAAACACTTGAATCTATGGGGGCCAAACTTAATTTAAACCACCATAACCAGTTAATGTGTTTATAATCAGTGAACTTATGTATGATGGAAGTCAAGTGATACCACAAAACAAGTTATCTTTATATTGTTAGGCATTTTTTAACAGTTGTGTTTTATTTTTATTTTACGTGAATGAATGTTTTGCACGCATGTATGTCTGCACTATGTGCATGCTTGTGCCCAAGGAAGCCAGAAGAAGGTACTGGACTCTCTAGAACTAGAATTAAGAGTAGTTGTTTAGTGGTGAGCTGCCATGTGGGTGTTGGGAACCAAACCCAATTCTCTGCAAGAATGGCAATTACTCTGAATTGCCAAAACATTTCTTCACCCTGTCCTAAGTGTTGTCTGGCCCTGCCCCTCCCCACCCTGCTTGTTCCTCCTTCCTTTTCCTTTTTGAGTTATCAGTTACATTAAAAAGAAGTCAAGTCACAGTCAAGTTATGAGTATGAAAGTGTATTAATTGCAAGGGCCCATATTACACATTTTAGACAGTTTCTCAATCTTAGAGTGCTTACATATAGAAATTGGGATTCATTTTGGTGTAAATGGCTCAGCTAAGTTGTCAAGGATACGTTTTTTCCTGTTATGAATTTTGAGTATTTATCATTAGTATTCATGAAATTATTATTTATTGATATGTTTATTTTAGTGGTACATTTGAACTAGTTAATATTGGAGTTCTGTTTCTTTTACTTTTTATTAGAAGGTATTTATATAAGTACGTATATATGTTTATATATACAGATTTTATATATATATGTGTGTGTGTATATATGCATATATGTATATATATATCCTAGTATGTAAGAATAAACCACAGTTCTCTCTCTTAAAAAAACTTAAAGTAATCTGAATGCTTTCCTGCTTTGGCTTTCTGTGCCACAAAACCCCTTCATTCAAAGCCAAGCTGTTGGTTCTTTATGCATATTCTTTTAGAATTTATCTGTGCTTACAAGTGGCCTCGCTAGGGTCAGAAGCAATCATTTTTGAGTACTTTAGATGCTTGGAAATGACTTAATTGCATCAAAAGGAAATTTTAATATATCTAGGGCTTAAGAAAATAATAAAATCTAATTAAAGTTTACATTATGAAGTTTCATTTTATTTTTGGATTTGCTGTAACTAATATTTTACTAGGAAGATTTGAGTTGAGTATCTAAAGTACTAGAAAATACATTTTAGATAGACTTCATCCATCATTTCCTTTGTAAACCATTTTTAGTGTTGTTGAAAATAAAGATTTCAAAATGACATTTAGTATTTCACTCATTCTTTTTTTCCTTCTTTTCAAATTAAGATTGACAAGCCTTACTGTTTTTTCGCACACAGCTACAATAAGCGTATCAACGACATAAGGGAATGCAAGGAGGCGGCCGTATCCCATGCGTGAGTACTTCCATTTGTGAGGCGTCCTTAAGACGTGACTTTGTTAGCGACGTGGAAATGTAGATGAGAACTTTGAATTGAAGGAGAAGTAAGTGTATAACCACTGTACCTCGTAATTTGTAAGTAGTGTAGATCCGAGATGGTTTGAAATACTAATAAAGAAGTTCCGTTGAAAGGGCCGTTAGTTGTTTTCTGTTTAAAAACATCGTACGTGTATTTAGTTAGAGTAGCATGGATGTGTGCCTGTGCTTGCACCACAGTGCATATGTTGTGTTCAGAGGGAATCTTGGGGAGGTTGCTTCTCTTCATCCGTGGGGGTGGGTTCTGGGGATCAAGCTCAGATGGTCTGTGTTGAAGGCAGGCACTATTATTAGCTTAGCTATGTCTGCAGGTCCTAGCTGGTCGCTCCTCCTGCCACTGTGTTCCCCACAGCAGTGCTTTGGGCATTGTGCTGATGGTTTACAACCTCATGAACACTGTTACATTCTTACCCTGATCCAGACGATGTGAGAGCATAACATTCTTTTAAAAGTACGTTAGCTCCGCATCTTTCACCAATTTTATATTCTTAAATCAATGAATTTATAGAAATTAGTGTTTTTAAGACCTGTAACCAATTTACCATTTTTCTCATGAAATAATTAGATATATCAATTTAGTTGTTATATGGGTGATAATATATTCTCCCATGAACTTAGATAAGAGGAAATGGTGATACTGCCTAATCCATCAGTGTCTCTGCAAGGCAGAGACAAGAAATCCATTCCATAGATGAGGACAGCAAATCACAAGTCGGAAATGCTCATTCTTTCTCCATTATCATTCCCTGCACCTACATTGTCTACCCGAATGATGCACAGGTGACATGCTGATATCTTTCCCTACAGTGGCTCAATGCACAGAGAAAGACGCAAGTTTTTACGGTCTGCACTGAAAGAACTGGCGACTGTCCTCTCTGATCAGCCTGGCCTGCTCGGTCCCAAGGTAACTGATTGATAATTGTACCCTGCCCGCCCTGTAAAAGCATGTCTTCTGTATGAATTAACCAAAGTATGAGCCAAGAATGGATTTGCTGGCTTGAGGCCCGGCTTCACACTTCTGCCTTCTCCCCATTTCTTATGTGTGTGCTCACCTTTCTGTGTGCTGCTGTGTGCTGTTTTGATCTGACTGGCTCATTTACATTTAGTGTTATTCCTTGTCAGGGACTTTTCACTTGGAGCAAGATTTTAGTTGTTGAATAATCAGTTTGTTCATTTGTTTCTCAATAGGCACTTTTTGTTTTCATGGCATTATCTTTTGCCCGAGATGAAATTATCTGGCTACTCCGTCATGCAGACAACATGCCAAAGAAGAGCGCAGATGACTTTATAGACAAGTACGTCTGTCACAGTGGGGCAACATCTGCTTCCTGTGTATTTTGGTTGATGGGTCACGAGTCTGAGGACTTATATTAAAACAAAGATGTTTTTAAAAACTCTTTGGGGTCCTTTATATTTGTAATAAAATACATGTTGGCAATATAGCATTAATGATGTAAATTAGAATGCAAAAACTGTGAGACTTAAAATTTCTATTATAGCAGTGATAAAGTTGCTCATTGGCTCTGCCCAATAATGTTTCCTGTGCATTTGGTCTTCAAAATTATTTCTACACAAAACATTAAATAAAAATCATTAATGGTCTTGTTGCCATCAATGTGTCATTTGAAATATCTTCTTTCAGTCCCTAGTTTCTTATTCAGTGTTAGATAGTTGAAAATAGAAATAAGCACAAACTGAAAATCTTATTTCTTGTTATTATTCTTTGACCAATTTTTAAAAAAAAAAAATATGTATATGAGAAGTGAAAATCTTACTTTCATTTGAACACTCCACAGTTTTTTCTTTCAATGATTTTATTGGTATAAAAGAATTTTAAAAGGAAGAAATTGACATTAAAAAATTAATGGCCTTTCTTAGGGGAAAAGTTCTAGAAATAATACCAAAGACATTTAGTATTTTCTGTGATGACAGTGTGTAGCTGTCTTTGACTAGTTTATGGGTTCTTTGTTCTTCCATCCTTCTCTACAATTTTTTCCCACCTTTACAGCCCCCTAACACTAGGTAGGAGAGCAAAAGGATAGAAGGGAAAGGGCGCCGTTATTGTTAGCATTCTGCCTGCTAGTTAGGGCTGTGGGGTTGCTCGGGACAAATCCACACCTAGCACTAAAATGGACACGTATTCTTAAAATACTTCTCTGTTTTGTAAAGAAACCAGCATTCTCACTACAACAATGAACTTATATCTGAAATACTTCTTTCGACTTTTCACAAAGGCACATTGCTGAGCTGATATTTTACATGGAAGAGCTTAGAGCACATGTCAGGAAGTACGGGCCTGTCATGCAGAGGTACTACGTGCAGTACCTCTCTGGCTTTGATGCTGTTGTCCTCAATGAACTTGTGCAGGTAAGACGTCTCCTAATCTTTAGTCTTTGCTTACTGCTTGTTGAGTAATTGATTTGTAAACTACAATCATGTACCAAATGGTATAAATAGAAACAGACTGTGGTCACATCTCCCAAAGAGATCGTTGTCTACAGGCGAAGATACAGGCACTTACATAGTTGGTATTTCATACGAGTGGATATGTGTGCTGACCAGATTCTAGAGGGCCTTGCAAAAGAGCCTAGTCAGAAGTCAGGACTCGGAAAAGTCATGCTGGCCCAGTGTGGATGAAGCATGGCTGCAGGCCAAGGAGAAGACCCAGCAGAAAGAATGATAATTGTTGCAGTACGCTAGGTGCACACTGACGAAAGCCTGAGCCTCGACAGTGGCTGGGTGACGATGGCTGAAGCCACAGGAAGTCTATTGGGTGATTGATTCTTAGACTGAATGACAATAGTTACAGGATAGTCAGCAAATGAAAAATCCCATCTGAACCTGAACTCAAGTGTCCTAATCTTACTTTTATTTTGGATTTTCCTCTTTGATTTTTAATCTTTGTTTTTTGCTAAAAAAATTTTTCTGTAATTTTGTCTTTTTCACTATAACACAAATTTTTTTAAATATTATTGCAGGTAAACTGTAATAAAAATAGTTTTTTATTTTGTCTTACCCTATAAACTCACAGGTGCCTAAAACTACTATAAACTAATGAACAATACAAATTAAGGAGTAATAAAATTCTCTTTTTTTGAAAAAAAAAAAAAAAAAAAAAAAAAGCTCAATTTTTTCTGGACTCATTATTTGTCCACTAGATGGCGCTTAGACACCTTTTTAAACAATACTCTTAACGAGTGGTCATTAAAAAGGACCAGAACAGAACACCGTCATTTTTATCTACAGCTATTCACTAGATGAACTTCAGCCTATCATTACTATTTTTTATGTTTTTATATAGCATATAATTTTTTAAAAAAACTCAAACTTCCTGGTTTCATGTAATTTTTGAAGCTATGTTGTAGCTCTTTGGATATTTACTAAGAAACTTTAATGATTTTTGATGTATTACTAAAATGTTCAAGCCACTTAAAATGTATTGGAGTGCTTTATATAAAATAGAGTGTACTAATATTGAGAACAATTCTTAATATTTCTCCTGGACTAGAGTAAGATTAGTAGCAATAGCAAGAATAATAATGTTAAAGTTGCTGTCCCCAATGATAGCATATCTTAATAAGCTGATCGAGCTCTGTGGGCAGATAAAATAGTCCTTGTTGAAGAAGAAGAAGAGCTAATATGAATTGATTGGTATCTCACATGGAACAGAGCCAGTGTTCAAACTGAAAAGACAGCTTTTACTTCCGTCTTCTTCTGGTGCTTTTAACTGGTTGCTAAGGTGTAAATATAAAATTAAGTTTGCAAACCTGTTAGTGAAGTTTCATGTTATAAATGTAACTTTTTTATTGTATTAATATTTAAAGAACAAAATTGAACATTTTGACCATTTTTTAGTGCATAGTTCAAAGATAAGTACACACACGTTGCTGTAAGTCTTGGTGTTTTCAGACTATATATTATATACATCATTTATGAGCTAGGCATCTATCTTTGTTTAATTTTTTAACTTTTAAGGACAGATGTATTTTTTATACTTTGTGTGTAAGGGTGCTTTGGTTGCGTTTGTCAGTGTGCCGTGTCCATACAGTGCCCGCGGCGGCTAGGAGAGGACAGCGGACTGCCCTGAACCCGAGTCCCACACAGTTGAGCATCGCCATGTGGGTGCTCGGCTTCCAATCCCGGAAGAGCAGCCCGTGCTGTCACCACCGAGCTAGTGCCTGTCACATATGTGCTTTTTTGTTTTTAATATCCACTGTTGGTTCAGACTTTTTTAAACTCAATTTTTGCTTTTGCTTTTGTAATGCTATGGATTGAACTAAGGACCTGTTACCTGCAGGTCCAGAGCTCTGCTGCTGAGTGACATCCCCAGTTCCCTTGGTGTTCATTTTCTTAGATAAAAAGAGCTTTGTTTGGGAATGTTGCTGTTTTATTGTGGCCCGACCACGGTGAACATGCTTGGTCACACCTGAAAGCTTGGCCTGGGTCTTCTGTCTCTTTGGGTTTTTGGATTTTGTTTTGTTGTGGGTTTTTTTTTTTTTTTTTGTCCTGCTTTTTACATATATACTTAAAATAATCTATGTTCCCCAGTTTTGATGCAGTGCATGTTCAGGTACCACAGCACGTTTGACACAACATTTCCAGCGTCTTTCTGTGCATCTTCGTGGAAGGCTTCTCATAGCTCTTTTTAACAGTGATGTCTCATCACCACAGTTTTAGTTTCCCGAAACTTTTTCATGCACATGGAATCATATGTTATAATCTTTTCGTTTTGTTTCTTTCTTTTACCATAGTGTTGCTGAGATTTCTTTTCGGTACAGATCAGCATTTACTTCCTTTTTCTTCCTGAAAAATAATTGTGCACTGTTGACAAATGAACTTATCGTCGTATGAGTTTATCTACCCACGTGGCAACAGACCTGTAATCTGTCTAACCAGGTGGCTCTCACTCACCTTTTGTTCTCAGAACCTCTCTGTTTGCCCTGAGGATGAGTCGATCATCATGTCTTCTTTTGTTAACACTATGACTTCCTTAAGTGTAAAGCAAGGTAAGTGATGGCATGTTGTCTTTAACAGTTAAATTTTATAAAATCGTTTCTTTCAGTTTTGCTTATATTTTATCTGTTACCTTTGTCTTAATTTAGTTCTGTGTGACAGCAGTGTGCTATTAGTAATAACATGCTGAACTGAAGCCAGAAGTGGTGGGAACCTTCAGTGCCAGCACTGGGAAGCTGAAGCAGGCCAGCTTGCTCCACATATTGTGTTCCAGTGAGGCCCTGATCAGAAAGCCAAATAATAACAATAATTTCAAGTCTGTACCAGTCATCTTATATATACTGTTCTGTTTAGTCCACAACATTCAAAAAAAAGTTATGCTTTTCTTTGTCAGATTAGGAACTGTAGATTCCCCTAAGAGGTTTGAAAGTTAACCTTTCAATTATTTGTAAGTAAGAACAGTTATTTGAAGTTAGATATGCCAACTCAAAAATAAGTGTTGTGCCTACACCAACTGTCCATTGTTTGAACCTTCTGTTCCAATAGCTTGATATATTTTAGTTTGTATTCTTTATGAAAAGATGTCAAACACCATGAAAAGACCAGGCTGATGAGCATTTATTTTAGTTATGTCAAGCTTTATGCTTAGTATATAGTAAGGAGACAGAAGCTGGCGTCTCCTGGCACAGCTGTCTACTCTCCAGGATTTGAGAAGAGTTGCAGTCTTAGCTCTTGATTAAATTTTGTTTCTTTTATTTTTTTTACTTAGAAAATTTACTTAACATAAGCCATCCTAACTAATTTTCAGTGTGTTATTCAGTTAGGTATATTCAGTATCTAAGCACCAGTCTCCAGAGATGTTATGTTTAGAAAATTGGAGCTTTGGTGCCTAAACTCCATTTTCCACTCCTACGACCTGTGGCAAAATCATTTTACATAGTGTTTTGTAAAAGTGAAAGCACTTTTTAGTGGGGGTGCATAGTTGGATCTTTGTAACTGTGACTGGATGCTTTTTTTTCTTTTTTGAGGAGGGGGTCCTTTTTTTTTGTCCTCCAACTCTACAAAATCCTACCTCAGCCCCTGCCCCAAGTAGATAGGGTTTAGGCATAAGCTACTGTGCCTGGCTCTGACTCATTAAATGTAATGTCATCAGTGTTCAGCCATATATAGAATTTCCTTCCTATTTAAGGCTTAATTTTCTTTTGTAATTTCTGTGACATTTTATTAAAATACATATTTTCAGCAAACATGTAAGTTGCTTTCTGTCTGGGGTATTTTGAACTACCCTGGTATGACAATGGGTGTGTAAATGCCACTTTCTTTCCCCTTTCAGTATGTGTCTAGTAATGAATTGGCTTATCTCTTTACTGTGTTTATTTTGGTTTCATTGTTGTTTTCGAGGCTGGATCTCACTAGTAACTCTGGCTGTCCTGGAACTCACTGTATAGACTAGGCTGGCCTCAGACTCAAAGAATTCTGCCTGTATCTGCCTCCCACTTGCTGGGATTAAAGGCCTGCACCACTACACCAGCTATCTTAGCTCTTAAAGTATAAAGTATGATTAGTGAATTATAAAATCATTAATTTGTTTTGCCCCTTTTTTCTGTTATTGCAGTTGAAGATGGGGAAGTGTTTGATTTCAGAGGGATGAGATTAGATTGGTTTAGGTTGCAGGTAAGGATAACTTGATTTGTGTTGTTTTGTTTTGTGTGGATACATTGCAGTTTTATGACTTTATGAATTAACTTACTGAAAAGATGTTTTATGTGCTGAACCACAAATATGAAACGTTTGTAAATTATTAAACCTATATAAATATATTTCTAACAAACCAATATAGGCTTTTAATGAAATAGGTTATAATTTTATAATGTCCATGAATTTATATCCCTAGTTCTCTTGATTATCCTGATTCATATATGTAAATTTAATTTGAAAGTACAAAGGTTTTTTTGACAAAGCATATTTACAGTATGGCTATGAGCTTAAAAAAAAAGGCCATTTGTATGCTGTGTAGTGCTTGGTATAAATCATATTTCCATTATAATACCAGAGCAACTGGAGACAATATGTAAACAGAGTTGTGATGAATTTCAATGAAACCTTATTTATAAAAATAAACAACTGGGGCCTGGAGATGGCTTAGCAGTTAAGAACACTGACTGCTCATCCAGCGGTCCTGAGTCCAATTCCCAGCACCCACATGGTGGCTCGCAACCATCTGTAATAGGATCTGATGCCTTCTTCTGATGTGTCTGAAGATAGTGACAGTGTACTTACATAAATAAAATAAATAAATCTAAAAATAAATCCTAATGTCTTTGTATATACTATAAACGGTAGTTGACTGTCTTTATTGTTAAGCACAGAGAAGAGTGAGTTACCCTGTTTTAGAGTTTTATAATCTAACTATGGAGACAAGACATACAAAATATAAAAAATAAAAAGCAGTTGAAAGTCATAAAAACTGAAGCTGGAGAGAGGGCTCGGTAGATAAGAACACTGGTTCTTCCAGAGAACCTGAGTTTGATTCCCAGTGTCCACATGATGCTCACAGCTGTTTGTAACTCTGGTTCCAGGAGATTTAATGCCCTCCTCTGGCATCTGGGTGCTATGCATGCAAATAATGCATAGGCATCGTGGAGGTGAAATACCTGTACATATTAAATAAATAGATGAATAAATAAATAAATGGACTTTTTTGTTTCTTTTTCCAAAAGAATTGAATTAAGAGATAACACAGATATGACTGTTAGTTATAGCATTAAAAGTGAGAAAGCTCGAGGTGGAGACCTCTGCCTGGGCCACCAGGAGTCCATAACCAACGAGCGCCAGGAGAAAGCTACCCTCCTGGGAGTGTGGAAAAGCCGTGAGTGGGGTTAAGGGGAGCAACACTGCTCACCGAGACCCGCCCGGACCGGCGGGATATAGGGCCTGAGGAGAACTCGGGGACAGGAAACCTCTGAACCTTCCGGTTTCCTTCTGGGGGTGGAGACCTCTGCCTGGGCCACCAGGAGCCCATAGCCAACAAGCGCCAGGAGAAAGCTACCTTCCCAGGAGCTTGGAAAAGCCGTGAGTGCTGTTAAGGGGCGCAACACTGCTCACGGAGACCCGCCCAGACCTGCAGGATATAGGGCCTGAGCAGAACTCGGGGACAGAAAACCTCTGAACCTTCCGGTTTCCATCTGTGGGTGGAGACCTCTGCCTGGGCTACCAGGGGTCTGTGCCTGGGGACCTCAGCCTGGGCCACAGGGCTCCAGGAGAGAGCTGGTATCCCAGGAGTGCTGACACACCTTTGAGCAGAGGCAAAACCACCACTTCTGTTCAAACTCACTGGATCAAGAGGGACCCTTGCAGAGCATCAGGACATAGGAACCAAGGGACAGCTGAGGACAAGATCCTTCTGATTTCTATCTGCAACCCAGAGCTGACCCTGACCACAGCTCTCCAAACCCAAACACCTCTCGGAGAGAGCTGGTCTTCAAGGAGTATTGACACAGAGGTCTGCAAGAGGGGCAAGCCACAGCCAGACAGAGTAAGATCAGCTAACATCAGAGTTAACAAGATGGCAAAAGGCAAAGGTAAGAACATAAGGAACAGAAACCAAGGATACTTGGCATCATCAGAACCCAGCTCTTCCACCACAGCAAGCCCTGGATACCCCAACACACCAGAAAAGCAAGACTCAGACTTAAAATCGTTTCTCATGATGATGATAGAAGACTTTAAGAAAGAAATGAATAACACCCTTAAAGAAATACAAGAGAACAGAGATAAACAACTAGAAGTCTTTAAAGAGGAAACACAAAAATCCATTAAAGAATTACAGGAAAACACAATCAAACAGGCAGAATTACAAGAAAACACAATCAAACAGAAAAAGGAAATGCACAAAACTATCCAGGAACTAAAAATAGAAATAGAAACAATAAAG
>CM052701.1:88847285-88900504 GCA_028551405.1 Uromys caudimaculatus
AAGCTGGAAACAACCCAGATGTCCCTCAGCAGAGAAATGGATACAGAAAATGTGGTACATTTACACAATGGAGCACTACTCAGCTATTAAAAACAATGACTTCATGAAATTCGCAGGCAAATGGATGGAACTTGAAAGTATCATCCTGAGCGAGGTAACTCAGTCACAAAATCACGAACAGGGTATGTACTCACTGATAAGTGGATATTAGGTGAAACGTTCGGAATACCCAAGTTTCACTTTACAGTAACCACTGGACTGAGAGTGAGATCCCAGATGGAGGAGTTGGAGAAGGGACTGAAGGAGCTGAGGGAGTCTGCAGCCTTATGGAGGGAGCAACAGCGTCAACTGGCCTGACACCCCAGGTCCCCATGGAGGCTGGACCACCAACCAAAGAATACACATGGAAGAACCCATGGTTCGGACCACATGTGGCAGAGGAGGGCCTTATTGGCCATCAGGGGGAGGAGAGTCCCCAGTAAAGGGGAATGTCAAGGTGGGAATATGGGAGTGGGCGGGCGGGTGGGTGGGAGGTGGAATTTCCTCATAGAGGTGGGGGAGGGGGAGGGGATAGGGGGTTTCCAAAGAGGAGACCTAGAAAGGGGGAAACATTGGAAATGTAAATAAAGTATCAAAAAAAAAAAAAAAGTGAGAAAGCTCAACTAGAATTTGTAGAATAACTGTTATAAAAAAACGTTTAAAAGATGTGTGGAATTTGCATACAAGGGTAGCTTGTTTGGGAAATGGACACAACTGAGTTAAGTAGACTCTTGAGTTTGAAGTTTTCTTGTAAGAAGGAAATAAGGATGACAGGACTTCCTACACTCACAGTTGATTCCGGATTGAAGAATGGGAGTGTTCTGATAAACAAGTGTGGCCAGGGAGAGGCGAAACGTTCTCCCGACACCTTGTGTTTTTGTAGTAGGGCAAAGGCATCAGATCAGTTTTGAGAATTTTCAATGATGTGTTTTGCCCTTGCTGGAGTCCTATCCAGGTTTGATTCTAAGATCGTTTTTGGTTTGTTCATTTGTTTGTTTTGTACATTTCCATGTTTTCCTTTCCTCTCCTAGGAGTTCTTTATACATTACTAGTCATTCTCTTTTTCCTAAGGATCACATTCCCTTATCAGTTTAGATACTTAGACATCTTCAGTTCCTTTCCAAGTGTCATCCTCTCATCCTTCTTCTCATCTATTTGATTGATCCTTTCTTAAGCGTGGTCTTGGAGCATAATGCTTGCATTGTCGTAATGTCTGAAGGTTGTTTCCAATCTGAGAATCAAGGAATGAAAATATTTGTTAAAGGCATAACGACAATGAACTCCTCTTTAAAACAGTTAAATAAAAGCAAATAAGTACAGTTAGGCTTGGTTTTTGTTTTTTGTTTTCCTGATGTATTTTTACATCAGAAAATTGATGTGTTTGTTTCTTATTTTCTTCCTCTTCCTAGCAAACAAAAATTATAACATACAAAACTGCATTTTCTGACTTGTTGCTATAGTGAATGATAATATCTACCTGCAGTCTTCTTACCAGTGTAAGAGTTTTAATTTTCAATCTTGCTTATAAAACATAACTTAGTTTCTTGTCATTCCATGGGTGACAGGGCATGAAGGTCCAAGAGACCAGTGACTTGATCTTTCCAGCATGCATGTCAGCATTTGTGTATCCTTTCCTTCTGTCCGAAACTAGAGTAAGATAAGGCCTTGCAGGTGATGCCGTGTCTGCAGTGGGCATGTTTTGCAGCTGAGAGATCTTGAGCTTCAGGAACTTCCTGTTCTCTCAACAGTATGCATGCTTCTCATTGTTTTGATGTAACATTCCTCACCTTTCAAGTTTGATTGCTGTCTATGCAACCCCAGTAAGTAGCCTTGAGAATGAGTAGTCCGGGTCGTGCATCGTTTTCACATTTAACAAAACGTTGGAGTTAATGAGACCCACAAAGGAGAGCCTCCTAACAGCCGGAACTGTCAGCAGCAGCTGGGATTCTGTGGCCCATGACATCTAGTCATTTCCCAGAGTGAATTACTTGAGTAGCCATCACTGTAGACCAAGCCCTCATAAGCTGACTGACATGTTGCCAGCATGGCCTTCTAATAGGCTTCTGCTCCCTTTGGCTTTCTAGCTGCATCCATTTTCCTGCTCCTTCTATGTGCAGCCAAGTTTCTTAAATATATTCTGGCCATTATACAAAGCCCTCAGTGGTTCACCCAATGTTTTGAGTCCTTTATGTGATATGTAATCTGGTTGAATCTCATTCTTTACCACTTCTTTTGTTTACCCTCAAACTCTGGTCACTGTGACCAATGTTTATCTGTAAGCATTGTGTTCTCTCCTGTTACTTTCTGCCCATCTTAAATGTCTGTTGTTCATGGACATGATTCTTTCTGGTTTTGATTTGGTATCCTAGTTATGGAGTTTCTTTCTCCACAACCTGCTTGAAAGTTTTAGTTAAGTCTTACAACTTTCTTTTTATGACCCATTTGAATTTACTGACTTGCATGTGTTTGTAGAAGTTATCAAATTAGTTTAGTCTATTATTTTATCCAGTTTTGTGTATGTGTGTAGATGGTTCTGGACAGGTCACACATATGGAGGAAAGGAAAAAAACTCTTGGGAGTTAGTTTTTTCTTCTACCATGTGGGATCAAGGGATTGAACTAGGTCATTTGGATCAACTATAAACAACCCCACCTGCTAAGCCAATGTACCAGCTCCTACTGTGAACAATTGTAGAAAATGATGTTTTGGTACAATATTAAAGTGTAAATGTTTTTCAGTAATGAACTTTTTTCCTCTGTACAGTGACAAGGCTTGAGTCAGTAGTGTATTCCTAAACTACTGTTATTTGTTGTTGAACTGCTACAGGCATACACTAGTGTCTCCAAAGCTTCACTTAGCCTTGCAGATCACCGAGAACTTGGAAAGATGATGAACACAATAATATTCCATACAAAAATGGTAGATTCCTTGGTGGAAATGTTGGTAGAAACATCCGATCTCTCCATATTTTGGTATGTTGTAATCTTCCTTAAATCTAAACTGGAAATGTTTATTATGAAGCTGCTTGATTGTTTTCTGTTAGTATAGGCCTTAAGAACATAGTTCAGTATCAGATTCTTAACCATAAAGGGAACAATAGACCTTTATAAAAACTTTGTAACAAGGCGGGTGGCAGTGGTGGTTTGCACCTTTAATCCTAGCACTTGGGAGGCAGAGGCAGGTGAATATCTGAGTTCCAGGACAGAGAAACCCTGTCTTGAAAAAACAAACAAAAACAACAAAAAACTTTGCATTTTGTTTGAAGATGCAAGTCTCACATTAAGGGCTTGTTTACATAGTGAGAATAAAAAGGTTGTGGATAAATCAAGGAGAGCAATATGGAAATTAGTACCTTGTAACCATGCCTATAGTGTTGCCACTTGCGTCACCTGCTGTGCTGACTGCTCCTTGCATTGCTCTTAGCTCAGCCTCTCCATGCTTAGCACTGCCATTCACTTTCCTCTCGTTACCCTCTCCAGAAAACTTCTTTCTTAAAGGAAGGTTAATGCTGACATACTAGATATTTAATATATGTAGGAATGAATAACAGATCAAGGTCAGACCCAGAAACAAAGCCAAAGTTTAGTTTCTAGTACTTTCACTCTGTAGCTGTGTGGTAGTAATTTGTAAGTTGGTGCTTATAAAGTGCTGAGATATGTCAGACTGGATAGTGGTAATGCTGTCTAGGTATCACATAGAGAAGATCAGAAGCTTTTTGATTATAGCAGTTTGTTAGGATAGCTTTTATTACTTGTGCTGGAGAAGAAATCACCAGAAATGAAGGCCAGCTTCTCAGAGAAATACATTAGTCCATTCATTTTTTGAGTTTAGATTTTGACTGTTAAATGTATAAGAATTTTAAGATTATTTGAAACCCTCTGTTACTGTCTCAAAGCCTGTCCTCGAAAGAGGATGAAACATTTTTTGTTTGGATTCTTTTTTAGCTCTAAAACGGTTCATATTGTAAAACAATACAATTAGAAACTTCTTCCTGCTTTCTTAGGGATAAAAGCATTTTATAAAATGTTTAAATTTTTGTAATTGTCTTATTTGCTTAGTTTTATTCATATTTTAAAAATTGATGGCATAATTGCTTAGCTGGTAATATTTTCTCAGTGATACTTAATAATAATCCTTATAATTGATAATTCCTTAACCCATGATAAAATTTGAAGATAAGAGTTTTTAATGTCGGGTATTCATATTCTAGAGATATTGCATGTTACTTGTTTAAGTTTTTATTTAAAATGTCATGATATTATACAAAGTGTATTATTCTGAATGAATTACTGACATGTGAAAGGTATTTTGAGGGGGAAATAACTGTTCTTAAGGGAATAACTGTGGTCAGTTAGTAACCTTTACTTACTTGAATGAAGAGAATTAACCAGCCCTCGGGTGCTGTATCCTGTTTGTGTGTAAGCTGCAAGTGTAGCTCTTTGACTCTCTGCTGTCTTTCCGAGCAGTTTTTACAGCCGTGCTTTTGAGAAGATGTTCCAGCAGTGCTTGGAGCTGCCCTCTCAGTCAAGATATTCCATTGCCTTTCCTCTGCTCTGCACTCACTTCATGAGCTGCACACATGAACTGTGTCCCGAAGAGGTAACGTCAGCTGCACTGGCCGTATGTAGTGAAGCTAGATCAAGAATCACTTAATTATCTAGTCGTAATTACTTAATTCTTCTTCTCACCTATACCATCTTTGTATAGAGTCAGAGAAACTCTTGAGTAGATATGTGATAAAACGGCGATCAGTAAGATGTATGATAGAGGCAAATAAGAATATATGTAGGTACATAGATATGTACATATATTGATCATTTGTCTTTTAAAATAACCGACTATTATTGTTTATAGATTGTTGGTATTATTATTTATAGATTTATTCACATATATACAGTAATTGAATTTATGGAGTACTGACTTGTTAACATCATGGATATGTTAGACAGAACCCAGGTGTACTGACACTTGTGAGACAGATATAAACCCCACAGTTCCTGAGGACAGCTAATTGGTAATTTTGGCAATCCTAAATATCTGTCAGAAATGTACTGTGTGTCAAAAGGTGTAAGGCTCTAGCTTGGAAGAAGAAGTTTCGGTGACCTGTTACACTGCGTGGTGACACAGTCACTAATAAGGATCTGGGCATGGTGGTATTCCCAGCACTCAGGAGGCTGTGGCAGGGAGATTGTAAGTTCAAAGCCAGCCTGAGCTACCTCGAGAGACATCTCAGAAAATAGTAATAATGAATATTTTAAATGCTAAAATGAATAGATTTTTAATGTTCTTAAATCAAGTTGGTAAAATGATTGGCTCTTTCTACAGCGTACACACAGATCACAATGTCATGATGCTAGGGGTCCACAGTTTGGTAGAGTGCTTGCTGGGCGTTCACAGAATAAACGAAAACTATAAAAACATGAAGCATAACATTGTAGCCCCAATACATGTAGTTATCATTTGACAGCCAGTGAGGAAATAAAATGAAACGATGTTTTCTCTCATCTTGAAAACAATTATTATTTTATAAGTGTGGCAAGACTATACATTAAAATTGAGTACTATATTTACTTATAACTTAGTGTTTACTCTCTTTTAGAATTGCAGAATATCTTGAAAAGACACTTGAGGTAGCATATCTCTAGCTTGGGAGTATTCTGTGGGAAGAGGACTTTGAGAGAGATGAGGTCAGAGGAAACTTTTGGAAACTGAAAGGAAGACTTGTGTGACACATTAAAGAGACTCAGTCGAGCCTGGTGGCTCAAGTCTGTTATCCCCACTCCTTCAGAGGCTGAGGCAAGAGGATTACATGGTTAAAGGCCAGGCTAGGCAACAGAGTGAGAGCCTGTCTCAAAGAAAGGGCAAAAGAAGGTTGGACATGTCGTTTATTGGTACAGTGCTTGCCAGGTTAAATGTGCATGGTCCTGGGTTCAGTCCACTCCCCTCCCCCAGTCCTCTGAGCTGCCACCCCACATACACATACGGATTGACCTGTATTTCATTATGTCTGGCTCCAGTCTTTGGATTCGTATTACAGTTTATAGGTCATTTGAAATTAAATTCAAGGTTTACAGATTCAGGAAAGATTGTCTTGTGGGTCAGATATTTCTTTGTTCTATACCTTTATTTCAACAACATAGAGACTTCATGTTACATCAATATGAAAGACAAAGAAATTGTTTCTTCTCTTTGCAAAATTTCTCATGTATAGTGGCGAATTTATGGCTTCATATATGGGATATTCTAGTTATTTTTGACAAAAATTCACCAAACAGCTACAAAACACCAAAACTAAACAAACACCAACTCCTGTAGAAATAAATAGGTTGTGTATTATATAGATAAATAGATATAAATATATATACATATAGGTATATTAGTAATATCCTGAAATGAAGCACACCATCCCCACTCTTGCCGAGTTCAAAGAATGCATGTTCAGTTTTGTTTGTCTTCTTTATCCACCCCCAGGAAGCAGGAAGGGAGGAGAGAATTTCAGAAAGTTTAAATATCTCCTTTATTTTCCCAACTTGATTTCTAATACTTTTTTATTTATGTATTTGGGTTCTTGGGGTGTTTTGTTTTGTTTTGGTTTGGTTTTTGGTTTTTTCGAGACAGGGTTTCTCTGTGTAGCCCTGGCTGTCCTGGAACTCACTCTGTAGACCAGGCTGGCCTCGAACTCAGAAATCCACCTGCCTCTGCCTCTCAAGTGCTGGGATTAAAGGCGTCGCCACCACCGCCCGGCTGTATTTGAGTTGTTGTATGTTTACTACAGAACTATGTCAGAATTTATGTATTACATGTAAATATTAAAGTGATTTAAGATCAGAAAACTCTAACATAAATCTGCACATGTACATCATGTTCCTTATTTTTAAATGTTGAAAACCTAGATTTAGAACATGGTGAATTTGAATGATGAAATATATAGTTTATTATCTACCTTTTTGTGATAGGGTCTCAGTCTTGTGATCCTTCTGCTTCAGTTTCCCCAGTGCTGGAATTACAAATGAGTGCTACCAGGCCTGGCTAAATACATAGTTTTATGCTTTATAAATAGAGATTTTAGAAGATTGTTCTTAAATCATAATTTTCTTACATTGTTACCAAATACATAATATTTTATATGAATACATATAGCTTAATCTGGGTTGTAGAGAAAGCAACACACATATACTTCCCCAGCCTTTATAGCAGAATAGGACTTTCCCTGTTGAGATGGTGTTCTTGTGACGTGTGTTACTTCTGTCTTGTGTCCACCAGCGCCATCACATAGGAGACCGCAGCCTTTCCCTGTGTAACATGTTCCTGGATGAGATGGCCAAGCAAGCTCGAAACCTCATCACTGATATTTGCACAGAACAGTGTACTCTTAGTGACCAGGTAAGAATTGAAGGTTTTCCGTTATTTCTTCTGTCAGTGTTAGAATTAACCTTAGAAAAATATCGATGGCTCTACCAGGCGGTGGTGGTGCATGCCTTTATCCCAACACTTGGGAGGCAGAGGCAGGCAGATCTCTGTGAGTTCGAAGACAGCCTGGTCTACACAGTGAGCTCCAAGACAGTCAGACTACACAGAGAAATCCTATCTTGGAAAAAAGAAAAGAAAAAAAAGAAAGAAACTATCTGTGTCTCCATCTGTAAAACCTGCCCCGTCTCCCAGACTGCTTGCAGTGTAAGACCTTAGCTCTGGCTTCACTCTCAGAACCCTCTTACAGCAAAAACTACTATTTACTCTGTACTGTATGCCCATCATATAGTGTGCTCACTAGATACTGAACAGATTTAGTTTCTTCTTTATAGGCCACTTACATGATAGTGACTGTGATGTCTTACTCCATAATTGCCTGATAGGTTTTTATCTTTTGAATAATAACTTGAATAAACCTTGCTACTTGAATAAGTTTCTTCCTCTGCCATGCTGTGTAGGGCCTGTAATGTAGATAGGTAAAGTACTCCTTGCATTTCCGTCCTGGTGCTTGCTTGTACCAACCCAGCCAAGGTGTCTGTCCTGCAGTAGTTTATACATTCAGAGTTGTTGCAGCAGTATGACATCATTTTTACCCAATTTCAGTTACTGCCTAAGCATTGTGCCAAAACCATCAGCCAAGCAGTGAATAAGAAGTCAAAAAAACAGACTGGCAAGAAAGGGGAACCCGAAAGGGAAAAACCGGGTGTCGAGAGCATGAGGAAAAACAGGCTGGTAGTGACCAAGTAAGTCTGCTCCTTCTGTATTCGTTCTGGTAGTGATTCTTTCCTCATGTGTTAGAACTGAGACAATGGTAGCGATTAAAGAGATTTTATTTTCTAACCCTTACCAAACAAACAAAACAGAACAAAAATCCTTGTAAGTTTAATTAGCTGTTAGTACTATATTTTAAAATATAGATTCATTGGGCCATTGCTATGACAAAATACCCAACAAAAGTAATCTAAGAAGGAGAAGTTTATTTTGGCTGACAGTTTGAGGGTCCAGTCCATCCGGGTGGAGGAGGCAGGGAGGCCAGAGGGAGTGTGAGGCCCTGGACACACTGCCTGCAGCCAGGACGCATGCAATGGAATGCTGGTGTGCAGCTTGCTGTTGACGTTTTATTCCCTGGGCTCCAGCTCGTGGAATGACTGCTCACTTACGGCAGGTCCTCTGTCTTGCCTCTGTTAACCCTCACAGATACACCCATAGGTGTTACCTAGGTGACTCCATTGGTCAAGTTGACAGTCAGTATTAACCATCACATAGATAATAGGTGGTATTTGTCTTGATGTACAGAATGCTAAAGGCCAAGAATCTCTCTCAATTTTTCCGAGGCATATTTTTAACTTAAGTCAGGTCATGGACTTAGTGCTTAGTGATACATCAGAATATGTCTGATACCATTTGAAAAAATAAATGTGCTAGTTCATGCTCACATACATTAGTTAGCATTTTGATTATTTGTAGGAAAACAGAGGTGGACAGTAATTGGGTGAATGTTTTTTGTTAAATGTTCTACCTGCTCCTAAGATGAAGAAGCCATTGCTACTTTATAAAGAGTGCTTCAGCTCCCATAGCAGATTAAACCATCAGGAGGAAGCTATTGCTGCTCAGAGCTGGATAAGCGCCTCATCTTGTGCTCAGTACATTTATTATTAGCTGAATGTAGAGAAATACAAATGCTCCTGCTTAAATATTGCTTGAGTTAGATCTAAACATTTTGAACTATCAGTTTAAGAATAAAAAATAAAATTCTGCAGTATTATTTGTAAGTCTTGCCATTTTTATGAAATTGATTTGGAATTACCTGTAATGAAATATCATTTAATTATTATTTATTACTGTTTTTTAGCCTTGATAAGTTGCACACTGCACTTTCGGAGTTATGCTTCTCCATAAATTATGTTCCAAACATGGCGGTGTGGGAGCACACCTTCACACCACGGGAGTACTTGACTTCTCATCTGGAAATCCGATTCACTAAGTAAGAGAGCACACAGACTGCCATTGCTGCATTTAACAAGCTTGTGTTCGTTATCTGATGCCTCTCCAGGACCAACTTTTATTAGACATACTGAGGTGGTGGTGCACTGCAGATAGCAATAGACAGAGACCTGTGGACTAGTGAACTGAGACCTACTGGGCAGCAGGTTTCCGCCCCACACTTACTGCTCATGACTAATGCTGACAGTGTCAGTAACTTTCTCCTAAGTTTTAGTTGTCATACACAAATAGTAGTTTATTAGCTTAATTTATCTTCAAGCTTATGGAGCGTCAGTGTGTAAGGCCAGGAGGTCACTAGGATGCGGTCGGTAAAGAAAGAACAGAAAAGAATGTCATCAAGTGCATGTTACGGCTTTGCCTGTGCACATCGAGTTGTCAGTTCTGAGTAGAGTTCTACAGATGTTTGAATAATACTGCCCTAAGTAATAAAAAATTCTTTCAGTTCTATAAATGGTACTTTGGATTTCTGAAAGTTAATTTTTTTTTTTTTTTCGGTTTTTCAAAACAGGGTTTCTCTGTGTAGCCCTGGCTGTCCTGGAACTCACTTTGTAGACCAGGCTGGCCTCGAACTCAGAAATCCACCTGCCTCTGTCTCCCAAGTGCTGGGATTAAAGCTGTGTACCACCACTGTCCGGCTCTGAAAGTTAATTATTAAGGAAGTGTTTATTACTTAATAATTTTTAATCTTGAAAATCTTAGTATCTGAAAATTTTGCCAAAGGATTTTCAAAGTTTGTATGGTCATTAATGAGTAATATTTCTATTGCTATATGTGAAACATTGTGGTAAGGAAATAGAATAAAGCTTGAGACTAGTTGGTATGCAAGAATACTGCAACAAGAGAACTAAATAGGACTCTAGAGAAACAATGTTAAAGTGAGTGTTGAACTAGCAATTGGCCAGTGAAGCGGCCAGCGCTGAGCAACGTCTTAAGTCAATGTGCTGACAGTAAAACTCCAGTATCTAGACCCAGGCACATTCTGCCTTCTGGTCCTTAACACTATCAGCTGGGTGGGTAGGAGACTGCTGTGGAGAATCTGAGACTCAGTTTTTAGTTCCTGTGTTCTCTTTCTATAGTTGGTGATAATCTGTAGGGATGCGAGTGCTCTTTTTCCCCTAAAACTCTTTGTAGTGATTGGGGTCAAGACAAGGGAGCAATTTGCTTTGTTTGTGTTTGTTGTTATTATTGCTCAGTTTTAGTCATAGTCCTCAGGGGCTAAGGACAAGAGTAGTAATTTTCATCTTGTATTGACTTATCTGAATGCAGTCCTAGCTGTGGGCTTTGTCTGCTGTGTTAAAGATGCATCTTTAAAATACAAGTCTAATGCTTACGGGAGCTTCTTAAAGTGACAGGGGCTGGCAGCAAGGCTCCATAGGTAAAGGTGCTTGCTGCACAGCAGGCGGGCACTTGGTAGAAGGAGAGAACTGATTTTACAGCGTTGTCCTCCAGCCTCCACATATGTACTATGGAGCACGCGAGCGCACGCACGCGCACACACACACACACACACACACACACACACACACACACAAATGTAATTTATCAGTGTAATTTTTAAAAAAAATTGTAAATAAATGTAGTTTAAATAATTTTTTAAGGGACTAGGAGGGACTGATGCAAAGATCACTTAGAGAAGCGTTTTGTTTTCAGGCTTGTGTCTCCTTTTTAGCTTTACATATACATGGGAGTAAATGCGTTTGAATGTGCTGCTCGGTGCCATCGTGTTTTAATTGTCAAGTAGTTTGTTGAAAACCAACATTAAGTCAAGCAAACAGTTTTAGATGCTCATTTATTTTGCCAACTTTAGATCAGAATGCATAACGTTATAAATGCTTAATTAAACTATTTCTCTAGTTATATATTTACATTCTCTTTTTAGGTATTTGAAAACTTTGCTCATTCTAAACAGACCACTTCCAAACAGTGACTCTTTTTATAGTTTACTTACGGTTTGAACCTTAGTTTATTTCATTTAGGAAATGTTAATGACGATAACTACATAGCCATGTTAGTAAATACTGGGATTTAGTTCATTCACATAAAATCCAAAAAGCTTCAAGCAGCAGTGCCAAGTAAATTTAAGCAATAGGGTAATATCTCATCGTCCTTGCTATATTAATGCAGTTTTTAAGATCCTTTTTGTGTCTAATCATTGTTAGTCACTTACATTCTCAGAATGATTTTTAATTATTTGTATTCCTGTTTCATCATTTTTAGGTTATGAGATGACAGTAATTTCATGGCTTTATTTTCAAAATATTTAAAAATGAATTTTATTGCTTGTTTGATATTAGATGTTAGCAGGTTGAGTAGATTGGTTGCATAAGTGAGAAAAGCTCATGTCTTTGATTATCCCCAGATCAATTGTTGGAATGACGATGTATAATCAAGCTACGCAGGAAATTGCAAAGCCATCAGAGCTCCTAACCAGCGTAAGAGCATACATGACTGTACTCCAGTCCATAGAGAACTATGTGCAGATTGATATCACCAGAGTATTTAATAATGTTCTTCTCCAGCAAACACAACACTTAGACAGCCACGGAGAACCAACCATCACAAGTCTATACACAAACTGGTAAGGAGCACGTGTGCAAGTTTTGACTGATGCAAAGTGTTCTTTTATAATGAACTCCTTACAAACCATTTTGTGATTACATTCTTTATATATGAATCTTTTGCCTGCATGTATGTATGTGTACCACATGTGTTACTGGTGACCTCAAAGGCCAGAAGAAGGCATCAGATCCCTGAAACCAGAGTCACAGTGATGAACCAGCATGCATATGCTAGGAGCCAGACCGGGCCTTTCAGAGAGCAGCCAGTGTTCTTACCCACTGAGCCATCCCTCCCTCCAGTACCATGTATTCATTGATTTTATCAGTTAACTAAAAACTTATATATAGGAATGTAAACTAATAAATACTTGAACAAACCATTTCTCCTGGTTATAAATTTACTTTTCTTTTTAGGTACTTGGAAACTTTATTAAGACAAGTCAGCAATGGCCATATAGCTTATTTTCCTGCAATGAAAGCATTTGTGAATTTACCCACAGAAAATGAATTAACATTCAATGCAGAGGAATATTCTGATATATCAGGTGAATATTATATGCTAGATTTAGAAAATGAAGAAACCTGATTGTTTTACATAGTCACTTGATTTGGCTTGGTTGTTTTGGCTGTTAATAATTAGTTTATAAGTTGGGCTAGTCCAGCATGTCAGTGTATCTTAATATATTTGCTCTGTCAAGAAACTGAAATGAATTAATTTCCTTTCAGAAATGAGATCATTATCAGAGCTCCTAGGCCCATATGGGATGAAGTTCCTAAGTGAGAGTCTTATGTGGCATATTTCATCACAAGTTGCTGAACTTAAGGTACGGTCTTCACCAACCAACCTTGCTGTCCTTGTTTGCAGTGTTGGGGTTTGAACCTCTGACCTCACAATTTAGGCAAGTGCTCTACCACTGAGCTTTTTTCTCATGTTTTATTTTCAAACAGGGTCTTGTTAATTTCCCAGGCTGGCCTCAAATCTTCTGCACCAGCCTCACAAATAGCTAGTAGTTTGAATGTAGGCTGCTGTACATGGCTTTAATTCACCCTTTAAACATTAATTCTTATAAAACATTTCAGGAATGTGAAAATACCTAGAATTTTAAATTAACCTGACATGAAAGCATTAGCATGTAAATTAAATTAAAGCACTTGCAGAGCCTCTCAATGACATCTTGGTTTAGTTACAAGTAAGAAAACAAGAGGCCAAAATGTTAAATTAATTTGTCAAAGTGATTGGTGTTCGAGTTTCTCCGTGTTCTTAAGCCTTTAATTCTGTTGCATAATGATGCTTTTTGATTATGTCCAAATTCTAGCCCAAGTTGTTTGTTCCAATTTATTATTTGAATATATTGCTTTCCACATTACCATAGATTATGACCTGAACATTCTTAGTTTATTGGGCACTATTAGAGATTGAGTGCAGGACCTTAGTTATGGTTGCTGTTACAATGATGAAACATCATGACCAAAGGCAAGTTGCAGAGGAAAGGGTTTATTTGGCTTATACTTCCACATCCTAATTCATCACCAAAGGAAGTCAAGACAGGAACTCAGGCAAGGCAGGATCTGATGGAGGGATGCTACTTACTGGCTTGCTCCCCATGTTGCTCGGCCTGTTTTCTTAGAAAACCATCAGCCCAGGTATGGCATCACCCACAGTGAGCTGGGCCTTCACCCATCAATTCCTAATGAAGAAAATGCCCTAGAGCCAGATCTAATGGAGGCACTTTCTGAATGAGGTTCTCTCATTTCAAATGACTCAAGCTTGTGTCAAGTTGACATAAAACTAGCCATCAAACTTGGCTTAGTATGTTTTATCTTAAATTTTTTTAAGCTGGTTGAAAAATGTCTTTGTACTGCTTAATGTTTAAGTAAAGATATTAATGGCAGCAGCATTTTAAATTACCATTTTAATTTGGGTCACTTGAATTCTTGGAACTTGCCAGACTAGAAAAGGCATGTTTTAAAGTACTGTAGTGTGTCTGAGCATGTGGTGGTCCTTACTCTTGCTACTTATTCTGCTGAATTTTTCCTAACCTTTTCATGAATTGGAAGACTGAAGGAAAATATTAGTCTTATATAAATCATTTTGAGATTCCTTTATTAAAACAATTGTAGAGCATAGGATCTCTGGACTTGATGAATTTTGTTCTTTATCTTTCAAATGGTAACTCAAAAGCAAGTATATAAGTCATTAACACAAAGATCCCTGCCTGACCTGGGCTCCTTCTTTTTTATTTTTTATAGAAACTTGTGGTGGAGAATGTCGATGTACTGACACAAATGAGGACCAGCTTTGACAAACCAGACCAGATGGCTGCACTCTTTAAACGGTTATCATGTGGGTAACCCATGGTACTTTTTATAAACATTCAAAAGATCTAACACGCAATATGTAATTTCTACCCAAAATTTGTAACATAAATTCAAGCAACAAACTATGAAAAGTGCTCTTGAACATATGAAGAGAAATAGCAAAAAATATTAGTCACGGGACTCTTCAGTGCACATCTACTCTATCTATCTATCTATCTATCTATCTATCTATCTATCTATCTATTTATTTATTTATTTATTTTCCAGGTGGCAAGGTCTTGACCCATGTGGGTCTTAAACTCACAACAATCTGCCTGCCTCTGCTTTTTGAGTTGCTAGGATTAAAGATGTGTATGTACCACTGCACCAGCTTTACTTCAGAAATGCTTGACTGTATTTTTAATACATGTCAGTTATTAGCAAATATTACCGCTAATGAGTTCTTGAACCTACTAAACAATATATTAAGTGTACATTATTTTGACTAAACTTCTGAGTCTAAAACTCATTTCCCTGATGTGTCCAGACACTGAGTAAAGGCTGCAGTATGTATTGGCAGGTGTTAGATCTGTAACCATGGCCACAGTCAGCAGTTCTGTCCTCTCAGGAACCCCTGCCTCTGTTGTCTTCTTGCTCCTCTTAAACTCACACATGCTTCTCCCACCACAGAGAAGACTCGGGTCTGGCTTCTTTCACTTAGCATGCTTTTGAGACTCATCTGCCTGTGTTGTCCACTTGATTAATAATTTGTTCCCTCTTTTTTTCTTTTCTATTTTTTTTGCTAATTAGTATTCTATTACATGAAAACCTGAGCCTATCCCTTACGGCTTTAATTTTTCTTGAAATATCTTCCTGAAAATGATGCCACAGTTATCCTTTACTCATAATGGTAAAGGTCTTCCCAGCACTGAACACTTAAGAAATCCAAAATAATTTGTATTGGAGAAAGGCAGAGTGAGTTTCTTACTCTACAAAAACCCCGGGGGGTGGGGAGGTATGATAGGAGCTCGCTCAGAGAGTGTGCACGCTTAACATGTGCAAGCCAGGGGCGCTTTTCCTAGCGTTAGTGTATCTGAAACAGTATCAATAATTGGAAGCAAGGCTTGTATTTAATACACTTCACTACTTGATACTTTCTTTTTAAATGCTTAGAGAATCACTTTATTGTTTGCCTTTTATTTTTAAAACCTCACTTAATAAAAATTACCATAAAATTAGTGCTACAAACCACCAAAGTTGCCTTGTAAAACACAGTTGTTGCCAGGACTTAAAAAGGAAACAGTGTGGGAGTTTGGGGTGTGATGGAGCTGTTTATCATGGAAGCAGTATTAGTAACTAATATATACATTATAATTTTATAGAACTGTAGACCAAGATGGAGAGCAGGAACTAAGTTTATTATGTGGTTTTAAAAAGAAAAGGTCAACTTTACGGTTACAGGGGAAAAAATGTCTTAACCTTTAACTTTTATTATTATTTTGCTATTTCTGTGTTTTCTTTATTCTTCATTGTTTTTATTTCTCTCATTTTCTGGAGTCAGCTGACCATGATCACACTACTAGCCTTAGCTGTACTGAATTTTCCTAGTAATAAGCAGTCTTTTGATTGGACCTTGTTATTTGAAGCAATTAATACACTGAAATGTTTAATTGCCCAGTCTTTAACTCTACTGTGCAGTTGAAACAAAATGGAACATACTAAAGTTCTGAAGAGAATTTTCAGACTTGAACTATAATTCACTGTCCCTTAGCAAGAATTATGCATGATTAAATTTTGTGTATAATAAGACTTTGGGATTTACTAAAACTAAAATTTAAAATATTGAACCGTTGTGATCCATATTTATAAAACTAGCCTTAAAATAAAGTATATTAAGCCTATTTTGTGTTTCATTAGGAAAAGAGAGATGTGCTTGAGAGAGGCTCCTTCAGAGCAGATGGCTATTCTTTGGGGTGGAATGCTTTTTGACCCACTTCCTCTTGAGCTTTCTTCACCCCATTTCCAGAAAGACAGATGTTCAGTTAGAATCAACAAGTCATTCTATAAAGAGACAATGCATTATGAGTTATTAAAAGTGGCTCTGAATTTGGGGTCAGTATGGAATTGTTTTTCACTTTAAGGTTTCTGTATCACTCAAATCTCATAGTGTGCCCAGTCCTAACTTCCTGTCCTCAGATGGTCTCTCCTGGAGCCAGGCTGTCACCTGATTCCAAACCATTATCTTCTAGCTTTCTGCATGATTCTTTGTCTTAAAATGTATTTCAGTCACTTTCATCCTCCCGTCACCAGGTCTAAGCCTGCACCTGCAGCAGAGCACTACTTAGGGTGATGATCTCAATGGTTTGGAGCTCTGTCATACATAGCCTGTGACCCAGTGCTCCTGTCCATTGGTGGTCTCCTGTTACTCACTGAAACCTGATCACTCTTCCATCTACCCTTTTATAAATTTTGGTTACTGAAACTTTTTTTTTTAAGTTGTGTTTTTAATTACATTTAGAGTGAGTGTGCATCTCTGTGTACATGCGTGTGCTTGTTTCTGTATGTATAAGGCCATATGTGCAGAAGGCAGAAGTCGCTTCTCCTTCAACCGTGTGGGTCCTGAAGGTTGAGCTCAGCTTGGCAGGCTTGGTAGCAAGCTGCCTCACTAGCTCTTGTTTAGCTTTGCTTGGATTAGCTTGTCTTCTTTGCCAACCACGATGACATTTTCTCAGAGAAATCTTTTGTTCAGTTTTGGTGTTTCTATTCATTTCTTTCCTCTGGTAGAAACACTTCCCTAGTCTCCCATTACATCATTGTTTATTAATCTGCCAATCTGCTGTTCATCAGGCACTCACATGTTGTAGACAAATAAAGATCAATAGATTGATTTTTGTTGATGTGGAACTTACCATGCATTTGTGTTGTTTTTTAAGCATGTTTTACATTTGTCACATTTAGCTCTTATTATTCTTTTTTTTTTTTTTTTTTTAAGATTTATTTATTTATTATATGTAAGTACACTGCAGCTGTCTTCAGACACTTTTTCTTCTCCCTCCGGCCCTGCTTGCTGTAGCTGTCTTCAGACACCCCAGAAGGGGGCATCAGATCTCATTATGGATGGTTGTGAGCCACCATGTGGTTGCTGGGATTTGAACTCAGGACCTCTGGAAGAGCAGTCAGTGCTCTTAACCACTGAGCCATCTCTCCAGCCCCACTCTTATTATTCTTATTTACATTGCTTAATAAAACATTTATAGTTGAGAGTTTAAAATCTTAGAAAGTCCAAACAAAACACCCCAATTCCTGCTCTTCAATTGGCATCTGTGGTTAAGTTTTCTATACAGCTCTTTCTAGAAATGTGTTTATTTGAGTTTTTCTCATATAAATGCAGTCGTATTTTAGGGTGTGTGTGTGTGTGTGATATTTTAAGTGTATATGTGTGCCCTGAGGCTTATAGCAGGTGTCTTCTTTAGTTGTTACTCCACCTTATGTTTTGAAACCCAGGGTTCCAGAACCTGAAGCTCATCAGTCATGCAGGACGGGTGTCCAGTACACTGTACAGTCTCCCTGCTCCCGCCCCATGGCGTTAGAGTTACCTGAGCTTGTACCCTGCCCCGCTTTGCCATGGGTGCCCAAGAGCCGTAGCCCACTTGCACAGCAAGCACTTTACCCGCTGAGTCACCTTACCAGCCTTGGAACTTTCTTACCTGTATAGACTGCTTGCATTGAAGCCCAGGCTGTTTTTCTATATTATGTTGTTACGTAGTTCATTGTAGTGTTCAATGTAGTGTAACTCATTGCCTTGTATAGGGTATTTAATGTATGTTACCTTTGAATCCCAGTCTCTTTTTTTTGTTAACACAGTTTGAATATTAAGGATCTAGTAATCATTTTCAAAATAATTTTCTCTGAGCAACATACAACTGCTCAAATCCCTTACCATGGGTTCCAGTAACTCTGCTCTGTCCTAACCCCTTATAATCTCTCATCCAGCCACTGATCAGGATAGCCCTGTGTAGCTCCAGAGATCAGAAGTAGTATAAGCCTGCTTATGATCTTAGTAAACATTTTTTCCTTTTTTGGCCACAACTTAAGAATTTTCTTAAGGGGACTAGAGAGATAGCTCAGCAGTTAGGGGTACGTGCTGTTCTTGCCGAGGACTACAGTTTGGTTCTAGGTTTCCAGCACCTTCATCAGTGGCATACAACTGCCAATAACCACAATTCCCAGTTCCAGGGCATCTGACACAGTCTTCTGGCCTCCTCCTCATCTACAGTCTAACGTCACACACAGAGACTCACAGAAATGCACATTAAATTTTTTTTTTTTAAAAATTAAAATAAGAACGGAAGAGACTGGTGCTAGAGAGATGACTCTAGTGGTTAAGAGCACTGACTACTCTTCCAGAGGTCCTGAGTTCAATTCCCAGCAACCACATGGTGACTCACAACCATCTGTAACTGGATCAGATGCCCTCTTCTGGTGTGTCTGAAGACAGCTACAGTGTACTCACATACATAAGATAAATAAATAAATCTTTTTTTAAAAAGAAAGAAAGAAAAGAACTGGAGATGGTTTTATGGTTAAGAGTGCTGCCCTTCCATAGATCCTTGGTTCTACTCCCTGCACGTACATGGCAGCTTATAGTTCTCTGCAACTCCAGGCCCAGGGGATCTGATGCCCACTTCTGGCCTCTGTAGGTACCTGGCACATGACAAGTACAGACATACATTCAGGCAAACACCTATACAGACACACTGAAATAAAACAAAAAAATTTAAAATCAGTAATTTACTCAGTCATCTGAGGGTTTGACTCCTCCTCATCCTCTGATCTTTGTCCCTAGCTTAACCCCTAGCTCCCTCCTTACTCCTACCTCTGCCAAGTTCATGAGGGGATTATTTCAAGATCTTGACTAATGTGAACTTCTAATACAGTTAAAAGAACAGACCTTTGAGTGTTCGTGTGTGTGTGTGTGAGAGAGAGAGAATTGATAAATATTTTAAAGTTTAAGTATTGGGTGTCAGTTTTTTTAAACATTTGTTTAAATTGCCATTAGTCATGCTATTCCAGGAATTCTGATTTTGAGAGTTTTTTCTAAAGCTAAAATAAAATGTCATGTCAGTTTATGTTTTTTTCTTCTCTTCTCCCCTTCCTTGCAATTTAGCTGTTGACAGTGTCTTGAAAAGGATGACGATAATTGGTGTTATTTTATCCTTCCGGTCACTGGCACAAGAAGCACTGAGAGATGTAAGAAACCATTTCCGCATCCTCTCTTCATTTTTCAAAAACTAAAATTCACAGTTAGCAATAGTAAGAGTAAGATTCCAGCTTGCATAATGAGGGAAATGAAGTACATTTTTTGGTTTGGTATTGAATTTGGTTAGTGCACCACTTCAGCTTTGCTGTACATTAAAGCAGTTCTTTAGAACTATACTCACTTTAACACTGAGTGCATATCATTTCCATGTATTTTGGCCTTTTAGAAAGACTCGGTGAAAGTTGCTACATTCGTGTGGAACCCTGATCCTATCAGAGGGTGGTTAGCATTCCTAGCCGGCATGCCGGGTAGCACTGACCCTGTTTTCCTGCCTCGCCCCTAGGTTTTGTCCTACCACATCCCTTTCCTCGTGAGCTCCATTGAAGATTTCAAGGATCACATTCCGCGGGAAACTGATATGAAGGTAGGGCTCTGTTAGAGTTTGTAGTTTTAAGTAAGATGTTCAAGTTACATGTGGAATAAAATGTAACAACCTGAAAATAGCATGCATGCTTGGGATCCTGCATCTCTGGCTCTCAGTACCAACATATTCCTAACCATTCTGAAAACCAGCCTTCTTGATCAACCCTATGGTTATAAGGACATGAAATTTGTTTAAAATGAATCTTTTACCCCCTTAATGAGATAGGTTATTCTTCAATAGTCATAAAGCAGAAAGATGAGTTGTTGTAAACTCAAGTCGTATTCAGTTTTTAAAATGGGTATTTAAAAGTCTTATAAAAGATGGCTATAGTCCACTCAAAACCCAGTTTTGTTTTTAGCATTTTTTTCCTTAATAACTATAAGACAGGAAGTCAATAGCTTTTTAAGGGTCGATAGTTATTTGTTTTAAAATATTTGATCTATGTGATCAAACTCACTGATTTAATCCCAGCTGTGATTTCATAGTGTATTTAAATCACATGGTGTACAAAGAGTCATAGTTATTGCAAGTGTCCATGTTTGAGACATGATTTTATACTTGGTTTATCATATATACATGTGTGTGTCTATCTGTCTGCCCTTGTCCGTCTGTCCATCCCAGGGATCAAACACAGGTTGTCGGGCTTAGTGGCAGAAGCCTCTGTCTGATGAACCATCTTGACAGACTGCCTTGTACAGACTCTTGAACGGTGCTCAAGTTTCAGAATGATGCCTTTTAAACTTTGGGGTGGGATGGGGTTTGAGTGGCGTCCTGTGTAGCTCAACTGGCTGTACACTCTAAATAATCCTTCTGCCTCTGCCTCGGCCTCCCAAATGCTGGGATTACACGTTTATGCCACTGTGCTTGTTTTATTCAAATGGCTCATCATCTACCACTGTTTTCATTATCTGCCTCTCTTCATGTGTCTCTTCTGACCTAACCAATTTGTGAGCATTCTCTCAGAATTCATTTACCTCCTCATTAATTCTATTGAAACTCTTGCCTCTTCTGTCTCTGCCTTTGGAAGTCCTGCCTGTCTGTGAGGCTAGGTTCACTTGCCATTTTCTAAGACCCATCCATAGATTCCCCAATGATAAAAGAGTTTTTTCTTAGTGCTACTGGACAATTTTTTATTTTTCTTCTGTCTATATTTATACTAGATAATAAACGTTTTAAAGGCTTTGTTTCTTTTAATTTTTGGTTTTTCTATAATGCTTTATAGAAGTAAGCATTTGAGAGTAATGATTTGAGAGTCCTATGATTTTTATGACTGAAACTATAAATAGAGCAGAAAATGAGTTTTTCTATGTTTTTCTAAGTACTGCAGAGAGTACAAGGTTAAACAGTTCTTGTGAGCACACTGATGTTTAGATGCTGAGAATTCTAATATTGTGCCCAAATTCAACTAATTATATAATTCTTATTACTTGGTATAATTTTATTTAGTTTCTAGCAAACTGTCAATAAAACTGACTTGGTTTAAAGAACCCAAACATGATTTTTAGCAGCTTCATTCTTGTGTCATAAAAGTTGCTCATCTAAAGTGTACAGTTTCATGGTTTTGAATATAACCACAGGGTCGTGACCATCACAGTTAGTTTTAGAATATTTTTATCAACCCCAAGGGTGTCAGTACCAGAGCAGGAGCTCCCCACTTTCAGCTCACTCACTCCCCATCCTAAAGCATAACTAGGTCTCTGCAGACATCCCTGTTTGAGTACTGTGTATAAATCATACAACAGAAAATTTTTTTATTTAGATGTCTTTAACTTAGCATATTTTCATGGTCCACCATGTTACAGGATGTATTAACACTTAATTTTTTAGTGTTTTGTTGTGTGAATATACTGTAGTTTGTTTATTCAGTTATCAGTTAGGGATATGAGTTGTTTTCACTTCTTAGATACTGTAAATGATGCTACCTTTTTTATCCGTGTTGATGTTTTTGTTCTCTTGTATTACAAGTGGAACTACTGGGTTCTGTAGAAACTGTGTTAACTTTGAGGAACCACCAAACAGATTGGCCATGGCAACACTGTTTTATATTGCTGTCAACACTGAATGAGGGTGCCAGGGGGTTCTGTATCCAGTCCTTGTCTTCTTGATGAGAGCCATTTAGTAGGTGTGCAGTGGCATCACACTGTTTTGATTTGCAGCTCCTTCATTCAAGAGGCTGCCACGCGTCCATGATGTGTCTGTATGGCTTCTTTAGAGAAAGGTTTATTTGGATCCTTTGCCCAGTTTTGAACCGTGTGTCACCTGTGTGTTTAGAGTTGGACCTCTCCTAGGGGTTGACTCCATCGCCGGGCTTATGCCAGGGGAAAGTGCCTTTTCCCATTGAGCTATCACTGGCCCACAGCATTTTATTTTTGAAATATCAAGTGGTAATACATCTTCAGTAGAATCATGGTTCTGAATTCTCTTTTCAGTTTCTTGGTAGTATCCAAGAATCACAACTCTTTCATTTCAGTATACTTTGGCTTATCTGTTATTTCTTTTGTTCACAGTTTTACTGCCAATCAAACAAATATTGTCTTAACAAAGGTCATCAAAATTTATGCCTGTATTTTTTTCCAAAATTTTGAAATTTTAGCTTTTACATTTATATCTTTGATGCACTTTGAATCTGTGTTTGTGTGTGTTGAGCAGTGTGTGTCTCTGCAACTTAGTCTGAGCTTTATTAACTGTTAATATCAAAGACAACCAGTTATGTATACAGTTTTTAACTAAAATATCAGTCAGCATATCATGATTGGAATCTATGCATGATGTAGAAAATTATCAGAAATTGCTTTATCAGATTCTTAGTTAGGGTTTTTTTTTTTTTAATTTTCTGTAATTAATTTGCTTTGTTTATAGATCTGATTAAGCATTGAACTCCTGAAGATTTTCATTAAGTAATTGTGGTTGTAAACATGGGTTCAGTAATACTAATTCACTTTTGTTTATTCATCTCTCGGTGTTTCCTCTAGCCCAGGCTGAGCTGGTACTCATTCTGTAGCCCAGGCTGGCCTTGAACTCTGAAGTGCTGATATTACAGGTGTGAGCCACCACAGCTAGCTGCAGTTATTTCTTTTGACTTGATATTTTGCTTCCATGTTTGTAAGACAAATAGTAACTTTAGAAGGATTCTGTGGAGCTTGCCACAGAGGGGCTGCAAGCTTGTTTGCACAGTGGGAAGTTACAAGGAGCAGGGTGAGAGCATTGTCTAGTGTGCCTTACCTGCACTAGCAACCCTGCTTCCGCCACGGTGCTGAAAGCTTCTAGTGTGTTTGTAGGCAGACTGGTCTATACTATAAATATTTTCTTACTAAGTAAACTTTCTCACAAGTTTGTTGTTTATTTCTTTGTAATTCCTGTATTTTTGTCAGGTTGCAATGAATGTGTATGAGCTGTCATCAGCTGCTGGATTACCATGTGAGATTGATCCTGCCTTAGTAGTAGCTCTTTCCTCGCAAAAATCAGGTAAAATGCATTAAAATATGGAGCTTTCTTATTAAAATTATAGGGCAGCCTAGGTATACATGTTGTAAATGTTTTCCAAAATGTCTTCTTAGTTTAAGCTTTATGTATTCATTCATTTATTCTTTCATTCATCTGTAATTGGAATACCTGAGGATACACAGGACCAAATGCCTTGCTTTGGAGTTTTTGCTGTACCATAGTCATTACATCCTGTCTAAGGCGCACTCCCGGATGAAGCTGTTAAAGTCATTGGGTGCAGATAGACACAGCAGTGCAGGGGAACAGTGTCCTTTCAGCTTTAGTGAGCTCAGGGAAAAGAGGAAGGAAGGCATAATACAGACTGAGAAGGAAGGACCGATGGAGTCAGTGTAAAACAAGCCCTTGGCAGAAAGCTCCTAAGAAAGTGAGGGCGAATAACGAACTATGCACCGTTAGTGAGCCATGATGATGAGATCAGTGTCGGTGCAAGAACACTCAGATGAGTGTGAGAGAAGGGACTGGACATACTCGCTATGGAACTGCTCTTTCAGGAACAAAGGAAGAGAATTATAATAGCTAGAGGCGGGAGGAAAATCAAGACATAGTACTAGTGTTGGGAATCACATGTAGGCCCTGCACACTACACTTTAGCTATACCCCAGCTTGTGAAAAGGACTTTGTGAGATGGAGATGAGATTTGTATGCTGGTGGAAGACGGCCCTTATGATAGCCAGGGAGCTGGTAACTATGAAAGGGTGTCCTGTTTTAGTTACAATAGATGAACACTTTAAAAAGTTGCTATGTTATATAATACTGACCATTTAGAAGTTTTAAGGCCAGTTCTTTGAAACATAGTATCAAAAAATGTTCCAAATAATTCTTGGTTTCTCTACAATGTAAATAAGATGTTTTTTAATTGTTGATGATATTTTTTGTTTGGTTTGGTTTTGGTATTGAAATGCCCTCTCTACTCTTGATTTTCATTTCTTTTTAAGTTTTTTCACTTACTTTGTATGTATGAGTATTTTGCTTGCCCTTACTTATGTGCACTGTGTGCATGCAGTGCCCAAGGAGTGAAGAAGAAGGCATCAGCCTTGGAGCTGGAATTACAGATAGTCGTGAGCCATCATTCGGGTACTGGGAACTGAACCCAGGTCCTCTGAAAGAGCAGCAAGTGCTCTTAAGACACTTTTCTACTCTTTTGAGCCAACTTGCAGTCATTGAGTTTATTAGTTTTCTTTTTAATTACAGTTTTTCCTCATTCAAATAATATATAAATTATTGCTTATAGGTATTTTTATGATCAACCAAAGTTTTAAAAATATACTGTGTTTTTGTTTTCCTGTGATCAATTGATAGTTTCATATAATTGCCAACTGCAGGGTAACTAGAAGTTCTCAGTTGTCAGAGGAGCCAAGTGCTAGACAGAACAGTTTAATACCATAAGTATTTTAGTGAAGGCTATTGTCTTATAGCTACAGAGTGTGTTAGATATTTTCATTCATAACTGCTTCCTTCTGTTTTCTAGAATGGAGAAATAAGTAGTGCAATCCCCTTTTCAATATTGGTAACCTTGAAGCAATATATTTAAAATTATATTATTAGCTATCCTAGGGAAAGAAAGGGATTTTTTTCTTTTACTGAATTTTCAGATTATAAGATAAGAAATTTATAAATGGTAATGTGTATGGTATTTTCATAAGTATTCATCAGTTTTTGATTAGGAAATTTAAATAAAATATATTACCTTTATTTTTTAGGTTAGATTATTAACTTTCAAATAATCCTGAAAAAAAGTTTGATTTTATTCTTTATTTTTTTCTTTAGAGAACATTAGTCCAGAAGAAGAATATAAGATTGCTTGCCTCCTGATGGTCTTTGTAGCAGTTTCCTTGCCTACACTGGCCAGCAATGTGATGTCACAGTACAGCCCTGCCATAGAAGGTACCTGTTTTACAATTGTTGTGGCCGTGAGAGAACACTGGCTTTAGTGTCACATACACTTTTCTCTTTGGGTAATGTTCTTTTCTGATAAAATAGTGCTCAAGTTCTGCCAAGTAGTAGCTTTGGAGTGGCCATCCTAATTTCCTGAAATACGAAGTGTGTGTGGTCAGCACAGACGTGCAGCAGAGGCTAGTGTACATGGTCAGTGGGGTGGTTTTAGAGACTGAGAGGGCGTGCCAGAAAGCAACCTAGCCCTTATCATCTACATTGCCAAGGTATAGGACCAAACATCACATCTTTTCAGAGTGCTTGCCTACTAATGAAATTCTGACCTGGTCATTACTTGCATCCTTGCTGTAATATTTAAAAACACTCATAAAGTGCTCATAAAATGAAAAGACTAAGTCACTGTGGGCCCTAACTCTCGGTCATACTGCTGTTCATGTAGTCCGAAGACTCATTAAAGCTTGCCATCTGTGTACTACAATCATCAATATTTTGGGGTCACGCAGACTACACAACTCTGTTCTTTCCCAGGACACTGCAACAATATACATTGTTTGGCCAAAGCCATCAACCAGATTGCTGCAGCTTTGTTTACAATTCACAAAGGAAGTATTGAAGACCGACTTAAAGAATTCCTGGCGGTATGTCTAATTAAATATGACATTTTACAAAGAAAACAAAAAGTTAATGCATATGTTATGCAACAGTAAATTCCCATTATTTTTACATTTTATTTAGTGTTCTCCAAAGACATTATTGTTCTTGGTTTATTAAGTATGAAATCTTGTTTCATTTTTAATGTTTTGGTTTTGGAAGGATAGATTGCATCAAGTTTATTGTTGTTTTCCCACTAGCTTGGATGTCTTTCCTTCCAGAGCTCTGCTATGTGGCCTATTTGCTTAAACTAATGTTTGGACTAGAGATTATCTTCACATTCAAAAGATGAATAGTGACAAACTCCGTGATAAGAACACTGCCTGAGAGCTGTGATAGCGCACACAAACCATTCCATTGCTAATGGGGAGGCAGAGATAGGATTACAAGTTCTGGGCCAGCCTGGGCTAACGGATGAGACCCTCTTTCCAAAAAACAAAGGGCTGGAGTGACGGCTCCTCAGTTAAGATTATTTGCTTCTCAGTTCCCAGACCTACATTACAGCTCACAACCACCTGTAACTCCTGTCCCAGGGACTGGCCAGCATGGGGACTGCACACACAACACACACATACATTTATTCAGGTACTCACACAGAAAATAAAAATCAATATTTAAAACAGAGTAGCAAAAGGTATTTTTTCCTTATTCTTACTTATTTGAAGAAATACTATTAATATGTACAAAGTCAACAATAAAAGTATGACTCGCAGGGCTAGAGATGGTCCAGCTGTTAAAGATGCTTACTGCTCTTGCACAGGTTCAGTTCCTAGCACCCACGTGAGACGTCTCACAACTGCCTCTAACTACAGTTCTTGGAATCTGATGCCCACTTGTATACAGTCATGAGGCATATACACACACACACATAAATAAAAATAAATCCACAAAATTACATGTGACTTGCTACCAAAAGAAGGTAATGTTAAATCTGTCATCAGACATGGTTTAGTGCAGTATTTTTCTTTACTAACATATCTTTTTCATACGTTGCTTAGAGAACAGATAATTCAAGCAAAATGAACCCTAGAATATTTGGTTTTTCTCTTTGTTGAAAATTCTGTTAGCTTTCCAGTTTTTATATATATAACAGTAATTTAAGAAGGAACTCAAGTTTGAAAACATTATTATAATTCAGTTGTTTTCCATTTATTTTATGTATTTCTTTTGGGGTTTAATGTCCTTTCTTAAAATTACTATGAATACAAACCCAGATTGAAATTGTCTTCTTATTTAGGATCTAAAAAGTACACGGTGCGTTTACCTCTTATCTATAGATTATGCATTCTAAGTTCCCCACACCAAGAGGGTACTTGAAGCCAGGGATAGCACTGAACTACAAGCATACATGCACATACACGTATACCAACTATATATAGGAAACTATTAAAGCACAATAAATTATTAATAGAAATAATAGAAAAGTTTCACCAGTATGCAGGCCATAATAACAGGAGAGTGAAGTCCCTGGAAATACTTTATTGTCCTATGTCCACCCTTCTTGTGACCTTAGATGACACTGGTTGGGTCGGATAAATGAAGGTGGTGATGTAGACATTGGTAGACTGGAGGGTAGGCGTTGGTTTTAGACAGTACTTCAAGGGGAGGGTCCTCTGCTTTGGGTGATACTTGATCATTAAGCTGGGAGACTATCATGACTTGCTACCAGAAGAGAGCAGTGCTAAGTCTACCCACCAGACATGGCTGCCCATAGTTCTTGGACATTAGTAGCAGAGAATGGTGATGGCTGGGGATTCTCAACAGCCTTTAACAGAGACCTTTGGAAGAATATTGTAATCAGTACTTACTGTATTTTTAATTCATGAAAGCATTGGCGCAGCGTTTATAATCTTTCAGTGACCATGTGGTTCACCTCAGTGCTGTACTCCACCCAGAGACCTTACTCCATTTAATCACGACCTTTAGAGCCTATACAGTGTAGAAAACACTTTGGCATACTTCAGTAACATGTGCTTGGTGCTTCTGCTCTCACTTCCTTTTCTTCTTCTATATTGTCTGTAGAAGACTCACCAAGTAGTCCAGCAGGTCCTGTCCCACCCACTTGTCTTCTTGTTTTTAAGTGGTTTTCTGATTTTCCTGTCTATCCCCAGAAAGCCTTTAAAGCAGCTCATCCATCACCGTATCCATGAGTTCCTCATAGTGGTTCTAGTTTTACTAATCCATTGCAGCTTTAATGAATGTTGTTGGGTCCACAATAGCAAATAGTTTTCAGTACTGCATGACATCCAGATTAGGGTTTCCTTTGATTGCTAGTTGATTACAATCAAATACCAGGGAGGTGGACATGGCCTTAGTAGACTAAACAATACTCTGGTCAGATTAAAACAGTCAGCACCACATTTTCCCCTCCCTTCTCCCTCCCTCCCACCCTTCATTATTATTGGGACTTTTGAGACGTGTCTCTATGTAGCCCTGGCTGTCCTGGAACTCACTCTGTAGACCAGACTGGCCTCTGACTCAGAGAGATCCATCTGCTTCCAAGTGCTGAGATTAAAGGTGTGCACTAGCAGGCCTCCAGCATTACAGTTCATTGTCTCTCTTTGTAGAAGCTCAGGGTGGTCAGATGTTGTCTATTAGTTACAGAGCTTTTAATTCAAACCCTCTTCCAACAATACAACTGTCACCCACACTACAGTTTTTATTTCTGAGGTCCTGTGCCCACCACACTGTATGGTGGCATACACTGGCTGTAACCTTCAGTCTGACATGTGGCAGCAGCGTTAGAACAGATTCCCTTCTGCGGGTAGATTGCCTTTCCCTGGAGATTTCAGAGTCTTCATAGAAACTTGTCCTTCCTCTGAGAATTTCTACACTCTCACAGGAAGGAAAGATTTACTCCTCCTCCTCGGCTGGACATTTATTTGCAAGCAGCCTTGCTGAGGTGTGGGCACCATTATATTGCAAGGGTCACTTGAACAGAAACACTGCATTACCATGTCATTGAAACAGGTAACTAATGGCCAAATGACTAGCATGGAGCAGGTCTATACATAGTGTGGATGTGCTGGACAGAGGGACAGCTCTGTTCCTGAGGAAGATGGAGCAGAGGCATACAAGATTCCATCTACTTAGGATGGCATTGACTATTGGAAATTGGGAAATTCTGGAGTTTTCTATTTTGCTTTCCAACCACGTTTGGCCATCAAAAGCAAAACTATTTGTAAAAGGAGGGGCTGCTGTAGAATATTACAGATCTTTGGAGGAGAGAAAACAATTTGAGTCATTTTAAGAAACAAACTTGAAAATAATTAGCTTTAACAAATATTTGATCATATGTATGCCTTAATTGTTGATTGATGTGAGGTCTGTATCTCATCGGACTTCATACACTGAATAACGGAAGCTTGTTGGGGTTGAATTGTACTGAAGATGGACACCTAAGTGAGCAGCATTTCTTTGCCAACCTCATTGATTACATGTGTGTACTTTTAAGCTTGCATCTTCCAGTCTACTGAAAATCGGCCAAGAGACAGATAAAACTACAACAAGAAATAGAGAATCCGTTTATTTGCTACTGGATATGGTATGTCTCATTTCAATTGAATTAACTTTTACTGATAACAAAATGTTCCAGTCCTTAGCATACTTCTTGACAAGTGAAAGTTTTGTTGGTGTTTGTTTTGTTTGTTTTGTGATTTTGGGTTCTTCTCATATCTTGTGGTCACTCCACCCATGCACTTTCTAAAACTTTCTGCAAAGACTGGCACTACTCCTATTTAGCCATAGGTCACTAATAGGAAGTGGTAAGACCAAAGATGAGTGTTAACTGTGTGACATCCTGGAAGGATGTGTTCAGGCCTTTTATTTTCCTGCCAAACCAAGTTTAATTCTCTGAGCTTCCCGTGGCAGTGTCTGTGAGACTCTTCTTAGTTTCTTTGCCCATAGAGATCCTGCATCTATCTGGAGAATCAGCAGAACTCATAACTCCATTTTCTTCCCCAGATGATCTTTCCTGATCACACAGAGCTGTACTAAACTTTATTTCCTCTTGAACTCTAGAATTTACTGCTTTCTATTTAATTATAGTTGGTCCTATTTTTCACTTTACTTTCTAGCTTGATTTTGAGCACCTTAAAATGTACCATTACATTTTTAATATGTTTATATTCACTTTTATATTTGGAGTATTGCTGCAGAAGTGCGTTCTGTGTGTTCCTGTTGATTAATTGATAAACTTGAAAGTATCATTTAAAAGTGTTTTGATAGGGTTCGCTGTAGCACATTTGCATTTTAGATTCTGAAGTAAAATAGTTTGTCTGTTTCAAATAAAAGAATAGAGTTGTTGTTTACTATTGCCATTAAGTAACCTGAATTTTGACATTTTTTACTTTTTCAGATTGTACAAGAATCACCATTCCTGACAATGGATCTCTTGGAATCTTGTTTTCCTTATGTGTTACTGAGAAATGCATACCATGCTGTCTACAAACAAAGTGTTGCATCTTCTGCATAGAGTACTTACTCAAGACAAGCACGAGTTTTTGTTGCCTTGTTTTATCTGTAAACTGTGGAACGATTTTACCTTAACGCCTGAAACAGTTTTGTGGATTACATTTTCTTCATGCTGTTGTATTTTCTGATCATTGGCTTCCTAATATGGTTATACTACAGTACATTTGGTTGATTTAATTATAAATTCTCAAAACTCAGTGACTTCTATTGATTTTAGAGTATCATTTGTTTGAAATACCATTAACACTATGTTTTTGATAACTGATAATGAAAAAACTTGCTTGTTTATTTCTGAAAAAGAATTGTATTTAGTGATTATTTTAGATAGTGATACGATAGCACCCATCTGTGTGTAAATTATTTCATATAGGGAGAGTTCTGATCTGTACCTACGGTTCTTTCTGAGATCAAGACTGGATGTGCATATCGGTGATGCTTACGAATACATTTCTACTTTATTTTGAACATTTGCCAAACTAAATACCTAACACTGTTTAACCTAGAAATGTTAGACAACTTGAGCATCGGAAGCAGATTCTGATTTCTCAAACAGCAGCGTTGGCTGCTGCCTGTAGAAAACCTACTGAGAATCTCATCCCGTGCTGCCTGGTTGGCATCTGCACTACCTTGTACCCTGCTGTATAATAAACAACCAGACACTCGTCAACTGTTGATACAGATGTTAGTCCCGAATCACTTTTTATATGTTTTAAAATTTGAAATTCAAGTGTACCTGCCATAACATAAATAAACACTAGACTGTATCACATTTTGAATGATTTCTTTAAAATCTTTGGAAACTTAATTGACAAATATGAAAATTTCAGTTTAAACTCTGTTAAAGTAAACATAGATTTAGGGATGTCTTAGCGCATTTGCTAGCCGATTTCATTATTACAGAATTTGTTTAAATGTTTTAAAAAATAACACCTGGGAAAAGTACTGAAATTGGGGGGGGGGGGGGAGAGAAAATGTGTGTGTGTCTGTGTGTGGTGTGTGATCAACTTGCTAATTGTATCTATTACCAAATGCAGTTGTTGAGGAATAACAGAAAATAGAATGTCCATGGAGCTAGGCTGTGTGTTAAAGACCGGTTAGTGCTAGGTGGGAAGTCCACATGTGCTGTACTTTGTGTTTGGCCTGGACAGCAGAGAGGCACATTTTGCCTTCTGATTGGTATGAGATGCCTCTGCTGCTCTGCGTCTGGACAACACAGAGCTGCCATTCATAGCTTCTTATGTACACTGCTAGCTGGGTTGAGATCAGCAAAACTGTTCATGAACCTATTTTTATTTCCCTTGTTCAGATACAGAAAGTAGGGTGGGATCATGGGGCCTCGTGACTCTCATGCTCCTTTTTGTGTACAGTTTGTGTTTAGAACAGTAAAGAGCCATTACTAAGGAACTGACATAGTTTGATAAGGATTTCTTAAGGGGAGTTTAAAATATAATAGTTTCTACTATTCCTCATTTAATTGTGCTAACATTTAATATAGTTTGCTTCAAAATATTATACTGGGCCAGAAAGATGGCTCAGCAGGTAAAGGTGCTCACCGCTAGGCCTGGTGACCTGAAATCAGTCCCTGAGAGTGCCAGCTCCAGGAGGTTGTCCTCTGACCGGCACGTGTATGTGGCATGCACATTCCCACCCCCAACTAAGTAATAAATGTAGTTTTTAAAATAAGTATCACACTGTCATCATCGTCAGTTTGTTTCCTGCATGGCTAACTCTAGACTCTTTCATCCAAGTGGGCAGCCTATCATTAGGTCTGAAAGTAACAAAATGGAGTAAATCTGAAGTCCCCAGACCTAACCTTAGAGGGCCAGGCCTAGTGTCGGATTTAATGTGTGCCCGCTCTCCCTGAGGTGGGAGCTGGGAGGAAACGTCCTGCTCGTTCTGGAGAGCAGCACGCTGTGGGTGGGGCTGCAGCACGCTGTGGGTGGGGCTGCAGCACGCTGTGGGTGGGGCTGTACAGTGCGCTCCGGAGACCAGGTTTCCCCGTGTGTGGTTAGTATTCGTTTATTTTTAGTATGCAGCTTGGCCAGATGCTCTGTGGCCAGATGCTCCGTGGCCAGATGCTCCGTGGCCAGATGCTCTGTGGCCAGGTGCTCTGTGGCCAGATGCTCCGTGGCTGGGTGTTGTCATCACCGTTTGGCCTGGCCTTGAACCGAAGATGATCAGAATAAGCTTTTGGAATTTTACACAAATAAATAGTGAAATTCTATTTAAGAGATAGTTTTAGTTGTTTTCTAATGTTAGTGTTGGATCACTCTTTCTTAGTTGGTCAGCCACTACCTTGCTTCCAAGCTCATTAAGCCACTATTCGTATAAGGAGCTTTGTGATTGCTTTCAGCTCATGCTAAAGATGCCACCAAATTGTTAAGATTTGCTTTATATCAACTAGTGACAAAGGTCAATGAACACATTTTCCCTTCAGTGTAGTTCACATATTTGTTTGTCATTGATATAATTTCAGAAGCATTCTCAATATTGTATACTACTTGATGTTCTCAGAAACCATGACATGCCCCTTTTCCAAATGACCTGTATTTAGAAAACAAAAAAAAAGTAGAAGAATGATATTTTCATATCCACTTACATCATAAAATAACTTGAAAATAATATATCCATAAACGTTGATATGTCTGATATGGCCCACACAGACTCACATCCTGGTTCTGCAGATTTAACAGTGGAGTGCTGTAGCTGGCTTTCAAGATGGAAATACACTGTTTCTGAATTTGTTCTTGTATGTCATCGTTTCATGGTGAGCACACAGTTTCAGTAAAAAAGTCTCTAATGAGTATTACATAAATACAGTCTAAAGACAAAAGGGCACTGGGAAACCTCTTCAAATTACAGCCAGGATAAGTGTCATCTAAAAGAGCACCGAACTATTAATAAATGAGACTACAACCCTAGTGAGGCATTAGGAGTTCTAGGCCAGCTTGAGCCATGCAGTGGAAATGAAGGGGGGAAAAGCTGGCTTACAGATGAGTGTGGTCATAACCTGTATAATGACTTCATTGGTACACGTGTCTGGGTGTCATAAATCATGGTGGAGTAGGCATTCGATTAACCGACGCTGCAAAGGCTGACACTGAGAAGTAAAGAATACAACTTGGGATGCAAGGCAAGGCAAGGAAATATTTAACCTTGGCTGCTGCTACTGACTGACCAATGCCAAAACCCAGGCTGAAGTGGTATTGAGAGTCATAGAGGATGGGTTATGTACTACATTATGCTGTGTTTAATTTAAGCCTTAAGCATTGTTCATTTAGTTCTCAATCCTATATGGTGGGAAGCCCTTTTACTGATGTGGTTACTGAGGTGCTAAATAAGAAAAGCAGAGAGCACAAGTGAAGAAGCAAACCTGGTCTAGAAGCTGCCCTTGGCCTCTTCCGTCACTCACATGAGTGTGGAGTTTTCAACTCAGCAGCATTTAAAACTTTTGCACTCACCGAAGTGCAAGGCATAGAAAGCAACACTAAGTTCTTACACTACTCTGTTTATTGGGCCTTTTCATGTCCGTGTTCATTTCATCTCAACCAGATTGCTCACTATGAGTTGTCCCCAATTGTTGTAAATGAGTGAAGAACTATCTCTCAACTGAGTCTCCTGCCCAGTATAGACAGAATTATTGAAAACTAGTGTGGAATTTCATGAGTGTTGTAATAGATATTTATATAAAGATACATTTATATTTATTCTATCAGTTCTGTTTCTCTAGAGAACTGTCATACATCAGCCAGTCTAGAAACTTTCACAGACTTTAGCCACAAATTTAGAATTGTGGTGATTCTAAATCCAGTCAATTTGGCAATCAAGATAACCACCACAGACTCTGGCCTAATAAGCAGATTAATCCCGAATGGGTTCATAATAAGGCATCATTCCTGCAAGTGGTAGAAATCAGAAATAGGAACTACTTCTACAATGTCTCCACCCCTCCCTGCCTGCAGTGCAGTGAGAGGTCAGGGGCCATCACGCCTCCTCACTGTATTGCTCCATCTCATCACAAACCAGCAGTGCACAGCTGAGACTGCACCAAAATAGATTTCCTCCTCTAAATTGTTCTGGTGTCTTACCACTGTGATGACAACCCACAGCATAGATACTAGGTCACATACTCTCAGGATTAATATACCCCTTTTAATTTTTTAAAATTTATTTTTTAATGTATAATGGTGTTATGTCTGTATGCCTACTGCTCCCAGAGGTTAGAAGGTGTCAGATCCTCTAAGATGGGAATGTCACATGGTTGTGAGCCACGATATGGATGCTGGGAATTGATCCTAGGTCTTAAAGAATAGCCCATGCTCTTAACCACTGAGCTATCTCACCAGTTCCAGACTATTTTCTTTTGCTTCTTCAGAAATTGTCTTCAAATTTGGAGTTTTATCATCCTTTTAGTAGTATAGTATCACATTTTCCATTCATGGGATGTGATACGTTCATGTCTAGCTCTGATCTGAAAATTCTACATTATCTTAGTTGAGAAAAAAAATGGTTGCCTTAACATTAGCACATCTACAAGGCTGAAATTAATTTTAAGACTACACAGTAAGGAGCTGGAGAGATGGCTCAGTGGTTAAGAGCACGGACTGCTCTTCCGAAGGTCCTGAGTTCAAATCCCAAATCAATGTTTTTGTTTTTTTTTTAAAAAAAAAAGACTACACAGTAGCATATATAAGTGTACGTGTTCTACATTTAACTGATAAGATGTAGAACTTAGACCTTCAAATGTCATTGTGACATTCAAAACAATCATGTCAGTTGTTCCTCGGAAGCCGCTCTCCTTCTCTGCATGTTGTTCCCTGCCCACATGATGGAATGTTCTCTTACATTCTGGATGGCAAACTCTTGATCCTAGCTGGATGTTGAGTTCAAGTATCAATAACCTTTTTCCTTAACGCACTATCCTGTTTCTTTTCCACCTTGCAAATGCCTTTATAATAAAACGTAATGAATTAAGATGAGGTTGATACATGCCATTGTTTCATTCTGGGAATATCTTGAGGTCAAGATCTGTTTGTTTCACGGTCCTGTGGCCAGATCTCCAACCCAGAAACTTGACACTCACTGTGAGATGGGAAGGACTTGTGCCTGGAAGGGCACTACAGATCCCCTTGGGTAGAGTTGCCCTTTGCTTCTCTTCATGGGGTAAAGATTTTATTTCTCTTGATTCTGGCGGAGGCCGAGAATCATGAGTTACAGGGAAGGAGGGCATTTCCGGTACCTGGAGTACTGGTGTCTCAAAGATGACAGAAAGAAGTGGTTTCTCCTATTTCTTACAGCAAAATAACTTGCTTGCCTGGGGATTTGGAGAAAGAGGCAGAATCTGGGCGTGTTGTATGGATTAGTGGTGGGAGTGTCGGCAAGATACCAAAAAGTTTCCTCACGGAAGAAAAACATATTTTAAAAAAATTTGGAAATACAAACAATAATCTTGAGAGCAAAGAACAACCAAAGAGGAATCACAAAAGCAGTGTTTGAGGGCACTGCCCTTGAGTAGATGCTCTTTCTATTCTGGTGACTCACCTCTAATGGGAGCCAATACTTCATTAAAAGCACTGGAGCTTTGTGGCACTTAACTGTAATCTTACCCCTTCGCTGAAATTCCTCCAATTCCTCCGGCACTCAGGCTAGCCTGGTGATCTGTGTCACCAGGCGCAAGGGATTAAGAAGCCTTGACATTTTATCCTATCAGTGCAATACCCCAGCTTTGCTTAAGACTGCACTGTTGCTTTGGCAGCTGATCACACGGAGAAACGTAGCGGTTCGTAGGCTTTCAAGACTGCAGAACAACCTTGGAGAATGAATGCCCTGGCTGCTTGCTGTAGGTCACAGCACCCAGAAGTGAGTGACTAGAGGAGGCAGCTGATGGCCTCTGGAGCCTGGAGTGAGCTCTGTTATCTCTGTCACGGACCAGGTGCTGCTAACAAGTGAACTGGTGTCACTTCTCCATTCTGAAGGAGAATATGGCTCTGATCTAGATGCTCTTCAGTTGTGAACCATAAACCATATTTTTTTTCTCTGTTGTGACACTCAACCACTTGTTTTGAGAGTTCTGAGAGTGTTGGAACAAGCACCCAGGTACAGGTGACAAGCAAAAGGACTGACAACCAGTGAGATCAGATTCCTAGTTCGGATCATCACATATACTCGTGGCTTTATCACCCTTTACAAGCTCAAATTTTAAACCTATTTTAAATTACATTTGTGTGTGTGTGTGTGTGTGTGTGTGTGTGTGTGTGTGTGTGTTTGTGTGTGTGTGTGTGTGTGTGTGTGTGTGTGTGTGTACGCCATAGCATGCATGTGGGACCAGAGGACTACTTGTGGGAGCTGGTTCTCTCCTTCTATCATCTTGGTCCCAGGGATTAGATTTAGGTTATTGACTTGGGGTTTTTATTATTGCAATGAAACACCATGACCCAAAGCAAGTAGAGGAGGAAAAGGTTTATTTGGCTTACACTTTTTCATTGAAGTCCTTCACTGGGGAAAGGCTGTACAGAAACTGGAGCAGAGCTTGGAAGCTGGAGGCAGGAGCCCCGTGCAGAGACCATGGAAGCATGCTGCTTACTGACTTGCTCACATAGCTTTCTCAGCCTGCTTTCCTATAGAATCCAGGACTACCAGCCCAGGGTTGGCACCATCCACAATGGGCTGGGTCCTTCCCTGTCAATCACTAATTAAGAAAATGGCCTACATTTTTTAAGTTATGAAGGCATTTTCTCAGTTGAGGTTCCCTTCTTTGAGTTGACTCTAGCTTATGTCAAGTTGACATAGAACAAACCAGGGCAATCAACATCATGCTTGAAGGCAAATACCCTGCTTCCCAGACCCCTTGGAGAAGAGAAGAGAGAGGCAAGCAGCAAAACAGCCCTCTATAAAATACACAACCTAAAAAGCTGATTGTTTGCTGCAGCATCGTAAAGGACGTTCAACCAGAGAACTTCTGTATCATCTGCCCAGCCACTAACCTTCTCCACACTGGAGAGGACTTAGGCATTTGGGGGGTGTTTACCTGAAGGAAATTCAATTTCTCTCTTTTTGAATCTTGAATTTAATGATACAACACCTCTTAACATTAGAACTGGCCCATTAGATTTTAGAAGTGAATATACTACTTGTGGTTTTCTTTCTTTTTTTTTAATGAGCAGTAGGCTAGAGTACAGCACAGAGAGTAGAGTTCTTGCTTAGTGTGACCAAGGCCCAGGCTCAATCCCCAAAACCACATATATAGTATATAGGTATAGTGCCAGCACCTGTAGCCCAGAACTTGGGAGATTGATGGCTATCCTCTGCTTCATCTCAAATTTGAGGCTAGCTTCGAGTGATACCCTACTCCCCCAAGAAAAAAATAATAAAATAAAAATTAAAATGTGGAGTGGCTTCCAGTATGTAACTCTTTTCTGGGTAATTACATAGTAGAGCTTCTATACTTGATATCTAAACAATTGTAATTGATTTTATATATATATGTATGTATATATATACACACACATATATATACACACACATGTATATATATACACACACATATATACATATGCATGTACATTGTATGTATATATACAGGTATACATATATGTGTGTATATACATATATGCATATTTGTATATATACATATGTATATGCATATATTCATTATAACTATATAACTATATATATAACTATAACTATATATATGTATATATGTTTATAAAATTGTTAGTATGTTTTATTTTTGAAGTCCTAGGGATTGAACCTATGACCTGCACATGGAAGGCAAGGACTCTACTACTGAGCTACATCCTCAGATCTTTAAGCTGATTTATCTTTTAATAAATGGCTAGTTAAGTTTCTATTTACCAGCAATGTTAAGAGGAAAGTTAAATAACAGTTTCCAGCCTTAAATGTATTCATTTTGGCAGCAGTTAGATTAATCTGTCCAGAGTTGGATGATTTGTCAAAATTCCTGCAACTCTACTTTGTGTTTTCCTTCCCTGTCACATATAAGTTGTAAAACCTAGAAATAGTAAGTCATATCTCAGCATCAGTTTAATAAATATAGTAGTTTTTTGATGAAAAATATCTACTATGTGCTAAAAATAGGGGGCGGATGGTGAAATACGAACAATGCTAAGAAGAAGCACAACTAACTAGATTGTGGTTGCGCATTCTACCCACAGGTTCCTTCAGAAGAGATTGCACTTGGGGGGGGGGGTCTCACACTAAAAAACGTCTCATGGCATTGACAGATTAATTGTGCTTGAGGGTTATGTGTTGTAGATAGCCCTGAGGCTTTTTGTATTCTAATTCTGCCCTCATGGGAGGGGTTTCAGAGAAGGAGGGAGTTACACCTGTGACTTGTGAACCAAACCCCCAGTGAATAAAAGAGTCAATCACTGGGCGCGTAAGGAGGGACTTCCGGGTCGGAGGAGGAGCAGAGAGGAGGAGGAAAGAGGTAGAATCCTTTTGGCAAGGGGAGAGCAGATAGATAAGATGTAGCTAGTAGAGTCTCCTGGTATCATGGTGGATCCGCAAGGATTCACCACCAGAGGACTTTGAAAAGGCTTACAAGATTAGGTTTTAGTTGATGCACCCAGAGATTGAGTTATTATTGTTTCTGAACTAAGTTTGTCTTGTGTTTTCCTTCACGCAGCAGCTCATCTGGGTTCCTGAGAGAAAGGTACAGTGGCAAAGTGTGGGTTTGCCTGATGTACACCACAGAGGCCATGGGGGTATTGAAGCATGGAGCTGGCGTGGTATCGACCCGCTGGTGGGAACCTAGCAAGCTGGGTGGAGAGATCGTGGAACTCTGAGTCAGCTCCACGAGATGAAACCAGGTTGGCCATTGCCTGCCAGTGCATGGCTGGCCAGCCCGCCAGGGATGAAAGAACCAGGGCATAGCTCGGGAACATGCTGTGAAATATACCTTCTTTTTTAATTCTTCCCGCAACAATTATGAGAGTAGAGACCTGCAGAAAACTGATCAAGAAACAAGAATGCCTTGTATTAGGTTTCTACCGTGATAAATCACCTTACCAAGGCAACTTATGCAGAAGTTTATTTGGGCTTATGATTCCAGAGAGTTAGAGTCTGTGATGGTGGGAACAGCGTGGCAGCAGGTGGTAGGTAGCAGGACGCAGGCATAATGGTTAGAGCAGCAAACAGAGTTCACATCTTGAAGAGCAAGCACAAAGCAGAGAGAACAAACTAGAAATGGCACTATTAAGTCCTCTAGTGACATACTTTCTCTAACAAGGTCACATCTCCTAAACCTCCCAGCCAGTGCCCCTAATGAGGACCAAGTGCTCAAATACATGAACCCATAGGGGACAGTCTCATTCAAACCACCACACACCTACAAAGAAGCCTGGGGGTTGAATGAATTAATCCAGGCACATTATTTCTCAAACATTGTCAACAAGGACCAGATATGGTCCCTGATACCAAAGAATTTACAGATTAGTGGAGACAGATTATATGTGGTGGGAATTTTGGTTTCTTTAAAAACACAGAAACATTATGGAAATATGTTTGTTTTAATCTCAGATGTGGGCTATGCTTCAGATTGTCCACAGCTGCAGACTATGATTTGCCTTGTACTCTGGAAGCTACAGAAAGTTTTTGCAAGTGTATGCCATTTAGAATTCTGGGAACGCTTGAGAGGCTATATAAATGCAAGAGCCCTAAGAGCGGTGCAGCTTGGGAGCACTGCTGGTCCTCCCCTTCCCCTCCTCCTCCTCTTCCTTCCCCTTCTCCTCCTTCTCTTCCTTCCCCTCCTCCTCCTCCTTCCCCTCCTCCTCCTCCTCTTCTTCCTGCTGCTGCTGGTGATGGTGGTTGCTTGTTGCTGGTTGCTGCTACTGGTGTTGCTGGTTGGAGATATCTTGATAAAGAAGATCAACATTGCCCCAAGGAACTCGGCACCCCCAATCTGCAGAAAGTGGTTTAATGATATCGATGACCCCTTTCTCTCTAATTTTCTTTCCTTCCTCGTGTTGGGGGTTTGGAAGGGACAAAGCTAGAGAAGGGTGGTAGAAAAAAGAACCCAATAAAGTAGCCAAAAGCCTGGTTACAATTATACATTTCACTTTGCCCATAACACAAATCTTTAACACTTCTCGTTTATGCAGGAGGCAGAGAGCAAAAACAAAGAATGATTGTTCAGCATGACTGGGTTGAAACCCAGAAGGGGCTTGACTGAAATCCTTGGTGTTATAAATCCCAGCCAATGCACTGGTGGATGCTTCTGAAAATTAACGTGCTCTCTCTCACTGGCAAACAAAATGAGTAGCACTTAGCTAAAATCCAACGTTACCGTCCCTCTGCCCCCTCCTGCATGGCAACTACACCCTGCTAGTGTACTTCTGTCAGTTTTGTTAAGGGATGCCCAATAAAGCAAGCGGAATGCTACAAATGTTGAAGCTATTGCTTGTTCCAGTGATTAAATAGTAACAGGCTATTTTGTCAGGTTGTGCTCTAGCATTCAAATTGAATCCTTATTATGCCAAAGAGCAGAGTGCTTGCAATTATAGATTCTTCCCAACAGGAAAGGGACATATTTCCCTATCTCAGAACATCGCTGAGCTTGTTAAATGTGCCTTTTCTATTTTATAATTTTCTCAATTTTGCTGAGAAAAGTGTCTTTCTTGAATATGTAACTCGGTACCTCAGAATTACAAGGTGCTAAAAGATGGCCCGGCCTTTCAAGGGCACGAGGAAGCTCATGGTGGAACCTCTTTGATCCCTGCTGGCTTTATAACTGAAAGGTTTTTAGAAATCTTTTGGCACAGGCAGAAACAACTGTGGTGGCTGTTTATAGTAGGTGGATTTTCATCATTGGATAAGAAAGTATTTGTTGAAGCCAATTTATCAGTGCCTGAGGGGCAGCAGATTGCCCTAAAGGCAGAGTTTTCTCACATCAAAACTCGTGTCCGTTTTTAAAACTAACATCCAAAGATCTTTAAAACAAGTCTGTGTTTTCTTTTCCAGCCCATCATATGCTGAGAAGTAGGACAGAAGCCTTCCGAACTTCTGTGGGTTTTTTTTCCCCATGATGTAATTGATATCATATCTACTCAGCTGGCCACAGCTTTTAAGGACTAAGTTTCTTTACTGAAATGTTTGCACTTCCTGCTCAACTAAAAGAATTCAAAGGCATGAAGTGTCTATTGTGAAAATACATAAATAATACAAAAGCTGTTCTTGAAAGGCTTATCGGAGTGGCTATCAGTGATTGCTCTTTAAGGAAGAATAGCGCCATATTGAATTCATTGAGGCACTCTCTCCTGACTTGTTTTGTTTTTTAATAATTTCCATCAACAGACCTCTACCCTGAACAAAAGCAGGTACTTTTCAGCATAACAACTCAATGAACTGGAGTAGCAGGAAGAGGAATGGGGTGGGGTGTGTTGTTACTTAGTAACTTTGCCAGCTCCGAATCATGAAGATGGTCATTTGTCGATGATTGAAAGCTTTAGTGCGAGGCATTTACCTAACCATGAACAAGGCCTTGAATCTCACTCCCATTATCCCCATAAAGCTTTAAAGTTTGAGGATTGGTAAAGTAAGCTTGCTTGTACATTTTTGTAACTTTTTTAAAGAATATGCATTGGTGTTTTGCCTGCATATATGTCTGTATGAGGGTGTTGGATCCTGGAATTAAGATAGTTGTGAGCTGCTATGTAGGTCCTGGGTCTTGAACCCAGGTCCTATGGAAGAGCAGTCAGTGCCCTTGACCACTGAGCTATCTCTCCAACCCCCTCTCTTGCACGTTTTAATGCGTGGGAATCCACACTCCATTTCAGTGGAGCCTTTGTAAGAAGTTACGGCATGGCAGCGTAGCAAACGGAGGCGTGTGTGGAAGCGGTGTGGCTGAGGTTAGTCACAAGGCTACTGGATGGAAAGGGAATCCTGGGGACTTCAAACCTCCCAACTGCAGTGACCACTTCCCCCACAAGTGGCTCAGATCCCCAAGCCTCTGAAAAACATTTCTTCCTACCTTCCAAACAACTTTGGATTCACCTGGATACAGAAACCCAAGCACCATTCTGGCTCTGGGGCGCTGCTGCTCTTGCAGAGCGCTTGTGCCAATCTGACTAGAACAGGACAGCTCAAGCGCCATGACAGGGACCGAGCTTCCGTGGTACTCAGCGTAGGGTGGCGGTCGGTGGGAAAGGTTGGTCCTGCTTGAATATGCTTGGATCCAAACAGCGTAGAGCTTATTTATGATGGTGCTTTTGTTTTGGCTTCCAGAGCATGTATATGGCACCAACATAGTTGAACGAGCTAAGTAACCAACCTTTGGGGAGAAACTCTTTCTCCTTGATACCAGAGCTCAGCGGTAGAATTCCTGAGAAAGAAAGTTTCTCTTCTGGACCTGCTGTGGATTGACTATGCCTTGTTCCCACTCAGCTTGAAGCTTGGCCTCAGTTTAATGGTGTTGATATCTTAAAGAGAGGGATTCAGTCTTTTGTTTGTTTGGTTTGTTTTTTTTTTTTTTTGGGGGGGGGGTTCGAGGCAGGGTTTCTCTGCGTAGCCCTGGCTGTCCTGGAACTCACTCTGTAGACCAGGCTGGCCTCGAACTCAGATATCCGCCTGTCTCTGCCTCTCAAGTGCTGGGATTAAAGGCGTGTGCCACCACTGCCCGGCCAGGCTTTTCTTAAAGGATTGAATCATTGCTCACACGTGGCAGGCTGCTCATCACAAGAAAGGTTTATTGCGAGGTGCACTTGGCACCTCCCCTTTCTTGTTCCTCGCTCTCATAGGTACAAATCGGCCAACCTCAAATATTTTGTTATAGCTACCCTAAATCTACCACTTCCCTTTGTATTTTGGCCTTCATTAAATCCCTATTGTACTTGTTTTAACAGACAGGGTTACATGTTTTCGAAAGTCAAATGAACCAGAATCTGTGATTTTTCACCAAGAGGATATTTGGACGAACTATGAATCTCTTTACTGTAGCAAAGGTCTTTCTTAGGCATACGCAACAGTTGAAACTCAGCACGTGTCGAACATGCAGCTCCATTCTGAATCATAAACCAAGTTCAAAATCGAGCACAAGCTGGGCATGGTAGTCCTTCCCTGTAATCCCAGAATTTAGACGGATGCCATAGGATGCCTGAGTTTAGGAGCAGTATGGGCTTACACTAAGTTTCTGACCTGTCTGGGCTGCAGAGTAAAACCCTCTCTCAAAACGTGTACAATTCAAAAAACAAAACAAAACAACAAAAAATAAAAACAAAATGTGTACTATTCAGATCACAGACTACTCTCTACTAAAATTGTTTGTATGTTTACACTTTGTGTCCTGAACGTATCCTAGGGGGAAATTTGGCTTTAAAAATGATTGCTTACTTAATTAAAACAACATACATACATGAAAAGGCAGTAAACCTATGTCCAACAACAGATGATGAATGGAGGAACAAATGTGGCTCACAACAGAATTTTATTCAGCCTTAAAAGGGGGAAATGGATACATGCAGCAGCACGGGTAAAGAGTCAAGATCTGCTAAGTGAAACAAGCCAACCAGGAGGGACAAATGCTGAGACTCCTCCTCTCTAAGGCGTTGCTGAGAGCAATCAGCTCAGAGAAGTGGAAGGTAATGGGCAGTTAGTAGTGGGGCATGGAGGTGGGGCAAGCCATGACGCATGGGGAGTAATTCCATCAGAAGACGCAGGCTTAGAAAGAGTTGAAGAGGGGAAGTTTGTATTGTGTGCTTTTTGCTACAATAAATAAAAGACAAGAAATACCCTTCAGGGGCTGGAGAAATCACACAGTGGCACAAGAGCACTTGCTGCTTTGGCAGAGGACGGGAGTTCAGTTCCCAACACCCATGTAAGGCATTTCACAACTACCTGTAACTCCATATCCAGGGGATATATATGATTCCGTGTCTGACCTCTGTGGGCAACTTCACACATGTACTACATATAAACACATACACATAAAATTTAAAAATATTAAATTACTAAATGAATCTTTAAAAACATTATACTTATTATTTAAAATATTATTTTTCTTGTGTATTTTCAACAGGGACTTGTGTGTGTATGAGAGAGAGAGAATATACACACACATATACATATATGTACGTACATATATATATACATACATACACACACACACACACATGGGCATACATGTTTAAAAAACAAAAATCCTCTCTGAGTAGTGTGCTTTATTTTATCTTGGACCCAGTTACAGTTCAAAATCTATAGATTTACATTATTCCATTTAGTAGAGCCAAAAGGAAGCATCATCTTGAAGTAGTTTAAATTTTTGGTGTTCTGTTGAACGTTCTGCATTCTAGTCTTCTTCCTTTCTAAATCAATCTCTCTATCTCTGTTCTCTCTTTCCAACTCTCTCTAGATCTGTCAATCCCTTTCCCTCTTTGTCTCTGTCTCTCTGTCTTTGTCTCTGTCTCTGCATGAGTGTATGTGCATGTGTGTAAAGGTGTGATCCTCACATTACATAACAAGGGCTTTTGCCCATTAAGCTATTTCTGCAGACAACCCCTACTTGAACCCCCTTTGATCATCCTACCTCTAACACTCAGGTTCTGGGATTAAAGGTGTCTACCTCCAGCAGTATTCCACCTCATAATGATTGTATAACCTCCTAAACAGTACCACCAATGAGAGACCAAGTGTTCAAAGACAAGAACATATGGGTGACATTTCTCATCCAAGCCACCACAGTAAGAATTTTAAATAGATATTAGCAAATTTTGTGGTAATTTTTTTTTTAACATATTTTGTTGTATTTTGCTTTGTGCCTGGCAGTATCTCACTTTGTAGCCCAGGCTAGTCTTGAATTCTTGCTTCTGCTGTTTTCTTTTCCCAGGTGTTTATATTACATATGGGTATGAACTTGCCTGGCTCTTAAAATTTCTTTAACTGTATATAACTTTTAAATAATGCATTCTATTTTGCAGAGAAGCTGATCAAAGCTCAGGAAGTTCTGAAGGGAATATAATTTTCCATCCTGTAAAGAAACTTTTCAAGCCCAGGAAGTAGACAACACAAAAGCTTCAGCAGTCCCTGAAACTGACCAGATTCACTAGGTTCCTCCTTGGCCAACCACATAAGCAGTTGGTTCTCTCAGACCAACCAAGTTACAAATACTATTCTCAGATCAGCTGAGCTGCCTGGAAAAGATAAAAAGGCACTCTTACCTGTTGAGTTCCTGCAGACTGCAGTGTGCTCCAGCTCTTGTGAGCTGTCATTCATGCTGAGGTGGACTTTAGTGATGCAGCTGTCTTTGAGTCATTTCTGCTCCTGTAAGTAACCTTTCATCCATATTCCTGTAAGAACACCAATAAAATTCATTGGTTCCCCAAGTTGGACTTTGGTGGTATTTTTCTTTTGCTCTATCATTTGTCCATATCTGGGGGAGTTGATATTTGATCATATCTCCCCAGGAATAGGGTCACATAATAATGTCATTTCTAGAGCTTCTATAGCTTTTTCTTCCTTTTTTTTTTTCCTTGTTGTTTGTTTTGTTTTTTCAAGTCAGGTTTTCTCTGTATACCAGTCTTGGCTGTCCTGGAACTCACTCTGTAGACCAGGCTGGCCTCTAACACACCGAAATCTGCCTGCCTCTGCCCATTCTGGGATTATAGGCATATACTACCAGGCCCAGCTATCTTCTATAGTCTTAATATTTACTTTGAAGAATATATTATGTGTTTGCTTGTGGGTATGTGTATATGAGAGGCTGGGGGTGTCAGATTCCCTGGAGCTGGGGTTATGGGTATTTGTGAGCCATTTGATTTGGGTTCTAGAAACTAAACTTAGATTCCCCTGGAAGAGCAGAAAATGCTATTAAATCGTTTTTGCTCACAGTTTCACATTATGCTAGTTGCCTTCCATTCATTGTAATTAAATCCCTATAGAAAACAAGTGAGAAAAGCTTGTCCAGGAAGGCCCCACGTCTTGCTTATAATAGAGCTGGCAATTGGTAAATTCCCAGTCCCAGTTGTAGAGGTGCAGCCATGGTTCTGAATGACTAACACGTTCACAGAATTTAGGACCAGAGACGACCTATGCTATCCGCTTCTGCATTCCACAGGAGAACTGGCTCTGGAGAAGAGCATGAACTACAGCCTGTCAGAAGTGCCAGCATTAGGCCTTCTTTCTCTCAGGACTGAACTGTTACACCTTTCATGGCAGCACAAATGGATGGGTAGGGCATGGCTGATGGTGCAGCTTGGTACCTGCACTGACACAGACCCCATGCCTTACCGGGTGACTTAAGACTATGCTCCTTTCTTACTCAAAACCCAGAAGTGTGGTTAAGTTTCTCAGATCAAAGATGCTTAACCTGGAACTGCAACCAAGCTCTAAACCTGTGCTCAGGTGACAGGGATCTGGAGCTTCACTTAAGGGTTATGACACAGGCTCTTGTATAAGTTATTTCTCCTGTTGCTGCAACAAAATACAGAAGCAACATAAGAAATGAAAGGTTTAGCTGGGCAGTGGTGGTGCACGCCTTTAATCCCAGCACTTGGGAGGCAGAGGCAAGTGGATTTCTGAGTTCGAGGCCAGCCTGGTCTACAGAGTGAATCCCAGGACAGCCAGGGCTACACAGAGAAACCCTGTCTTGAAAAAACCAAAAAAAAAAAAAAAAAAAAAAAAAAAAAAAGAAATGAAAGGTTTATTTGAGTGAACAGTTTGAAGGCACAGCACCATGGTTAGTTAGGGTTCTTTAGAGAAACAACTGATTATACACACATTATATATCATACATTATACATCATATATCACATATATGCAATATACTATATATTATTGTGATACTTTGTATATGCTTGGGCCGGGGAGTGGCACTATTAGGAGGTGTGGCCTTGTCAGAGTAGATGTATCATGGTGGTGTGGGCTTTAATACCCTAGTCCTAGCTGCCTGGAAGTGAGTCTTCCACTAGCAGCCTTCAGATGAAGATGTAGAACTCTCAGCTCTGCCTGCACCATGCCTGTTTAGATGCTGCCACGCTCCCACCTTGATGATAATGGACTGAAACTCTGAACCTGTAAACCAGCCCTAATTAAATGTTGTCCTTTATAAGACTTGCCTTGGTCATGGTATCTGTTCATAGCAGTAAATCCTAACTAAGACAATTATATATCATATAATATACACCATATATCATATATTTATTCTGTTATATATTCTATTATATATTATATGTCATGTTCTATATTATGTGTTATAATTACATATTATATGTATACACATACAAGATTTAGTAGAGTGGCTTACATGTGATGGCCCTACTATTTCAACAATGGCTGTCTCCCCATGGGAAGTCCAAGAATCCAGTAGTTGTTCAGTCTACAAGGCTGACTTTCAGTATATACTGATTTCCAGTATATGCCAGAATTCCAGAGAAGTAAGCTATAATGTCAGTGAAGGAATGAACTTCCTAGCAATAGCAAATGAAAGACCTGACCCCCTTATGAGAAAAATTAGACCCCTAGCACACTTGGAGCCAGAAACAGAAATAGGACTGAAATTGCATGCCTGGCCAAACCCCACCTGGCTGCATTCTTTCCCCTAAGAAACGGCTGACCTTGGCCTTGCCCCAGGGCCAGAGGCACAATGTTTCAGGAACTAGCTAACCACAAAAATGTTTGTGCAACTGCCTTGTGACTAACTTAGAACATTCTGTACTTCCCCATAACGCAAATTCTTTCCATTCCCCACCCCTTGCTTTGTGGTTTTTTCCTTTAAACACCCCTAACTGTAACTACTGGGGGTTGAACTCCTCTGCCTCTGAGTAGGTTACACGCTCGACCCCAGTGCACTGGTCCCCCGAATAAACCTCGTGTGATTGCAGCAAGGACGGTCTTTTGTGAGTTCTTGGGGGGGGGGGGTTGCACCATCCCAAGACTTGAGTGAGGGTCTCCCCAGCTCGGGGGTCTTTCATTTGGGGGCTCATCCCGGGATTTGCGACCACCCTCGTCTCTGAAAACCTACTTGGAGGTGAGATTCTGTTTGTGTTCTTGTTCATCTGTGCCAGCTGAAGTCTGAATCTGTATTTTCGGTTTGCGTGCGTGCAGTCTGGTTTGCAGTCACTCGCATCTCCGTAAGGGGATGACGATCTCCTAGTCTCGGGTAGAGGCTGGGGGCGTGATCGACCAACGGGCTTGGGGATCACCGACTGTCGCCCTGGGAGACGTCCCGGGAGGTCTGGAGGGACCCCAGGGATGCCTGGGAGATTCCCATCGGGGTGCTGGAGAGGACTCGGTCCTCCCGACCGTCTGTTTTTCTGAATTGGTTTTGCTTGTCTCGGTGGAAACGGGTCCTTGTCAGTCTTTGTCTGTGTATTTTCAGTCTGTTTGTTTTTGTCCATCTGTGCCGGCTAAAGTCTGATTCTGTACTTTCGATTTATACAGTCACTCACGTCTTCGTGAGGAGAGGACGATCTCTTGGTCTCGGGTAGAGGCTGAGGGTGTGATCAGCAGACGTGCTAGGGGATCACCGACTGTCGCCCTGGGAGGCATTCCAGGAGGTCTGGAGGGACCCCAGGGATGCCTGGGAGATTCCCGTCGGGGTGCCGGAGAGGATGCGGTCCTCCCAGCCGTCTGCTTTTCTGAATTGGGCTCGCCTGCCTCGGTGGAAGCAGGCGCTTGTCAGTCTTTGTCTGTGTATTTTCAGTATCTGTTTTGTCTTGTTCGTGACTTTTGACGATGGGATAGGTTTGGCTTTAGGACATTGGACTGAGATTAAGGTTAGGGCACACAATTTGTCAGTTGAGGTAAAGAAAGGGCTATGGCAGACTTTTTGTTCTTCGGAGTGGCCAACTTTTGATGTTGGCTGGCCCCCGGAGGGTACCCTTAACCTCTATTATTTCAGCAGTGAAAGCCATCGTTCTTCAAAAGGGAACAGAGTCCCATCCTGATCAGGCACCTTACATCCTTGTCTGGGGAGATCTTGCACAAGACCCCCCTCCATGGCTTAAGCCTTGGGCGCAGAAACAAAAGCCAGGCTCCCGAGTCCTGGCCCTCAGAGAATTGGAACTCAAACCGAAAGCAAAAACTCCAAAGCCTGAGACTCAGCCCGAGAGTCAGCCTTTGTCTCCTCCTAAGGTCTACCCTGAGATTGAGGAGCCACCCGAATGGCCAACTCCTCTCCCGCCCTCTTACCCTCTACCTCAGGTGCTGGATCACGGGGCCAGTGGCGGTGCGGAAGGCAGACGGCCACCGGAACCTGAAGTTGGTGCACCCAGAGCCGCTTCGTGTCTATGGCCCCCGGTTGACCCCCCTCAACTCAAACCCCTCCAATACTGGCCATTCTCCTCTGCTGATCTTTACAATTGGAAGACTAACCACCCTTCTTTTTCAGAAAACCCTGCCAGCCTAACAGGACTGGTGGAGTCCCTAATGTTTTCCCACCAGCCTACTTGGGATGACTGCCAGCAACTCCTGCAGGTTCTCTTTACTACTGAGGAGAAAGAGAGGATTCTCCTGGAAGCTCGTAAAAATGTTCCAGGGCTGGATGGGACTCCCACCAACCTTCCGAATTTGATAGATGCTGGATTTCCCCTGAACCACCCTAATTGGGACTTCAACACGGCAGAAGGTAGGGAGCAGTTGACAGTCTATCTCTGGGCTCTCATGGCAGATCTCAAAGGGGCAGTCAAACACCCCACCAATTTGGCTAAGGTAAGAGAGGTCCTCCAAGGACCAGCCGAACCCCCGTCTGTGTTCCTAGAACGTTTGATGGAGGCCTATAGGCGTTATACCCCTTTTGACCCAACCTCTGAGGGTCAGCAGGCGGCAGTAGCTATGGCTTTTATAGGGCAATCAGCATCAGATATTAAGAAAAAGCTACAACGTTTAGAAGGACTGCAGACCCTGTCTCTGCAGGATTTAGTCAAGGAGGCAGAGAAAGTGTTTCATAAAAGGGAGACGGAAGAAGAAAGGAAAGAGAGGGAGAAGTGGGAAGCAGAGGAAAGAGAGAACCAGAGGGATTGTAGACAGGAAAGGAATCTGACTAGGATTTTGGCCACAGTGGTAGGAGAGAGAGAAAAGACAGGACTTAGACAGACAAGGGACCTGGGCTACAGAAGACCACGAATGAGAGAAGGAGGGCAGAAGTCCCCACTAGAGAGGGACCAATGTGCCTACTGTAGAGAGAAAGGACATTGAGCCAAAGAATGTCCAAGGAGGAAGACTAAGGCCTCCAAGGTCTTAACTCTAGAAGAAGATGATTAGAGGGGACGGGGCTCGGACCCCCTCCCTGAGCCTAGGGTAACCCTAACTGTGGAGGGGACCCCTATGAGCTTTCTAGTAGATACTGGAGCTGAATTTTCAGTCTTGAAACAGCCCTTAGGAAAGCTAAAAAACAAAAAGACTGTGGTTGTTGGAGCCACTGGACAGAAACAATACCAATGGACCACTTCCAAACAAATAGACCTAGGAAAGGGGCAGGTAACCCACTCTTTCTTGGTCATCCCCGAGTGCCCTATGCCCTTGCTGGGAAGGGACCTGCTGACAAAATTAAAGGCCCAGATCAGATTCTCCCAAGAGGGACCAGAAGTGACATGGCAAAACCCCACTTCCATGATATTGACTCTGAAGCTAGATGAAGAATATCAGCTGCATGAGCCTCCTGGTAAGGCAAAGACACCCGATTTAAGAGGGTGGCTGACAGCGTTTCCCAAGTCATGGGCAGAGACTGGGGGCATGGGGATGGCGGTACAAGTTCCCCCAGTAGTTGTGGGGCTAAAGACAAATGCCACCCCTATTGGGGTTCGCCAATACCCCATGAGTAAGGAGGCCAGAGAGGGAATTAGACCTCATATCCAGAGGCTTCTACAGCAAGGCATTTTGATCCCCTGTCAGTCACCTTGGAATACATCTTTGTTACCAGTCAAGAAACATGGCACTAGTGACTACTGGCCAGTACAGGATTTGAGGGAAGTCAATAAAAGATTACAGGACATACACCCAACAGTTCCTAACCCTTACAACCTCCTCAGCTCCCTTCCCCCCGACCGAAAATGGTATACTGTTTTGGACTTAAAAGATGCCTTTTTCTGCCTCAAGTTACATCATTCAAGTCAGCCCATTTTTGCCTTCAAATGGAGAGATCCAGACACTGGACGGGCAGGGCAGCTGACCTGGACCAGGCTACCTCAGGGATTCATGGAGAGATCCAGACACTGGACAGGCAGGGCAGCTGACATGGACCAGGCTACCTCAGGGGTTCAAAAATTCACCCACCCTCTTCGATGAGGCCCTCCACCGAGACCTGGCCACCTTCAGAGCTAAGAATCCCCAAATTACACTGCTTCAATATGTTGATGCTTTGCTTCTAGCCGCCACCACTGAGCTCGAATGCCAGAGCGTGGAACCGAAAAACTTCTGACTGAACTGGGTGAGTTGGGATACAGGGCGTCGGCAAAGAAAGCTCAATTGTGCCAGACGGAGGTCACCTATCTGGGATATGTTCTCAGAGATGGGAAATGATGGCTCACGGAAGCCAGGAAGAAGACGGTAACCCAGATCCCCACCCCAACTACACCCAGACAGGTAAGGGAATTCCAAGGCACTGCTGGTTTCTGTAGACTGTGGATACCAGGATTTGCAACCCTAGCTGCCCCATTGTACCCCCTGACTAAAGAGGGGGAAGCATTCATGTGGACTCCAGACCATTAGAAGGCCTTTGAAACAATCAAAAAGGCCCTTTTGACTGAACCTGCCCTAGTCCTGCCTGACTTGACCAAACCCTTCACCCTATATGTGGATGAAAGGGCTGGGGTTGCGAGAGGAGTCCTGACCCAGACCCTGGGACCTTGGAAGAGACCCCGTGGCTTATCTGTCAAAAAAACTGGACCCGGTCTCGAGTGGGTGGCCTACCTGTCTAAAAGCCCTACTCCTCAAAGATGTTGACAAGCTCACTCTGGGGCAACAGACCACTGTGATAGCACCCCATGCTCTCAAAAGCATCATCAGACAGCCCCCGACTGCTGGATGACCAACGCCCGGATGACACATTACCAGAGCCTCCTGTTGACTGAGTGAGTGACCTTTGCTCCCCCTGCTGTCCTCAACCCCGGTATTGAAAGAACTCCGAGCTGGGGAGACCGTCGCTCAAGTCTCGGGATGGCACGACCCCCCAAAAACTCATGAAAGACCATCCTTACAATCACATGAGGTTTATTCAGGGGGACCAGTGCACTGGGGTCGAGCTCATAATCCACGCAGAGGCAGAGGAGTTCGACCCTGAGCAGCTGAAGTCAGGGGTATTTAAAGGAAAAAACCACAAGAACAGAAAGAATTTGCGTTATGGGGAAGTACAGAATGTTCTAAGTTAGTCACAAGGCAGTTGCACAAACATTTTTGTGGTTAGCTAGTTCCTGAAACATTGTGCCTCTGGCTCTGGGGCCAGGCCAAGGTCAGCCGTTTCTTAGGGGAAAGAATGCAGCCAGGTGGGGTTTGGCCAGACATGCAATTTCAGTCCTATTTCTGTTTCTGGCTCCAAGTGTGCTAGGGGTCTAATTTTTCTCATAAGGGGGTCAGGTCTTTCATTCCCCACTTCTTCTAGTGCCTAGTTCTAATCTTAGAACTACATTTCTATATCGTCGTAGACCTGTTTGTCGGGTTCCCCCAAAGCCTGGTATTGCTGTCTTAACATTAGAATCTG
>CM052701.1:88901004-88991820 GCA_028551405.1 Uromys caudimaculatus
CTAAAGAATAGACATCGAAAGACCCATGGCTCGGACCACATATGTGGCAGAGGAGGGCCTTGTTGGCCATCAGGGAGAGGAGAGGTCCTTGGGCCTGAGGGTGTTAGAGGCCCCAGTAAAGGGGAATGTCAAGGGGGGAAGATGGGGGGAGTATGGCGGCGGGTGGGTGGGAGGGGGAATACCCTCATAGAGGTGGGGGAGGGGGAGGGGATAGGGGGTTTCCAAAGAGGAGACCTAGAAAGGGGGAAACATTGGAAATGTAAATAAAGTATCAGAAAATTAAAAAAGAAAAGGAAAGTAAAAGCTCAGAGACTTTTTCACTTTGCTGTGCAAGTCCCCCCCCCCCAACACCTTTTGCAGAAAGAGTGTTGGTGGTCTCCTCAGTACAGAAGGGTACCCCTGCTGAAGTTGCCACATCCAAAGACAGACATTGTTTCACTGACAGCCACCAGGACTATCACTGTGGGGAGAAACTGAGTTAGTTTTGGGTAGTTGTAAGCTCTTAAACAGAAAAGGATGGGCAGTAATTTACTATCTAATTTCTTTAATGAAAAACTATGAGCAGTGTGGGGAAATTCAGAGGTGAGTCTGAGTAGTGAAGAAGCCCTGGACAGCAGATACCATGAAACCTGGAATGCTTTGAGGCACCCAGAGGATGCAGAATTTTCTTTTAGATGGAAAGAAAGAGAAATGATGATTTCAAGGGCCTGAACTCATAATTGCTAACGTGCATTAGGATTTATCAAGCACTACTGTAATTGCTTAAACATCTAAATTTATTTTTCATAACAACCATGTGTAACCAAGGGCTGTTATAGTCAACAGGTGAGGGAATCAGGACCGAGAAAGGTTAAGACATTTGCTCAGGGATATCCACCCAGAGAACTGCTGCCTTAGGCAACTGTGGGAAGGGACTACACTACAATATGCTGAGTCGGGGAAGATGGAGGTCCTCGGGAGTGCACCAGAGGCGAGTCACAGGCACAAAATACTTGGTCTGTTTATAAGCTCCGTGACTTCAACTGGTTGCCTGTGCTGTCATCTTCACAAATTCTATGTAAAAATGTCTCTTGTCAACATTTTAAGTGAAGAAGAACACAGAAGTTTATCTTTGGATGTAGAGGATGCAATTCAGCCTGAGGCCAAGAAAAGGGTCGAAGATGGTGGTGGAGTCCATGAAACCTGTTGCAAAAGAAAATTCAAGGCACCGGGCAGCGGTGGTGCACGCCTTTAATCCCAGCACTTGGGAGGCAGAGACAGGCAGATTTCTGAGTTCGAGGCCAGCCTGGTCTACAGAGTGAGTTCCAGGACAGCCAGGGCTACACAGAGAAACCCTGTCTCGAAAAACCTAAAAAAAAAAAAAAAAGAGAGAGAGAGAGAGAAAAGAAAATTCAAGGCACAGGTTTTGGCAACAGTGGAGGGAGGGAAGAGATTCTGAATTGCTCAGGGTATGGGGTGTTCTTTTCTGTAGGTTTGGAAGAAAGGAAGGTTTCTGAGAGTTTGGAAGTTCTTAGGCTTATGCATACTTCTGTAATTCATGAAAGGAGGCATGGTTTCCTCATTCATGACCATGTCACCGAAAACATTCCTTCCCCACCCCTGCCAGCTACTCCTGACCTGCTTGGCTTTGCCCACAGAAGAGTTTACAGAATAGAAAAGAATCTATTCAATGTAGACCAGGATGACTAGGGACTAGTGAAGCACAGAAAAAGTCATGATAGGCCTTTGACCTTGACACACTGAAAGTGGAGACAGGCCTGTATAACAAGGGACAAGCAGGCAGAGGATGTGGTTCTACAGAGGAGCCACTGTAGGCTACCAGGATAAGGAAGCGACTTTTGAAGTTTATCTTAGTTACCAGCTCAACTGGCACACACTGCTTTTGAGAAACAGTTTTGTGTTGCCTTGGGAAGAACAAGGGTGGGCTCCATGAGAAGGAGATGCTGAAAGACCCCCGAGCTGGGGAGACCCTCACTCAAGTCTCGAGATGGCGCGACCCCCCAAGAACTCACGAAAGACCGTCCTTGCTGCAATCACATGAGGTTTATTGGGGGCCAGTGCACTGGGGTCGAGCTCACAACCCACGCAGGAGCAAAGGAGTCCGACCCCCAGCAGCTGAAGTCAGGGGTATTTAAAGGAAGAAAAAACCCCAAAGCAAGGAAGGAATTACAAATCAGGAAAAGGATCATGAAGCAAAGAAAATCCACAAAGCAAGGGATGGGGAATGGAAAGAATTTGCATTATGGGGAAGTACAGATTGTTCTAAGCTATTCACAAGTCAGTTACACAAACATTTCTAGTTCCTGAAACATTGTGCCTCTGGCCCTGAGGTCAGGTCAAAGTCACCCATTTCTTAGGGAAGAGAATGTAGTTGGGTGGGTTTTTTTTTTTCTTTTACTTGCCCGGGCATGTAGTTTCTTGTCTCGGCTCTAAGTTTGCTAGGGATCTAACCTTCTTCATAAGGGGGTCAGGTCTTTCAATGCCATGGGGTGGGGTTGCTTGATGAGGGGAGCATGGCCCAAGTTGTTGGAATGTCATGGCTTAAACAATCCTGGCACAATCCTTAAGGACTTTACTAAAATGGTAAAAGGTAAATCTTATCCCAAGGTTTCTTCTTACTCTTCTTCAAGAAACATGAGTCTGGGGAAGCTAACCAGGACTCTGGGTACATCCTCATGCTGGGGCTTCAGATGGGTCTCACTCAGCTGGATCCTCCCTGGAGCTCTGACATGAGGGTCAAAGTGGGTAACTTCCAAGAGCTGATTGTTTTTGTCCTTTCACCCCATGAGAGCTGGATCTCATTTCACTAGGAAACTGTATTGTGGAATTTAAAATCCACTAAGCTTTTCAAATCAATCTTTTATTCTCTGTCTCTCCCCCCTAATTTTTTGTTTTTTTATTTGTTTGTTTTGAGACAGGGTCTCACTATATAACTCTGGCTATCCTGGAAAACACTATGTAGATCAGGCTGGCCCAACCTCACCCCACATTCATGCAACGTGGAAGCAGTTTCATGAAATTTTTGTAGTAACAGAATAAAGAAAGTTGTAAGTCAAGGTGCTTTTCAAATACATCAGTGGAAACTAAGTAGGTGCTTACACAGAAGCAGAGAAATCTCAGCCATGGACTTCAAACACTTCCTGATGACTTCTAGACCTTTGGTTTGTAGAGACTACAGAAAGCTTTTATCCGTTAGTCACGGTCAGCACAGAGGTGAGCACAGAATGGCTATTTAGAAGGCTAAAGACAACCCAAGATACATTGTAACTAGGCTCTGGATCTGTAGCAATGCCCCCCCCCTTTAAGTACCAATAAATAATTCACACTTTCAGGTTTCAGGTTGAAAATGTAACTGCTTTCTGGAAACTTTCATACTGACAACCCAAGCCAGGAACAAGTCCCAGAAGAGAGAACAAGAGATGTCACTGTTACCAGTTCATTGAAGAACCATGGCTGCATCTGCGAGTACTGGTCCACTGGGTTTCCTTTGCAGGCGCCTCAAAGTGAGAAAATGGAGCACCATGAAGTCAGAGTTCCAAAGACAGGAAAGTGTCCAGAGACCTTCATTCACTCACAAAAGTTGCTCTTCTGTCTGGGCTGCTCCTGTCTTGTCATCCCCAGGGGAAGAATGAATGTTTACTCTGTCTGGACAGATGTTCCTTCTTTCCCTCCAGACATAGAGTTCCTGCTTGCACCTTTCCTCAGCCCCAGCCCCACCCCCACCCTGAGCTCCTCAAATTCTTTCTCTATTTCTTTCCCTGCTTGCAGGGCTTCATGCTGTGCTGAGCACAGACAGCCTTCAAAAACCTTGTTTTTCTTGAAAAATTTAGCAAATATTTACTTTTTTCTATTTCTAGCCTTTTAAAATAGAGACAACACAGATTTCCTTGTGGTGAGGCTGATGTTGAGAGCACACAAAAGTTAGGCACAAGCGAAACCATCCACCTTGGATTCCTTCATTTCTCGTAATTGATTTATTTCAGAGAGAGGCAGTAGCCTTAGTGATATAATAGTAATAGCTGCAATAATTTACAAATACAAAATGGAAACACGTAATGTAACGTACGTTAGATCTGTATATGAAGTGAAAAGAATCCTAATTCTCTGTATTCAGGAGAGGAAAGGAAATTTAGATTGAAGTGAAAAACATGAAATCTATAAATGCTTTAGGAACATTGTAGTTGTTTTTTTTAAAAAAAAAAACGAAATAAGTTCACTCATAAATGGAACCTAGAAATTTCTGTTTCCTTAGAGCAGTATTTCTCAGCCTTCCAAATTTACTGTGTGACCCTTTGAGACAGTTCCTCACACCCTTAAAATTATTTTTGTTCCTACTTCATAACTGTAATTTTGCTACTGTTTTAAATATCTGTAAATATCTGATATGCAGGATATCTGATAGGCAACCCCTGTGAAAGGGTCGTTCAAACCCTAAAGGGGCCACAACACCCAGGCTGAGAACCACTGCATCAAAGGCAGGGCTACCTGAAGAGAAGCCATTGGTTGGTTAGTGGCCCACTGAGGCAAGTTCCTCCTCTCTAATTGTAACTTCACTCTTCTGGGCAGCTGCTTGTTGCATTCATAGCTTACTGTGTGAACTGTTGTAATCATATGCATTTCTGCTTGGTTCTTAAATACCGCTCGCTGGCTTGATCACATGCTTCATAGAAAAGGACACTTGCAAGCAAGATGCAAGACACTTGCAAGATGAGTTACAGATGTAGATCACGGCAATCTAGCTTCTTGTCATGAGTGACATTTTTAGCCACAGGTCACGCTCACTAAATTGGTGATGTGGCACAAACTGACAGAGTTCCTTGCATTCTGCACAAACCTGGCAATTATGGTCTCAAAGATACTTCTAGCTAAAACTTTTGAACCTCGAGGAAATGCAACGTCCTGCAAAAAGCGTCTTTGTGGATGAGAAAAGGAAGATAAAATGAAAATATGGACCTGTAATGGGGTGAAATGAAATGTCAAAACTTCACTTGCAAGCAAAGAATTATTTCACTTGATCTTAGCCAAAAGGCCGAGAAGAGATGCAAAAAATTATTTTCAAAGGTACACACTTAAGCTCTTGGTACATGAAAAGGGAAGAAATAAATACAATCACGGTAACAGGCATGGATTATTAAGATCTCAAAAGCAGCTTCTGCACATATCAAAAATGCCCTGTTAGTGGCATTTTTGATTATGTGCCTTGTCTGCCCTCAATAGAGGAGATGTACCTTGCCCTGCTGCAACTTGATATGCCAACTGGTTGCTATCCATGGGAGGCCTCCCCTGTCCTGAGGAGAAGGAGGAAGGGGGTGGATGGGGGGAGTGGAGAGGGAGGGCCTGGGAGGAGAGGAGGGAGGGAAAGCCCTGATTGGGCTATAGAGTAAATAAATAACAATAAAAAATGGCTTGTTAGTTATTTTCAATCCTTCAGTCTTTCAAAGTCCTCACCTTTCACCTACTCTCACACTTAACCAAAGAAAAGAGGCATGCAGCCTGGTCTGTGGGGCAGCTTCATCCAAGTCACTCGGTAAAAAATGTTCTCTCTACATGGTTTTAATTTTTAACTATTTATCTATTTATTTTTGTTTTTTAGATAGATCTTGCGGAGCCCAGGCTGAGCTCAGACTTGCTAAGTCACTGAAGATGAATGTCTGTTGCCTCCTCTTTCCTCCACCTCCTGAGTGCTAGGAGTCCAAGTGTGCGTCACCACTTGGGTTAGGTGGCACTAAGGACCAAACCCAAGGCCTCATGAGTGCTAAGCAAGTGCTCTGCCAGCTACATTCTGGCCCTAGGTGACTGAATTTTTTAAGGACTCAGGTCAATGCTTGTTTCAGTTAAGGTCCCTGTTGTGATAATACACCTCGGCCAAAAACAACTTGGGGAGGAAAGGGTTTATTTCATCTGCTAGCTTACTATCCAGGGAAATCAGGGCAGGAACTCAAGGCTTGGGAACCTGAAGGGGGCAACTGATGCAGAGGCCATGGAGGAGTGCTACTTAACTGGCTTGATCCCCATGGCTTGCTCAGTCTGCTTTCTTATAGAACTCAGGACTGTCGGCCAGCTCAGGCATGGGTGGTGCTACACACAGTGAGCTGGGGCCTCTCACACCAATCTTTAATCAAATGTTCCACAGGCTTGCCCGCAGGCTAACCTCTGGACATTTTCTCAATTGAGTTTCTCTCTTTCAAAATGATTATGGCTGTGACAAGCTGACATAAAACTAGCTGGCACAATGTCTTACCACGCTCTCCATTTGAACCCTCTTGACTGGGTTACCCTGGATTCTTCAGCTTGGATGATATCTCACTGTAACATAAACAATAGCTTAGTTAATCTTCCCTCAGCAAAGCTACAGGGTTGGCCGTTATACCAGTTTGTCTATGTTGTAGAGAAAACCAATTAGAATTTAGGTTTTACGATGGTCTAGACCCTGATTTGCTTCTTGCATTGTTGACCACAACCTAACACAGCCTGGTACTTAGAAAGTGCATATTGAGGACTCAGTGGGAGGAAAAAATGAATAGATTCTTTTTCTCAGGGCAACAATATTTTTTTGATACCTTCCTCAGAGAGTTTATTCTACGTTGTCTCCCAAAGAACTTTTGCTGTTTGCTCTGTGTCCTGTCTACTTTGACCCTGTTAGACACAGCATGGCCGATCTGAATAGCTATGTGCTTCACTGTGTTCATCGTCAGCATCCTCATTATCAGTTACACTACATAAATGGTCTCCAATGGACGCTCCTTTCCAAGGCCTTCTCAGGAACCAATGCCTAGTTTCAGTCAAAGCATATTACATTTTCACATGCAAATTAAAGTGTTTACTTTTAAAAGTGGGAACAATGGGAAATCCAACAAGAGGAATGATACTCTTGCAGAATATTTAATTAATATTATATTAGTGATTATTAGTGGAATGTTTCGACACTGGAAGCATTGTCAGATGAAATGAAGACCTTATAGAAATGCTGGGCTGTTGAGATGGCTCAGTGGGTAAGGATGCCTACTGCTAAGCCTGACAATCAGAGTTCAAGCCCCAGGACCACCTGGTAGAGGGAGAGAATCTGTTCCCACAAATTGTTCTCTGACTTCTTCATGCCCATGAGGATACACATACACACACACAGTAAATAAATGTAATTTAAAAACTTTTTTTAAAAGAATTATTTATTTATTTAATGTATATGAGTATACTATGACTATCTTCAGACACACCAGAAGAGATCATCGGATCCCATTCCAGCTGACTGTAAGCCACCATGTGGTTGCTGGGAATTGAACTCAAGACCTCTGGAAGAGCAGTCAGTGCTCTTAATCACTGAGCCATCTCTCCAGCTTTTAAAGCTTTTTTTTTTAATTATAGAAATTCTGTATCAGGAGAAGCTGGATGTCCCCATATGGTTATTATGTGTATCGTTTGCTTAAATTGTTATCTCTATCAAATTTTCTATTAGGCCACGAGGAAGGATGGGTAACTTGCTGTCTCTCCTTCAAAATAATACATGACGTTACAGCACATAATTATTCATAGCAGCCTTACTTTTAAGAGCTAAAAGTTGGAACAACCAACTACTCACCAATTGATAGATAAATATATGTTACTAGATATATTCACACAGGGGAGTATCTATCAGCTATTAAAAAAAAAAAAAAAAAAAAAGCCGGGCAGCAGTGGCGCACGCCTTTGATCCCAGCACTTGGGAGGCAGAGGCAGGTGGATTTCTGAGTTCCAGGCCAGCCTGGTCTACAGAGTGAGTTCCAGGACAGCCATGGCTACACAGAGAAACACTGTCTTGAAAAACAAAAACAAAACAAACAAACAAACAAACAAAAGGATAAAATACTGATACATGCCCAAAGAATCACTGTGCAAAGTGAAAGAAGCCAAGCCAGTGGCAAAGGTTGCAGATAGCATGAGTCTTCTTACATGAAAAGACGTGTGTGCATCCAGAATAGATGTGTTATACAGGTGGGAAATCATTATTGGCTGTCGAGGGTGCAAGGCTTTGTTTTAGATAACCAAACATGTCCTAAAAATCATTGTGGTGGTGGTTCACAAGTGAGTAGGCTTTGAACCACTGAATTGTAAACTTTGAAGGGTGGACTTCAAGTTGTGAAACTGACACCTCAGTAAGGCTCCCATTAGAACAAATACATCAGAGAAAATAAGCACAGAATGTCGGTTACTTATGCTTAAGCATATCAAACTGTTCCCACCGGCACTGGGTCATGGTGAGAGGCGTGCATTACTGTCCTTCAGAAGCATGCTGTGCTGGAATAAAGGGACCAGAAAAGGCAACTGTGTTAGAGTAGAAGCAAACTTCTGGTCCAGAGAACAGAATCTCCAGCCTGGGACGAGACCTATCTGCAGCTGAATTGGTTCCGTCATTTTGGCTAAGACACTACTACCTGCAAAGGTGGGCTCAACCTTAAGCCATTGCTGAAGAGACAGTGGGATAATTAGCTCTGTAACACATGCTCTGCTTTTCTCCCCAGTCCTCAGCCCTCCAGCAGAAGCTTGCACAGTCCTGTAGGGTCCTTATGTCAGCCTGTCTTTTCAAAGTTACTCTGAAAAGGATTGCTTCTCTCTTTTTCTAATTCTCTCCTAAGCATGCCAATTTGGGCTTTTCCCTTAACATTTTAGGATTCCTTAGTCTTTCTTTGACACCTTCTTCCCTCTTTCCCTCTCTCCCTCCCTCCATGTGGCTCTTTCTCAACCTTGTGTTTGGCCTCCGTGTCAGATATATACCAGGGCCTTCCCCTTCTCTCCTGCACTCTCCACCTCAAAGCGGCCCTGAGGTGTCACAGCTTGTCTGCCTATGGTTTTTCTGTTAAGTTGTAATAAAGTTGACCCGTGCTTCCATCTGAATCCATTCTTAAACTGTTTTATTAATGAGAATGAGAACCCTAACAGGGGACCCGAGTTTCCCCTTATCAGCTGGAGTGCCTGGATTTCAACTGTGACATGAGCTCTTATGGAGTCATGGGATTTGGGAACTTATTTTGTGGCACAGTTTCCTTGTTCATAAACAGTTGACAGTTGCGGTGCCGTACAATAGGGTTCTGGTGGTGGTTAAAGCTTTGACAGGGCCTGGTTTAAAGCAAAGTAAGTGACACATAAATAGTTGGCATAAATTATTTTGTAGGTCAGTAAATTCAAAACAACTTTTTGTTTTTGACTGAAGTTCAACTCCTAATCAGTGAGTAACCAACAAGAAAAGGAGGAAAGGTTTTAATATGGGGAATGGATATGTAACAGACATGTTAGCATGGAGGTCTTTGCACCTTTCTGTCTAAAGTTGCAAGATGTGCAGTGTCTTGTGATGGAGGGGTAGAATGGATACCTGAAGGAGTGCTAGCCAGAGCTGGAGTCACAGGCAGTGATGGGAAGGGGGGCGGTGCTAGGGACCACCTTGAGGATCAGGGGCTCAGCGAAAGGGATGCTGGGGAAAACAACATAGGTTGGTGAGAAGACGGAGGGGCGTAGCAGGGACCGCCCATCAGAACTCCCAATGGTGGAGCTAGCTAGCCAGAGACGCAGAGGCATGAAACCTGCTCCCAGGAAAGGTTGTTTGCATAGGGAGGATCAGTATTAAGACTTGGGCCATCGGTGGCATTGGCTAATTTACCTTGAGGTTTCTCACTTTGACCTCAGAAGCCATTTCTAACACTATGTTTATCGTTTCCTCTTCAAAACTGAGGGCTTATATATTTTTTTTCTAGGAATTTATAAATATTGCTTTTCTAGATTAAAAATATTCTGTTGGACTTAGTATTGAAGTTAAGTGCAAAATAGGCACATTTATGCCCTCATTCTCATAGGTTCACGGATATGATTCACTTTCAGGGTCATAAACCCAACGGGGCTGAAGACCGGCTGGAGTTATTACTCCTTAGTGATTGCTTCGTGGATTTCAAGGTAGATCAAGGTGATTTTATGACTATTTTCTAATTTGACTGTAGTCACAGTTCATTGTTTACAGTATAACTCAGCCCCAAAGTCCATGTTAGAATGAACTGTAGGCTACTGACTTTCTCCTCTGTCGTTATAAAATGAATTTAAAAAATACAGTAAGTCCCTTAAAGAGAGAGTGGGAAGAAAGAGGTAGCAAAGTGTGCATGTGTATGTAGAACATGCGAGAGATTGTCTGTAATCTTATTTTGTCAAAGGGATGCGGATTATTACAGTGAGTACCCATAATTTCAGCAAGAAGCTGAGGCCAATGGATCAGGTGTTCAAGTGCAACCTTAGCTACACAGTGGGTCATCCTGGGCTACACATACACACACACACACACACACACACAAACACACCAGCAGCAGCACCAGCAGCAGCAGCCAAAAAAAAAAAAAAAAAAAAAAAAAAAAAGAAGAAGAAGAAGAAGAAGAAGGAAGGGAAGAAAGAACAAGAAGAACGATGCAGGATGGTTCAGGTTCCAGCTGACCTTGGGCATAGGGGACACACCAATATGTCTTGGGTGTGCCCAAACTCCCAAATCCTTTGGAACTGTTTAGAAGCTTGGACATTGTATAGAGTGTTGCTGTATTTGATTTCAGATACATTTAATGGTACTTGGTGCAAAGCTGGGTGACCAGAATTTGATCCCCAGGTTCCATATGTGACTGGTGACTTCTGTTAGTTGTCCTCTGACTTCCACTTACATGCTATGGCATGGTAGCACACACACTAAGTCAAAAATATAAAAAATATTTCAGAAGGTGTGAGAAAATTTTTATAGCAAGCATCTGTCTTATTTGTAGTCCTGATACAGTTTTAATCTTAAACCTGTGTGTGTGTGTGTGTGTGTGTGCGAATATGTATGCAGAGTACTCAGAGTCCAGAAGAATAATTAGATATCTTGGAGCTGGAGTTAAAAGCTGTTGAGGTGGGTGCTGTGAACCAAACTCTGGCCCTTTGGAAAAGCAGCAAGTGTTCGTAACTGCTGAGCCATTTCTCCAGCCTCCCCCCTCCCCTGTTTATAGAAAGATTACTGTCAATTAAACCACACTTAAATAATACTATATAAAATAGAATGCAAGCAAAACAGATTATGTATGCCCTGATTTCTCTGAAATACCAACCAGGTTTCAATTTTCTTGAATTTTTCCAAATTTGGGGTTTGTTAAAGGTACTTATTTTGCAGATGCAGCTCACATGTTAGTAGAAAATGCACATTTTTGAACTTGCATTTTCTTTGTCATCACACAGTCTCCGTTGTTTTTTTTTTTTTTTTCAGAATTAACTCTCTTCTCAAGTTGTTTATCTCTTTAAGATATTTGCACTTCCATATTCCACCAGTCATTTTCCCCACTGCTACTTCAAAAGGAGCAGAAGATAGATTGTCTTCTTTTGAAAGTTGTATAAGCCATTTAGGAAAGCAGAAGGAACAAAATATAAAGTAATATACTGCCAGATGCCGAAGAATAGTTTGCACACGTGACAGATGTTTATGAAAAACAATAGAGAGAAGGCACAGAAACAGACAAGTGCACACATCCTCTTCTGGGAGGCAAGGGAATTCATGTCTGGTTTTAGTAAAGACTAATTTGGATTAAAAGAAAGTTGCAAGTCCCAGTGGTGATGCCGCACACATTAGATCCTAGCACTCGGGAGGCAGAAGCAGGCAGATCTCTGTGAGTTTCAGGTTACCTTGATCTACATACTGAATTCCAGGACAGCTGTGGCTATATAGTGAGATGCTATCTCAAAAAACAAACAAACAAACCAAAACCAAAACCAAAACCAAACCAAACCAAAGCAAACAACACAGAGATAGAGATAGAGAGAAAGGGAAAGAGGGAAGGAGGGAGAGGAGAGGGAGAGAGAGAGAGAGAGAGAGAGAGAGAGAGAGAGAGAGAGAGAGAGAGAGAGATTGATTGTTAAAGGATTTGGTGGGTAAATGGGTAGCCATCTCTGAAACAAAAGAGCTCATTCATACCTTGTGTGTGGGCAACCGTCAAACACTCTGCTCCTTTCTTCTTAAAAAATGAACACAAAATATATTTAACAACCTCTCGTGTTCATCATTCACCTTCGAATTTATCACAAATCCCTCATATTTCTTTTACCTAATAAAGCTTTCAAATATTCTTCTATTGACTGTTTATAAATCTCCCCTTCAATATTTGTGTGTGTGTGTGTGTGTGTGTGTGTGCGCGCGCGCGCGCGCGCTTTGACATTTTTCATTGAATTAATTTATATAACTTTTGGTTTTGTTTTCTTACATGACACCAAATAATTGTAAATCAGGCATAGTTTATTTATTAATTAAATGGCTCCCTAGCCGCCATCTGTTGTTGATTTCCTAGGAAGTAGACACACTTCCTTCTGAAAACATTGAAGTCACAAACCGCTGGTAATGATCATTTTAGAGATAAAAATTCCATAAACTCAAGTCAGCCACTGACATTCCCTAAGTGCCATTGAGCCAGGGCAGGGGATTAAAGCCGTATCCTACTGTGTGCTCTCGGAAGTAGAGACAGACTTTATCTGCCTAATATTGACAGCAGGGGGGCTGGGGAGCTGGGTAAATCAGGACTATTCTAGTGACGTCCGGCTTTGTTGTAGGTTTTGCCTCTGTGCTCCCGCTGTCTTCTGACACTGCAATCCCTCTGCTCAATGATTTTCCTCTGAAGGGGCACAGTGGTTGGGCCTCCGCAGGACTTCCCACGTACAATGCTCTGAAAGCCAGTGGCAGCCAGGGTGGAAACAGGAGACTTCTGGAAGGCGTAGCCCAGGAGGGATCTGTTTTCTATTTTCTCCTCTGTATTGAACTCATCTGGATGAGAACCGTTTTCCTGTTTACTATTATCATTACCTGTGTGGGGTATTTTGCTTGCACGTTTATTTCCCCGGTTAGAGGAAACCGCCCGTGGGAAGTTAGATAATAAATGCAAGTTTCAGTGAGAAAACTCTGGGGGTGGGGCAGAATCCAAGTGCCTTAAAGTAGGCTCCACTCTTCGGCTTTAAAAAAGAAAAACTCAAAAGTTCCAATTCCACAGGGCAAAGAAAAACTCGGAAGGAAGCAGGGAGGGTGGGAGGAAGGGAAGGGAGGAAGGAAGGAAGGAAGGAAGGAAGGAAGGAAGGAAGGAAGGAAGGAAGGAAGGAAACTCCTTTTCGTGTTCCTGTGGGTCTATTTATTCTCGTGCATTTTTCCCCCTTTGTGAAGGTCAGTTTCTCCACGGTTATTCCAATCGCAGACCCATGGAATCATTAGCTCTCGCTGGATAGGGCCCTGCCATTGCTCTCAGGAGGCTGCGGTCTCTGCGATGTGGACATTTAAAGTGACTTTGCTCGCACCTTCCAGCCTGACTTTCTGCAGGCCGGGGTGCGCTCGCGTTTGCTGTGAGGAAATAGCTGCGGGGAGCGAGGGACAGTGTGGGCTCGCGGGGCGGGATCAGGGGTGCGCATCTCTGTGGTGCGTTGAGACCGGTTTTCCCGTGGGGATCAAGGGTTCGTCTACGGAGCCTGAGCCCGGAGTGGGAAAGGTGCGCGGCTCCAGTCGGGAGCTGCCTGGGGCTACAGCATCACAGCTAGACAGGGTCTTACTTTACATTTCAGTCCCCTGAAAACTCAGCCTTCTTGGAAGGAGGAGCCGGAGGGCAGGGAACCGCGGGGCGGAGCTCTTGTCAGCCGAGGTGGGAAGGCGCAGCTGCGAGCCAAGGCTCTGACCTCCTCTGAGTTCCTCGGGCCGCTCGCAGGATCTTCCCGACCCTGCAGGACTTGGCAAACTCCTACCTCCGCTCCCTTTAGTCCCCCCACCCCCACCAAATCTCCTCCCCCATCCATCTCACTTTGTAGAATCTACCGCTTCTTCCAACACCTTTTTGTAACACCCCAGAACTCCGAGTCCCTTAACTGAATTTGACTTTTGTTTTTATTTCTCTCTGGCTTCCTCTTCTGCCCCCTCATCTGATTGATGTGCGAAAGCTGATGTCTCTGCCAGAGCGAGAGGAATAAATAGGTGCTGCCTCGCCTTAGAAGCTTAGACGCTTGGGAAGAGCAGCCAGCGCAGCAAGGCACCGGGCTCCGCCAAGCTCGTGGACCGAACCTGGGTGGATTTGGATTCAAGAGAACTGTGATTGTCCTGGGAGACAGCTCCCCAGGTTGTTGTGCTCACTCCTTGGGACCACAGGAGGAGACTTCGGAACGTGCCTCTCCATCGCCCGGCTGCTCCCTGCCCCATCCTGCTGGGACCATGGTCTGCCGCGGCCCGGGACGGATGCTGCTAGGATGGGCTGGGCTGCTAGTCCTGGCTGCTCTCTGCCTGCTCCAGGTGCCCGGAGCCCAGGCTGCAGCCTGTGAGCCTGTCCGCATCCCCCTGTGCAAGTCCCTTCCCTGGAACATGACCAAGATGCCCAACCACCTGCACCACAGTACCCAGGCTAACGCCATCCTGGCCATAGAACAATTCGAAGGGCTGCTGGGCACCCACTGCAGCCCGGATCTTCTCTTCTTCCTCTGTGCCATGTATGCACCCATTTGCACCATCGACTTCCAGCACGAGCCCATCAAGCCCTGCAAGTCTGTGTGTGAGCGGGCCCGACAGGGCTGCGAGCCCATCCTCATCAAGTACCGCCACTCGTGGCCAGAAAGCTTGGCCTGCGAGGAGCTGCCGGTGTACGACCGTGGCGTGTGCATCTCTCCGGAGGCCATCGTCACCGCGGACGGAGCGGGTGAGTCCTGAACTTTGCCCGACCACTGAGAAGTTAGTTATTTGCCCTTATCCTCCATCTCGCGGTTTGCTCTTCTGAGCACTTAACTTTTCCCTTAGGACTCCTCTATTGAATCCTGTTCTTTTACTTAAAAGCAAAACCAAAAATTCACCTTTATCATTCTTGCAAACAAATTCGGTCTCTTCCAACAGGTGATCCGATCCATCCTTTCGTTCCCTACCCTTCACAGTAAACCTCCAAAGCTCTCCTTCCCTTCCCACTCTTTGCATGTGGGAATTAGCTGCATTATTCTTAACGACATTTAATTTTCTTCTCTGTTTCTTGGTGGATTCTTTTGCAATCTCGCTCGTAGGGTTGCTATATCTTCAGTGTTTTCACGGCTTACAATTGTATGGCGACATCAGAAAAACGAAAACCCTCATTTTCTTCTAATTATTAAAAGTGCTAAGATAATTTCAGTAAACTTCTAACACAGAGATCTATTAGTGACCCATGTTTGCTCAGAACCCAATTTCGTCGGTGACCATCACCTTTCAACAAATTTCCCCCTCCTTTCGACAAAATAGATGGTAATTCCATTCCAGTCTGAAACAGCTATGAAATATTATTGCTATGCCCTGCTAATTAACTTCTGTTGCTCACTTCAGTCAGATAGCTGGGGAACTGAAATAGCAGGCCCTTTTCACATGCCCACGTGCCTTCAAGTAACTCTGTATATGGCATATGGGTGAGGGAGAGTTATATTTGGGGCGTGCCATCTTCATAGCCTTATATAACTTTGTTTTTAATCTCACCCGTTATTCCACCCATACTGTGTGTATACACAGCCCACACATTCACCCCTTTCCCACTATAAAACTGTATTGTAGCTCTGTTTAATGGGCTTAATCACAATTTGTTTTCTCACAGATGTTTGGTCTAATTGTGACAGTCATAGCTTCAAGACCATTCTCCAACTTAATCCTGTTCAATGTGGAATATTTTCAGTAAACTCAACATTTCCCTACTAGGTAACCCAAGACTTAGATTTTATCCTTCGTGTTCTTTAAAGAGAAAACTTGAACAAACTAGTGATCCTCTCTCAGTACCTCCCAGGATCAACTGCTCCTAAGTGCATTTTACTTGGTTATACCTTCTCTGTTCATTTCCTTGTTTCTCAGCTTGCTCAAACTAGGCTTGTGTCCTCAGTCCGCAGTTAACGAATCGACAGGGCTGATTCACAAAAAATGACATTCATTAAGTATGAGAGGGTAAAGGGAAAGGCAGGAATAGTTGAAAACTGAGACCGAACAGAAAGCTCTTACGTCTTTCTCATGGTCAATTTACTTAGTGTTATCACCATGAATATAGGTACTGTCTGCTTAATATCAATTACAAATCAAAAGCTAGTTTTATAAGGCAATCTGAAAGAAATGCATTCTTTTTGCTGTTGGTTAAAAGGGAACTCTGAGCCCTTGCACTGACTAACATTCCAGCTCCTGCAGACATTGCAGCTCAATGCAGTTGCTATCCTGCCTTCACAGACACTGTTAAAGTCAACCCAATGCTAGCGCTCCTCTCTGGCCAAGCACTAGGAGTAATGCATTTCACACTGAAATGCGTACTTCCCTTAGAAGACAAACGGCTACTAAGCCTAAGCCTAGAGAAGGACCTGAAAGGAATGAGTTTTGGCAAGGCTAAGGGCTCTCGAAGGCTGTACTCAATGTGGATGAGAAGCAGTTTCATTAAGAGTTCCTGAGTTACCTGTCCCCACAGGCTGAAAATGACATAATTATCTCACTGAAGCACTCAAATAGATATCATAGAGACAATTTGTCACTCCCAGGGATATGATTGCTGAGTGTTTCTGAAGTTCCTGAGGATTTGTTTTACTGACAACAGCACTGGAAGCAAAGCACCTCTGGGCAGGAGGTAATCAGTATGCTGCCACTCCTCAGTTTCCATAGGAAACAGAAACCATGAACTAAGGATGGGGTTGGCCTGAGAGGCAGCCTAGCTTCCATTCTGTTGAAAATTACACATTCCCTGTTCAGTGAAACTTCCAGGCACCAGGGAATACTTAATATGGTGTTATTGGGCTGGAGAGATGGTTTAGTGGTTAAGAGCATCGACTACTCTTCTAGAGGACCTTGGTTTGAGTCCTAGTACACACATGGGAGATTAATAACATCTATAACTCTCATTCTGGGAGATTTGATTCCCTCTTCTGGCCTCCATGAGTACTGCACACATATGGTGCACAAATAAACACACCCAAACTTAAGAGTGCAGAACCAGATGCTGGATATCTATCTACTCATACTCCATGGGCACTGCATACATGTGGTACACAGACATACAAGCAGGCAAAACACCCATGTATATACCGCATATCACCATTTTAATTAATTTATTCTCTAGTTTATTGGGATATAATAGTTTACAAAGCAGAATTTGTTTGTTTGATTCCTGTGTCTTAGGACTAGATCCTATTTAACCAGACATGAAAATGAGATCTCTCTTTAAAGAGTGGTACAACCTTTCACATTCCTGTATCGAGAGGATTTTAGTTCATTCATACCATTCATGGTTATCTGTTTGCACCTAATATATTGTGACTCAGCAAATAAGCTTAGGGCATTTAACAGAGCCAAGTCTCAATAAAACATACTGATGCTCCAGACCATTTTTTACTTCCAAAACACTAGGAATGAACATACATTTGTAAAGAACATGTGACACGTTGATGATCACTAATAATCTCATATTAAGTTTATTGTGTATTTTGTGTTTACTGTAAAGTGTGGCTTTGAGACGATTGTTTGGGAACAGCTCAGTTTGGCCATTTTGCCAGTTAGTTGAGACACCTGGGCAAGTTCGTGGTTCTGAACCAGGTGCTGAGTCTCTCCATGAGCCCAGGCCTACTCCAGCTATAGGGGAATGGTATAATCTCTTCAACCCCTACCTGTAAGTAAAGGCAAAAGTCTTTGTATCCTAAGGGCATGGTGAAGACTAGACAGTATGTGAACTGGCTGAGTCGAACCTGGGGCGGAGAGACCACTGAACAAATCACTGATATCATTTTCCTATTTTTATTGCTGCGTTATCAACTTGACTAACATTTCCTTTTCATTTGTTTTTTTGAACTTGCTAAATGTGGCAGACACAGCCTCACACTCTTATTACTTCATCCCTGGACAGCAAGATTTACATTTGGATCTAACTGGTGAAACAAGTTTTATTTTTCCTGAATTACAGAAACTTAGTATTTCATTTCATACAAATCAAGCTAGAACTCAGGTTAGGGAGTTTACTCCTATGGGAATAACGGAAAGGAAAGAATGAGTTTGATGTCTGTTAACTAGAAATAGTTTATTAGGGGAAGAGACTCACAAGCCTCTGCCCCTCCCTGAGGACTTATAAGCAGTGAATGGGAGAGGGGGGAGGGGAGAGGGGAGGGGGGAGGGGAGGGGGAGGGAGGAGGGAGGGGAATGGGAAGGGAGGAGGGGGGAGGGAGGGGAGGGGGGAGGTGGATCTGGGAGTTCCATTCTCCTTTATTATCAAAGGTTGTGGTCGCAGGCAAGGGAGACACATTTTCTTCAGTAGTGGGGCTACTGGTAAGTGGCCCCATCTTGCTATAAATAATTTCTCACCCATGCTTCTGTAATTAATCCTAATTAATTTCACTGATTTATCAAAAAGAAAGAAATAGATTTTTTTTTTTTTTTTTTTTTTGGTTTTTTGAGACAGGGTTTCTCTATGTAGCCCTGGCTGTTCTGGAACTCACTCTGTAGACCAGGCTGGCCTCGAACTCAGAAATCCACCTGCCTCTGCTTCCCACGTGCTGGGATTAAAGGCGGGCACCACCACTGCCCTGCTAGAATCAGTATTTTTAAAAATAAGAATAAAAAAATATTGAATGTGTAAGACAAATGCTAGGGTGTTTCACAGCTGTTTCTAAACTGCAGTGCCAAGGGCTTGGTAACCAGCCTGTTACTGCTGCCTTCCAGTTAGTGCTGATATCCCCCACCCCACCGTGCTCTTGCACAATACGTTCCTCAGGCTCTGGCCTAGCAGCGTCCTGCTACCCTTCACATGCAGAAATGGCTATTTAATCATCTCTCCACTCTTCAAGGGACAGGCAGCCTTTCTTTAGTGTTAGCCCTGGTCTACAAATATTTGAGGGGCCAAACACCGAGAAGGAAGGATCTGAACATGGAAAGGAGAAGCAAAAATGAAGTTAAGACCAGAGAGAAAAACACAATTCTAAGGGTCTTTCACCATGTCCATACCAAAAGGCAGTCTGCCTGGCTTGGGGAGAGAATCTGTTTTATGAATTTTATTTAGAAGTAACCCAACTGTCAGTGCTAGCGAAATCTTAGACTGTTCCTAAGCTATTATTTTAATCAGTCACCTTTTGTCTTCTTTTTACCGAACTTTGAAATAATTATTTGAAGAGCAAATATAAACACGCTATCTCTGGCCTTTGTCTTTCTATTAGGTGTTTAAAAGGACACAAGAGCCATTGGGTAGACATGCAATTTTGGGACACTAACTCCAGCATATAAACTTAGAGACAATCACAGCTTCAGAGCTGCAAGCCTTAGTTGGTTTTGTCATTCATTTGGTACTTTTAGCCACTTGACATTGGCATCGGCCAGCACTGGCGTATACCAAGGGGAATGAATGATTGGTAATTGGTATGGTACATGCTCTACAGCAGCCACACCAGGGAGAGAGGGCCAGCAGTCTTAGGACCAGAGTCCTTAGTGTCATGCTGTGCTCTAGGTGTTGCCATATGAGTTCTCATCCCAGCTACATGGTACCTGTGACTCCTATTTACAGGTAAGAATGGAAAGGCACACAGAGAAGTTAACTCAGTGCGTGAGAAGACAAGGGTTCAGATCAGACTCTGGTCTACACTACTCATCTTCCTTTGCTAAGAAAAGGGATTTTGATCTTTTGGAGGATCTGTGTCTTTTGTTCATTAGGTTAAAGTTAAAGGAGCAAAGTATTTTCATTGTGTTCATTGCGTTGACCCATGGCTTGAAAGAATAAAAGGGCACCCAGGACAATGGGCTCCAAGAGATGAGGAATGACTGTTGGGTTGCACTGCTGAGAAGGAGAGAATGCCTCTTCCAGTTCATCTCACTGAGGTCCCTGAGGCGCAGCGTGCCCAGAGCTCCCTACTCTTCTCTAGCATGCTTTTAGCTGTTGCAAGGCTTTGATACTACAGTTATCCAGGCTTAAGAGCCTGCCTTGTTTCTGTCCCTTTTCTCATCCCTGATGGTCAGTAGGTATCAAGTGCTACTACTCTATTCAGAATCAGATTTCCTTCCTTCTCTCTCTGTCATTCTCTTTGGGCTGACTACACCTCACAAGGATTATGACAGTGCACCAGTGGCTGGCTCCTTGTCCTCAGTATTCCTCTTTCCTCTTCTGGCACGATGGTTGTTTACAAACAGTGTATCTATTGCTTACACCCTTTGGGTCTGCTTCCTTCAGACCCACTCTCTCCTCTCTCTCTCTCTCTCTCTCTCTCTCTCTCTCTCTCTCTCTCTCTCTCTATTCACTCTTTGCTTGTCCCATCTCTATTCTAGTCAAGCTGGAGGACATGCAGGTCCCTCTGCAGAGCTATTCTCACACAGGTTCTTCATGAAATCTCTGTGATGTGACTACTAACACTTGAGATATAAAATCTAGCAATCACCCAGTCGCTACCATTTTGATCCAGGACAATTCTGATGGTAGAATTTCAAATTTTAACTATGTAAAAAAATGATCGGAAACCTTTGCATTTCTCTCATACAGTTTTAACAATTGAATACTTAGTGTTTAAAAAGATATAGAAACATGTCTGGCAATAAGAGTATGAAGTAAGGAAAACCTTCTCCTTGTCTACACGGTTTCAAAGGAGTTCTTTTTTCCCCCAAGAAGCTTTTTCATTTTTTATAAATCTTAAATGCTTGAGCTTTAAATGTGGACTAATGTAATTTATTAATCTCGAGGGAGATTATTTAATATGAACAATGCGCATTTTATCTCATCATTCTTCAGGAATGGAAACATTGTAGTTTGCTTTAAAACTTGGATACATTTATCACGAACAAAGTCTGAATAAGATAAAAGTTACCAAGTTAATGGTTAATGTTTAATTTGAATCAAGTGCTTGTAAACTAGTATTTGTTGTTTTTCTTTTTTCTTTTTCTTTTTTTTTGGTTTTCCGAGACAGGGTTTCTCTGTGTAGCCCTGGCTGTCCTGGAACTCACTCTGTAGACCAGGCTGGCCTCGAACTCAGAAATCCACCTGCCTCTGCCTCCCGAGTGCTGGGATTAAAGGCGTGCGCCACCACTGCCCGGCAGTATTTGTTGTTTTTCATCTATTTGGAGACCTCTATTTTTTATTCAGCGTTTTTGCACATTAGCTGACAGCCACATATGTAACTCAGTGGTAGAGCCCATGTTTAGCATGCACGAAGCCCTGGGTTCAATACACAGCACCTCAAACCCTTCCTCATTTATGTTTTATATGAAGAATAAGGACAGAGAAGGAATGCTGGGTTTGTTAGGTTAAGTAGAGGCATTGAGCTCATTTAGCAGTAAGCGTTAATACAAGTACACGACTCTTGGATGAAAGTGTGAGTTGAGTACCAGCAAGAATCCGTGGTTAGTTACTGTGTCTCTCAGCAGGGGCACACAGCGCAATTCATTCAAGCTTGCTCTCCTAATTAGAACACAGAAGGCCATTATCATTACCACTTTCTGGGATTACAGCATCCTGAGAAGAACCAATGGTGAATCCCAATTACTGCCACATCTATTAATTGTACTGGCTGGAGAGGCACTAGGCTTCCTTTGTGCTAAACTATTTAGTCTGCATTTAACAAAGGGCCTGGAGTTCTTTCTGGATTTCCCACAGACACTGTGCCAGGAGAGTATGACACAGTCATTCATTGACAAGGTGTGCTTGGTTCTATCTGTCACAAAGTCACACATGTTGGGTCAGTGCCTAATATTTTTATGGCTTTTGCTGGGATATAACATTCATTTACAGCATTTATGGAATTCAAGAACACATTATTTATTAAGTGCTAAGATTTTACTCACACGTGATGCTGATTCATGAGCAGTAACTGTCAATCATATCTGAGAAAGGGACCTCCTCCTTATTCAATCCCCAATAGTGGGGCAGTCTCACAGCCCTAGTAAGGGACTATTTCCTGGAGACAGCTGATTCCTAACCTAGTCAAGCTGTTACAGAATTACACTTCATAGGTGACGTCCTAGGGTAATCACTCTGTTATCATTCTTTCTTTATTCTGTCGCCTTCCAGATTTTCCTATGGATTCGGGTACTGGACACTGCAGAGGGGCGAGCAGCGGTGAGTACATGGCTGTTCCTGACTTTCGTTTGTGGTGCAGTTAATCTTTGATATGGTCTTCATACTTAAGTCTTATTTGCAGATACTTGTGTCCCATTTTAAAAACAAAATGAATTCTGTATCTATGCTGACTTTATTTTTTGTGTTAGTATATTAAAATCGGCCTCTTGGTTTACAGTTTGGTTTGCAAAAATGCTAATGAATATATAGATTCATGTAACTATAGTTTTTCAGGATATGGAATAAGTTTGTCATTTCTTCCCATACTCCTTCATGTATAATCTTTTATAATTACGAGTTTCACCTGCTTTTAAGCTCTAGCTATACTGGCACTGTACTGTCCTTTGGGGATTGTCATGTAGATGGGGTCTAGGGGTGTAGCTTCAGTGGTAAAGTATATAATCTTTTCATCTCCTGATCTCTTTCCATACAACCTGCAACCTGGAAGTGGGCACTGTAGATCTGGCTCTAAAAGTGGAGAGTTGGGAGCTGGAGAGATGGCTCAGTGGTTAAGAGCACTGACTCCTCTTCCAAAGGTCCTGAGTTCAAATCCCAGCAACCACATGGTGGCTCACAACCATCTGTAATGAGATCCGATGCACTCTTCTGGTGTGTCTGAAGACAGCTACAGTGTACTTACATATAATAAATCAATCAATCAAAAAAAAAATGTGGCCTCACATGAAATATATTTAAAAAAAAAAGTGGAGAGTTTCTAACTACTCCTGTCTCTTGCAACCCATCCCTTAAGCCATTCTAAAGCAATGCTAATAGTAATAGCTATGTCAAGTGAGCCGCCCAAAATCCTAATGAAGGAGACCTTTCATCTCTGATTAGGGAGCCAGTGGTGCTAAGAGACCAGGCTGATACTGTTGTTTGGTTCATAGCCACCCACTTCAGGGCCCCATATGCAGTAGCCATCACCAGAAATGAACTACAAAGTGGGAGAAATAATATCCTAGCTTTCTATCAAAGATCAAAGTGGGGTGCTCCAAGGAACTGAATACTACTGGGGATCTCATGAGAGAGAGAGAGAGAGAGAGAGAGAGAGAGAGAGAGAGAGAGAGAGAGAGAGAGAGGCAGAGAGAGAGAGAGATTGACAGAGAGACAGAGACAGAGAGAAAGACATAGAGAGAGAGAAGCTTGGGGAATGATCTTGCAAACATGATTGCAAACTGCTTGATTCACTCCTGGCTATGTGTTGATTTGACTAAACAATGTTCCAGAGCCTGAAGAATGGATTATATGGATTATATAGCACCTTGATGGCATGCCTGGATTGAATGTAAACGATACTGTAGCACTGTACACTGTTGAGGGTACAGAGAAGCCCACAATCGTTGTGTGTTGGTAGTACAAAACTGAAAAGTCACATATGTGTTTTTTGTTTTGCCTCGAGACAAGGTTTTCTTTCCTAATCTTGCTATTGTTTATGTTTGAGCATTCCTAAGTAACTGCTTCATGCCTTCTGCTCAGGCTATGTTCAGTGAGAGAAAGAATGGGTCTAATTATTCCATCTACCACACAGTAAACCTTTTAATAAAGTGCAAAAAGGAACAAAACCAAATAAGCTGGTGCATTTTTTTAGCACTGCCTTGTAAAGAGCACGCAGCAGGATATTTGATGTTCGAGTGTTCTAGAAGCCTCTTCTACATTTCTTTACAACATAGCTTCTAGTCAGGGCTCTAACACTGCAGATTGGTTTTGCCTGGTCTTGAATTTTGCATGAATAAATGCTCAGCTTTTCCTCTGTGTGCACCATGGCTTTCTTTGCTCTTCTTTACACACATGACAGTTTTAGTTTTCATTGATAACGCTGTCCATCAATAAACATACCAGGCACAATTCTTCCTGCCGTTACTAGATATTAGGGTTGTTTCCTCCTGTTACTGTGTCTAAATGTTGCTCAGTTTCTGCATAATTGTTTTTTTCTGGTAATTTTCACTGATTTTGATCAGTACACCTACCGTTTGTCTGGTACCTCATAAGTGAAAGGGAAACATATTTGTCAATTCATGAATAAGTTCAGAATAAAGATTTTCACAGAACTGGCCACTTCATTGTGTATTATCATTAGGTTGGCCTATACCTGTCCTTAGGTACAGCCTATCAAAAGTAGCCCTAAAAACTATTTACCTTATGTAAATATGACTGATTTAAAATTATTTAGAATTTTTGAAGATGAAACCTTCATTTTAGTATCTAAATGCAAATTATATAGAATGCAGAGTGTGGGATGGGAGAGTGTAAGTGGGGCCGGCAGCCATTGTCCTGATTAGCATTATACGATCATTTCAATGGCCATAGCTGAGCCAAAGGTACCACCACCACTGCATCCTGATTTCCCAATGCCTCACATCATCTCGCAACCCCTCCCCCTGATCCTGAGACAGGAAAAGATACTGAAGAGTACCTCACCCACACCCACAGCAGACTCCATAACAAAGCTGGTCTTCATCCTGCTAAAGCAGCTGGACTGCAGATGTCCCGTAAGGACCCATGGCCACCCACATCTTGCTTCCCAGAGGGTGCTCACCCTAGATGCTTATTTAGAATATCTTAAGTTCTGATGATGCAATGAGGAACATTTTCTGTCACATAAAAGAAGTCAGACGTTCTTGGTGTCTGTGCTACTCTGAGGACCACTCCTTCTGTTGCATCTGTGTAAAACAAACTAAAAAGCTCCCTTGTTTAGTAATGCAATTGGTCAGTCAGAATTTCTTGTCAGGTGCATGTGTGAGTTGCCAATTTGTCTGAAAGTTATGGCTAGAGTTTCAGTGTGTCAATGAACAAAGACATCAGTAACAAACAATGTACAAAAATGGATCCATTTGGAGCAAGGCATGGTGGTGCCCACCTTTAATTTCAGCTGTCTAGAGACAGAGACGGCACTCTGGAGGCAGAGCCAAATGAAATCTCTGAGTTTGAACCCAGCCTGGTCTGCAGAGTGGGTTCCAGGAAAGTCAGGGCTACACAGAGAAACCCTGTCTCAAAAACAAAAACAAAACCCCAAACACACAAACACCCCCAAACAACAACAACAAAACAACAACAAAACTAGCTCCACTTGGAAAATCTCAGAGTGAGTGGAGTGTTTCTGGGATCAGAGTTTTCTGTTCCCTTTCCCAAAAGTTTTTCTGCTTACTGGTATAATGGGGGCAAGGAAAGCAAGAGAGAGACGAGAGCTCATTCTGTTTATGGGGGAAACGCATCGGCGCAGTCACATGTTTCAAAAGCACACGAGTTGGCTCGCCCTCAGAATTTTATCCTTTGGAGAAAGGTTGGAGCTGAAAAGGCTCACAGTACAACAGGCAGTGAGGAAGGCCCCAAACCCTCAGACCTGCCGTCCTGACCCCTTTCCAAAATGTCAAGCTGTTGTGTCTGGAGTTTGGGGAAGACATTCTTTCCCTCCAGTCAGTTTATTTGTTACCTTAACACTTAACGTTCCCCTCTTCTGTTTCAGAGATAATGGCTCTGAACAGCTTCCAAGTTGTGAGTGTATTTTACTGTCCTAAATCTACCATCGTAAAAGAATAGGTGCTCAGTGTTATACCACATGGGATGTGAACCACATCAAATCAATATGGAAAATTAAGAGGGTGTTTAATTCCTTCAAGGAAAGGGTATGGTTTTTGTTGATTTGTTTTTCAGTGTAATTTTGTTTGCTTTTTGAGGTAGGGTCTGTGTAACCCAGGCTGGCCTTGAACTCCCTATGCTTCTGAAGATGAGCATGAGCTTCTGATCCTGCTGCCTCCACCTCCCAAGCTCTGGGGTGACAGCTGGCGCCACCACACTTGGTTTTAAGCATTGCTTGAGAGAAAGCCAGGGCTCTGGGCATGCTAGCAAGCACCCTAACAACTAAGCTACAGTCCCAGGCCAGTGTGTTGGTCTTTGGAAATAAGCCAAAAATAATTCTAGTTCTGCATATGTGATGACAACCAATTTACGAGCATTTACATTAAAAAAAAAAAAAAAAAAACCCACACATTTTCCCACCCCCAGGGAGGTGATAGCTGACGAATTCTGATGCACTATGTGTGCATGACCAAAGGACTTCACTGGTCATTCCCGATATGATTATCAGCTTGCACTGGCCTCTGCTCTCCTTTCTACAAACACTTGCTGACCTCAGAGGCTGAATTAACCAGTCATAACTAGGGGAAATTAGCAAGGCTAATAGTGCTTTTGTGATTGTACTGCCATTTACAATCACAGGTCCTTCCCCAACTTACCTGTCACACATGGGAGCTGCCACTTGGAACCAATTCTCTTTCTTTCGCATTCTCTTCCTTGAACTGTTAGCAAAATTGTCTTAGTACTTCTGTGCCCCAGACACAGGCACTTTCCAAGGATCTCGTGCTTGGGCCCTCTTCCCTCTCTTCTTGAGGAAGGGTTTCTTCCCTGTTAGAATTCATCTGCCTACAGAGGTTCTTAGTCACATCTCTGACTGTGGTTCTGTTCACTCTCCCAGGAAGAACAGCATATTTCCATTTCCTACCCAACTATCCTATTTATATTTCAAACATGATTGATTCAACAACAACAACAGCAACCTTTTAATAAAAATCTTCCACCTTGAAGGGTGTGGCATCATCTCCTTCCTAGGCTCCCTGCAGGAGAGTGTCAGCGTTGGTTTTAGTCCATTCATCCTCCCATCCTTCAAAAACACAATGGAAACTCGTTTTTCCTAGACCCACTGCATATCAGGAACATGAGATAAAGTGGTTAGTGGATGGCCATTTCCCGGTTCTTCTCCCTCTTGTCTGGACTTGGCACTGAGCAGACACGACCCTGTCATGGGGGTGGGGCCCGTTTTGTCTTTTTGTTCTTTAACTTTAAGGACGTTATAAAACAGATGAAGGGAAAACAAAGTTGCATTGACTCATATTTTAGAGACTTTGAATGACTCTTAGAGCCAAAAAATCTTGTAAAGAGCCATTTATTTAAATATTTCCGAAAATCTAATCTTGAAGAAATAAATGGAATTTCCTCTTCTTAGTGATGCAATGTTAGTTCTTGCAATCTTAAGCAATTTCCTTTTACAGAGCACAAATCATTATGAACTGAGTCCTTTATTACAAAATTCCAGGTTTGTTTTTATAGCTGAATTTCAGCCCATGCTACTTTTGTTTTTTCAAATTTTTTTTGTTACCTAGGTTCAGCAGTCAATTTTGTAATGTTTTCCCTAACTCAAATATATACATATATATGATGAAGTTGACTATATATGTATATATGATGAAGTTGACTATATATGTATATATATATATATACATATATATTTCATTGGACTTATGCATATATTCAGAAAATTCATATTATTTTAAATATCCAATGAATAGCAGCTAAGGCACTTCATTTTATGGAAAAATGAAAGTAATGTGTTGTGAGTTTCTAGTTAATGGTATTTGCTAAGGTCTAGTTTACTTAGAGTAAAATGAACCAATGTCTAGTGTGTGCTGCCTGTAGTTTTGACATTGTCTGCACCCATGCAGCCATCACTGAGTCCAGGATAAAGAACATTGCTGTCGTCTTTCGAGATTTCCTATTCTAGACTAGCAGGGTTCTAATTTTCATTACTACAGATGAGAACCATTGCATTTTCAGCCCTCTTCACAGAGCTCAACAGTGCAGCTGTATCTTATGCCCTTGGCAGTTTTAGCTTACTATAATGCTTGTGAGATTTATCTACTCATTTGTGTTTCATTGTTTCCAATGTATAACGTACCTTCAAATGGTATGATACCAGTAAAATTAGAAGCTTCTAGTCATTTAACTATTGCGCCCAGCTTGATGGGGTTGCTGGTTTCTGATTCTGCAGGAACTGGTTTTATAACACCCCCTCAAACTCTCTCCCCCCACTTCCTGTTTTATTACTGAGACCAGACAACTAGGATTCGGGTGGATCTTGTTTTGAATGTCCTAGGAACACTAAGACTATAGAGATTTGTCCATCGGTACCCTTTTGATTACTAGTAATATCAGGGTGAGGAGTGTGGTTGGCCAGGAGGGTAGACTCTCTGGATGTCTTCCTGCCTCCTTGTCTCTAGAAGGGTAGTGGGATGAACCTTCTGGAGTGCAAATTATTTCTAGGCCATTCTCTTTCAGAAAGCTGCTGGTTTGGATGATTTGTGAATGAGCTGAAGAACCAACCTCTTAACTTCTACCCACTCCCCTAGAGCCCTGTTCCACTGTGGCCATTCTCTCTCACAGGCGGGCTTGACTCTGCCAGGTAGCCATGGTTCTGACTTTGTGATCTTAGTCTCAAGGACCCACTTTTCAGTAACTTCTGCCCATCCTTCTAGAGGATTGTTCTGAACTGGAGCCGCTGGTTTTTCTTACTCCTTCGCTACTGCCCGCCCATCAATTGCACTTATTATCTGTCCAGCCTCTGACTTTTTTATTTAAGCGAGATTTTACTGTTTATGAAAATAAATGGTTTTCTTGAAAATATTTTCAATTCTCCCCCCCCCCCTTTGATGACAAATTCTTAACACGATTTGACGGAGTGAATCACTCAAATTTGTGACACACTTCAGGAAAGAAACTTTACTGAAGAAGCGATTTGTGTGCCGGTTTTACCTGCTACACAGTTTGTCCTTCATTTAAAACATCATTCTGTGCTTTCTCCTTGCACCCTGCAGCTGTGTCCCTTCTCCTCATGCTCCACAGCTGACTTCATTCCATCCTTCAAGAAGAAGTAAAAGCCATCGAAGGGACAGCTCTCACCCCCCCCCCCCCACATTCATCATCTGGCCACTGTCAATACCTTCTGTCCTTACCTCTTGTGTGGTGGACAAGGATCTGGCTTTCAAAGCCCTGTTATCCATTTTTTTCCAGGGCCCTGTCCTCTCCTTGCCAATTAAATTCAATGGACTTTTTAATGTCTTAACTAACTTCAGCTTTGAGGGTCATTTGACATAGAGATTCCCTCTTCCCCCTTAGGATTTCCTGTTTTTCCAGCTTTTGTGATTCCATTCCTTCCATGTCTCCTCCCACATCTCTTGATGATGCTTCTCCTCAGTCTCCCCCCTTCCCTTCCCTCCCTCCCTCCCTCCGCACCCCCTGCCCCCGAGTTAGCAAGAAGTATTTCGTGACTGGCTGACTGTAATACACCTTTCTAGATTCATATTTGAAGACCACTTCCACAGAAGACTAAGAGGCAAAGCAGCTTAGACCATGGGTTATGCATTAAATACACATGATGTGATTCTTTTTCATAGCACATACACAGAGCTGCAGATTGTCTTGTGTGTTGTTGTTTTGTATCTTCTGCCCTGGCCATGTTGTCCATCAGGTGTCCTATAGTCCAGGGACAGAGCCTAGAATGTGGCGTGCCAAGTAAATATTAGCACAGAAAATTAATGGACACAGCAGTGGCTGAAAGGCTTCCATAGATGCTCCACTTTATATCTAGGGAGGCGTAGCTGTCCCAGGGGTATGAAGTAGAGGACACTGTCTTTTCTACAGCAGGAAGACACAGGCCTGGCATGGTAGAGAACGGAGTCATGAACACTACTTTTAGTCAGTTGAAAGTATCTGGAGGCCGGAATTGAGGGTATAGGTCTTTCACATTGAATGAATTTATTTTGTGAGCCTTTCAAAGTTTGCTGTGGCCTTCTCCTAAGTGTCTTAGAGTAGAAGGGAGAGGACAAGTGGATCTTGGGTCAGATGCAAGGATATGCACTTTTGGCACAAACTAAAACACACTGATGTCGTCAGAGTGGTTAGTTATGAAAGAGCAATGGAAATGTAACACACAGAATTTTATTTTCTCCTTTTTGCCACATCCTTTGATCATAAGCTCGAAGTATAGACTGGAGATACTTTCTTAGTAAGATCAGATAAATATCTACTCAGAGATAGACTCTTCTAAAGTCATAATTGGTTCATGGGCTGTTGACATCCAGTGAAGTTAATTATAGTCTTACAGCTGTGCGTGAGATCAAAATGAGTTCAAACAAAGGTCAGGACGAGTTAGAAAGTTGTATCACACTTAAGCTTGGTCTCAGACAAGGTTGTATTAAACAGCAAAACCCAGCCAGTAACAAATTTTATAATTGTATCAGTCATTTGGAATTGTTTAGATCTTTTTAACCCATATAAAAATAATATTCTGTGTGTCTCTAATAAGTGAGGCTACTGTCATGATCAAAGTGGCTTATGCTTACCAGAAGTCTCACTGTAGAGACAGTAGGCAGTGCATTAGCTCAAATACTGCCTAGCAACTTGAGGCATCTCAGTGCTAGGGATGGAATCCAGGGCCTTACTTATGCTAGTTCTGCTGTGAGCTGGAATATCCCTGCCAGTCAGGTTCTGAGGGGTATTGGGCCTGTTTGGTTTTCTCATTTGTATAAGGGTGATACAGTCATGTTCATACTAGCGTAATCAACAATATTTCTAGCAGCTCATCTGGAAGAGACAGATGAACAACTGAGAGAACATGAAGAGTAACCTCAGGCAGAGCCCCAGTCATGGCCATTCACGGATGAGTGCTGCTCTGTCTCACAATCCAGGGCATTGAGTTTAATTCTAGACTGTGAAGGGAACAAACTTCTTCTTCTTCTTTTTTTTTTTAGTATAGAAATAGAGTTTATTTAAGGCATGGGGAGGGGAGTTAAGAGGGTAGTAGAGGCAGAGAAAGGCAGAGAGAGGGAGAGAGTAGAGAAGTAGAGGAGTGGAGAGGCCGGCCATGACCACGTGGAGAGAGGGGGGAAGGGAATGGGGAGAGGTAAGAGATAAGAGATGCAAGAGAGAGGCAAGAGAAAGAGATAAGAGCGGGAACAAATTTCTAACATCAAAACTATCCACATCTGAAGACTATCTTAATTTGGGTTTTATTGTTGTGAAGAGACACCATGACCAAGGCAACTCTTATAAAAGCAAACTTTTACTTGGTGACGGCTTACAGGTTCAGAGGTCTAGTCCATTATCATCATGGCAGGAAGCATGGCAGCCTGCAGGCAGACATGGTGCTGGCGGAGGCAGGAGGAACTTCGGATTCCACATTTCGCAGAGGAAACCTTAAAGCCCTGTCTCCACGCTGACACACTTCCTCCTACAAGGCCACACCTACTCCAATAAGGCCACACCTCCTAACAGTGCCGCTTCCTATAACAAAGCATTCAAACACATGAATCTATGGGGGAGCCAAACCGATTCAAACTACCACAAAGATTTTTCATCAGTTCAGTTTTAAAAAATAAAAATCAGCTCCTTTAGTGAAACTTTCCTTAAAGTAAACCACCAAGGCAGCCTATAATTCTTTTATAAGATTTCATTCTCGATATATAATGTTTTTATGCAAAGTCAAGTATTATATTTCATTTTGTCATCATAGAACACAAGACTTTAAGCTCTTCTCTCACTAGGAAGCTGGGAGAGAAAGAACACTAACAATTACACTAGTGGCAATGGTAATCCTATTGGCTCAATAAAAAGTCCAAGTAGAAAGTATAACTTTTGATAGAAAAAAATAAATGATCACAGCTTTATTTATGGCGGTGGACACAAAAAAATTGCAATAGATGATGCATGCAGGTTCTCTTTCCGTGGCTTTTTGTTTTTTCCTAGTTCTTAGGCTTTGTGGACATAAGTATGAGCATGCGCGCTTGTGTGTGTGTGTGTGTGTGTGTGTGTGTGTGTGTGTGTGTGTGTGTGTGTGACTTAGAAGAGAGATAATACTTTGGGTTTATTAGTGTAAGGAATACATTTGGACTAAATATCTCAAGTAAGTGGAAGGAAATTATACATTTGTACTTGGTGGATGTAAAATTCTACTTACCCTGTTGATAATATATTGAATTATTAGATAACCAAATTAGATAGGTATTTGCTTATAGCAGAAGCTAAGAATTAGGGCAGAAAGGGTCGGATTTTTATGCAGTGTGACAAAATCCCTTGGGGACCAGTAAGAGTAATGAGTATGTACAGAGGAGAAGCTTCTGGGCCCAAGGACACATTTGCCCAGCCCGTTAGATTTCAGGGAATAATCTATATACATATCACTACGTAAATGTCCTCTTGAAATATTCCGAAATCATTTCACTATGCATTAAAAGGTATCTCTGCCTGGTAAGTTTGATGGAATGCGTTTGTTTATGCTTCAGGCAAAGTTACATGGGTAACAATATCAAGTTAGATTCAGTTCAGTGACACTTGGTATATAGTTTTTGACTACACTTTTAAAAATTAAAGCACAAGCAATTTCTGAAGATTAGAAATGTATAGCTAATTTATGGATATGTATTATTTTTATTTTAGTTTTGCAATGCTGGGGACCTTTCAGGTATTTTGGTGACACGTGTACTTCTAAGTAGAGAAATAACAAATTTATGTCTTTATGAGATAATTTGTAAATTCAAGCTATAGCATTTTTTTTCTTTAGAAATACTCTCATGTTTAGGAGACCTTTATAAAATGTATAAGATTACCACATATTAGAAAAATACAAACAGCTAACAAGGCAAGACCTAGGTAACTTCCTATTTTCTTTAAAAGGGAATATACACATTTTGGTAATAGGAGCATTATTTTTGAAGTAGTTACCTTTATAAAATCCCATTGCGCGCTCTCTCTCTCTCTCTCTCTCTCTCTCTCTCTCTCTCTCTCTCTCTCTCTCTCGTGATGTGTGTGAGTGAGGTCAGAGGGCAACCTTGGGGGGTTTTTTCCTTCCACTTTTCTGTGGGTTCCAGGCATTGAACTCAGCTCCTTTGCTTGCTGAGTCCTCTTGTCAGCTGTGGAGTGGTCCTCTTCCAAGTTGTCCACAGACACTGATGATATCCATTGTTTACTGGGCTGAGCTCCTACAGAAATCTGCTGAAAATCCCTTGCAGAAGAAAGGAAGGACAATGCCATGTGTAGTGCTGAGACATTCCCATTATCTCCATGACAGGAACAATTACAGCTGTGACTGATTCCAGGAGAGATGCTTACACCTATGAAAGTTGGCAGTAGAGTGCCTCTAGCCTTTGGACTGCTGATGCTCATGTACAGGTTCAGTTAAAGTGAAATTAATCTTGATTAGAAAATATAAAGGCTGGCAAGATGGTTTAACAGCAAAGGCTCCAGCTGCCAGACCGTATGACCTGAGGTTGGCCCCAGTCCCTACCTAGTAGAAAGAGACTCCTGCAAGTTTTCCTATGACCTACATTCACAAATTCTGTCATATGTGTCACTCCCGTAATACACACATACACACATACCTGTACATGGAACAAATAAATATGTAATTAAAAATGTAAAGAAGTGGGGCTGGAGAGATGGCTCCACACTAAGAGCACTGGCTGTTTTTCCAGAGGACCCAGGTTTGATTCTCTACATTTGCATGGTAGCTCACAACATTTGTAATTTCAGCTCCAGAGGATCCAGTGCCTCCAAAAGCACTGTGCAGATACGGTGCACAGACACACAGACGTGCAGGTAAAATACCCATGCACATAAAATAATAAATATTATAGCAAATGGTCAACACAGAAGTCTGCTTTTTTTGTCCCTATACTAACATAAGACAGTTTTTAAACAGAACAACAAGAAATTAGCTTGCTTTCTCTGTGTCCTCATATGGGAAACACTTATTATTTAACTTTCAGGAGAGCTTTCTCAGGGGTACTAGCTTGAAGAAACCTTTACTAATCAAATATCTTCTAATGAAATCGTGTTATTTCTCTTTATATAGACTTTACTAACAGATCACTATGCTTACAGTATGTAAGCATTTGTGGTTGCTTGGCTACGTGTGTGTGTGTGTGTGTGTGTGTGTGTGTGTGTGTGTGTGTGTGTGTGTGTATGTGTGTGTGTGTCTTATTTTCAGTTTAATCCACTGTTGTCATCCAGGAAGCATGGCAGCATACTGGGTGCTGGAGAAAGAATTGAGAGTTCTACATCTTGATCTGAAGGCAGCCAGAGGAAACTGTGAGGCACTCTGGGTATAGCCTGAGCATACAAGATCTCAAAACCCTCCTCCACAGTGACATATTCCTCCAACAAGGCCACACCTACTCCAAAATGATCACACTTACTAATGGTGCTACTCTCTATGGTGAAGCATCCAAACACATGAGTCTTTGGGGGCCATTCCTATTCCAGCTACCAGATAAGTGTGAACACTGTAACTGAGGCACATCCCCAACTCCAGTTTCTCAACTAAGTAATTTTGGAAGTACAGTGTTTCCACAGAAGGTTTAAAAATATACTCTTGGCCGGGCAGTGGTGGCGCACGCCTTTAATCCCAGCACTTGGGAGGCAGAGGCAGGTGGATTTCTGAGTTCGACGCCAGCCTGGTCTACAGAGTAAGTTCCAGGACAGCCAGGGCTACACAGAGGAACCCTGTCTCGAAAAAACAAACAAACAAACAAACAAACAAAATATATATATACTCTTGAAGATGTGAACTTATCTACAAATGAAATATTTTGAGATTTTATGACATACATCTCTACTAGGTAAAATGTGTTCAGGTTACCACTTACAAATATCTGTCACTATTTATTTTTACTATTAATAATTTTTAACTACTAAAATTAACATATAATTACATTACTTTCCCCTTCTCTTTTCTCCCTCCAACCTCTCTCATATACTTATATAACCCCCTTATTCCTCAAGTTCATAGCCTCTTTTTAATTAGTGTCATATATATGTGTATGTATATAAATATACATACATATGTATATATGACATATATAGCATCACACACATATATTCCTAGATATATAACTACAACCTGCTCAGTCTGTATAGTATTTCTTATATGTATATTATTTCAGTGCTATTTGCAGATATTTTTAATATATGAAATTTGTATTTACAAAAGATGTAGTTTGTCTCCAAAAAGCATATAAATACCATTTCGTGTGATGGCAGCTGTTTTACCAGTGGAAGGCACTCACTGGCTTATGGTATTTCCAGTTTATCTCCTTGAGTGACTTTCTGACCCAGGAACTAATATATGGATAAATGCCATGTAATCTCTAAAAATGTACACATAGCAAGCCGTCTTCCACAGGGCCACACTAGCTACCTAATTGCCTCTCAGTGAACCTCCATTTTATTTCTGAAAGCACTAAATACATCTCGTTCAGGAGTCTGGGGTCCTGGTTAGCTCAAGCAGGATCGTGAGCAGTGTCACCTCAAGATTTGGGTGGGCGAGACTGGGAACTCTCTTCAAAGCTTACGGATGTGGAAGAACAGTCTGTGAAGATAGAAGAAACAGCAAGATAGTTCCAGGAGAAAAAGTTCAGACACAGAAACCCAGAGACCTCTCACCAGCAAGTTCATATGGAGTCTTCTTAAAGCACACAGGTAAACGAAAGACTGTTAATATAGAAAAGCCACTTACCATTTCATCTCTTTCAGAACGTTGCAAATGTAAGCCTGTCAGAGCTACTCAGAAGACCTATTTCCGGAACAATTACAACTATGGTAAGGATACTGTTACCATCCACTCAGACTGCTGTGTGCTGGGAAACCTGTGTGTGTTTATTACATGTACACGCTTGCATGCACATAAATGGGTAGTTTAAAAGTAAAGCTTTAAAACAGAGGACACTTACAAGTGTTGTTTTCAGTTTCATGTATCATGGTGACAAAATTCTTCTCAAATTTGTGATTGTGAGAGCATCAGTTTTATTATTTATTTACTTATTTATTTATTTAAACCACTGAGTACCCAGAGATCAGTTTCAAAGTAGAAGTTCTTGTGTCTGGGTTGGTACCCGGATTCGAGCCGTGCTCCACAAGAATGACCCAAAGGACACTGGGAGGCAATACATAATATTTATTGATATTCCTCTAAGGGAGTGCTTTGCTATTTAACTTGACCAAATGTAACATTTTAATAAGCTACCTGCTAACTGAAGAGCCTCCTCTACAAATAGAGCTGACTGATTTCATGGGAGGATGCTATTTCTCCCGGGGACTCTTTCAGGAGCTTTCCATGTGCTATCTCATTTCATGATTATTGACCCAGAGCTGCCCCCTCTTTCATTTTGTGCAGTGTACTTTTGGGGTACTTCCATGCTTCAGTGACTGTCAGTCACTGTTATGTACGTGAGAGGCAGCCGTTGGCGCTCCTCTGCTGGTAAGATAGCTCCTCTGCTCAGGGTTACTATTTTCCACAGATTTTTACTATAATTGCTTTTCAAGTCGAGGCTGAATAGTCCTTATCCAAAATGCTTGGAACCAGAAGTATTTAGGATTATAGACTATCATTTTGTATTTTGGAATATTTGTGAATGTGTGGGAATATTCTTGGAAATATTCTTGGGACTCAGGTTCAAGCATGAAATTTGTGTTTCACTGACAGTTCCTGAAGGTAATTATAGGTGCATCTTTAATTGGACTGTGACCCGTCACATGCAGTCAGGTGTGCAGTCAGGAATTTTCCATTTGTAACATTGTGTTGGATTTGGCAGTAGGAATGCTCAGCCTATCGTGAGACCGGCGAGGTCATGCCACTCTCTGATCCTGAGTTAACGACTAAACATGGATTAGGAACTTCTAAAGTTAACTATGCTGTGAAAATGATAATTTTGTTTTTATGTGCCCTAATTTTAGAAGACAGAGGATGTGTAGAGATTTAGCTCAGCTTCTAGAGCAGTGGTTCTTAACCTGTGGGTCGCCACCCCCTGGGGGTCAAATGATCATTTCACAGGGGTTGCTTAAGACCACAGATATTCACATTACAATTCATAAAAGTGGCAAAATTAGTTTTGAAGGAGTAATGAAAATAATTTATACTAGGGGGCCATCACAGCATGAAGAACCGTATTCAAGGATTCCAACATTAGAAAGGTTGAGAACCACTGTTCTAGAATTTGGGGACTTTGAAGGAGAGAAGTGGGCATGGCTATGACAGTAATGCTTGGGAATGCAACGTATTAAAGAGCATAAAAGAAGCTCTTGGGGGGTCGGTGAGTTTGAATGTAATTTCTTTCCCAAATTTTTCTTCAGTGGAATAAGATCTTATTTTTTTATTTTTATTTTTTTTTTGGTTTTTCGAGACAGGGTTTCTCTGTGTAGCCCTGGCTGGCCTGGAACTCACTCTGTAGACCAGGCTGGCCTCCACCTGCCTCTGCCTCCCAAGTGCTGGGATTAAACGCATGCGCCACCACTGCCCGGCTTAAGATCTTATTTTTTGCTTATAATTTATTTGTTTTTAGACAGGGACTCTGCACTTCAAAGGCTAGCCTAGACCTTGCTCTGTAGCCCAGGTTGCCCCTGAAGTTGTAAACTCAGCCTCTCCTGCACTAGAGTTATGGGTATGAACTACCAGATCAGCTGAGTACTTATTTTAAGCAGGATCCTAGCCACCCTTGGTGAGTGAGGGACAGACGGACATCCTGGGGAGGGACAAATGTCCCCGGGCTGAAGAGTTTAGTTTATCTAAGAACCAAATGCCTGGCTACTTATCTGAAGAGCCCTCTTCCCATTATGCAAACTGACATGACTGTAGGAAGAGGGAGGTCTTCAGTTTCAGAAGGCTAGCTTTTCAAGACTTATAAAGGCTATGTGAACTTTTAAATATAGTTATGATAAAAAGTAAAACCATAATTTCATACCAGGGGCCTGGCAGTGCTGGTGGAGGGCTTGCCTGGCATTCATCTGTCTCCAAACAAACAGCAGCAGTCACCACACACACACACACACACACACACACACACACACACACACACACACACACGACACTAACAAAAAAATTATTTCAAAAAAGATAGAGTTTTTTAATTTATCTTTACTTACTACTTTTAACTTTGCCCAGCCTCCTTGTTAACATAATAGCTGGTGGTACTCTTACCATTACAAGTTAAAATACTAATTGTTACAAATCACTAAAAAGAGCTTTTAGAGAAGGGAGCTGAGTAAGTATTATAACGAGAGATGGAATGTGGATTGCAACTGATAAAAAGGAGGAGCTTTGTGTGGTACCGCATCTGTAGTCCTTCCCAGCACTCGGGAGTAAGGCCAAGAGGATCGAAGTTCAAGGCCAGCTGAGACTGCATTGCAAGTTCAAGGTCAGCCTAGGTTTCCCCAATCACTATAGAAAAAAAAAGAAAAGAAAAGAAAAGAAAAGAAAAGAAAAGAAAAGAAAAGAAAAGAAAGGAAGCTGGGCAGTGGTGGCGCATGCCTGCCTTTAATCCCAGCACTTGAGAGGCAGAGGCAGATGGATTTCTGAGTTCGAGGCCAGCCTGGTCTACAGAGTGAGTTCCAGGACAGCTACACAGAGAAACCCTGTCTCGAAAAAAAAAAAAAAAAAAAAAAAAGAGAGAGGGGGAAAAAAAAGGGAGGGACATTCTTTGTCACAGCCAGACACTAACTAGGCCACCCATGATTTAAGATTGGTTTTTGGGTGGGACTTACTTCTTAGGAGAAAGCAGCCCCTCCAGTGCTTGGCTCGATGGTAAACTAATGGAAGGAAAATATTTTTGTTTCAAAATATATTGATTTTCACTGTTTGTGTTTGTATGTTTCTATTGAGAAAACAAGGTACAGGCAGGAACAATTGCTAATTCATATGAAACCTCTGCCTCATTCTTGACCAATTCAGTTAAAAAAAAAAAATTGTGAGTTTTAGCAAAGTTGCTTGAATAATAAAGTAGGTGTTGTAGGGAGGTATTTTTTTTGGAGGAGGTACATGTGCTAAAAATTCCTAATGAAAATAGTGGATGCTCCGGGCAAATAAATCACTAGTGGGAGAACATTTGCACAGCTCTCTAATCGCTCATGGTTGATGGATACTGGGAAGCACATTCATTTAAGCCAGACGCACACAAACATGTCTGCTAGCTGGCCTTCGGAACTTATCTTCTGGGGGGAAATATGTTATCTCTTGTCAAAATACAGGGCGGAGGGAACAGGAAAGGACAGGGACCCCACTTGCCAGTTGAACCAGGCAGGGCCAGCTGGGCAGTCAGACTTTGTCTGCAACAGACTCTCACACTTGTGTTGCAACAAATTCCCTGAAGACTGAAATACTCACGAATAAAAATAAGGCTTTATCCTAAAGTTTACAAATTTTGGTAACTGAATCTCTGACCTGTGGATTCCTGTATCTGTAGGCCATTAAGTTACTATGATAAAGTTAGAACATTACCAGCTGGTTTTATGTTTTGGTGGAGGGATTTTATTGATCCTGTAGAATCCTGAACACCTAAAATACCTGGGAGGCTCTGCGAGTGGGAGTGGGTACACTCCTACCTACAGAGCTTTTCCAAGGTGGATTCTCTTGGACATATTGTAGTTCCTCTGTGGACATTGTATTAATATGGCAGAGCTTATTCCTGAGCAATTGCTGTTGGCTTTTTATTAAATAACATGTTCTCATCTTTCTTTTTTATAAATGTAAAACTTTCCTGTAAAAATGTTTACTTACTAGAAGTAGATATCTACACAATGTGGCTGTTCAAAAGGAGAAACACGGGGACAGAAGAAATGCACCTTCTAGGTTCTGAGTCACCTCGTTTGACTTTGCAATGGAGGACAATTTGTCTTTGTGTTGAAAAGTGAAGCAGACGCCTGTAGGGAGCCCTGTAGGGAGCGCAGGGGTCACTACTTGCATGGGGAGTGGGGGAGGGGGACTGATGCGATCGGCATGCTAGAACCTTGTCCACAACATAGCAGGGGCACAGGGTAGCCGAGTGCAAGGCAGATGGAGCAGACAAGGTCTAATGGACAACTTTTGTCGAAGAAGAAAGTTCAGTATACCGAAAGGAGATACAGACCCTAACCCTGGTGTGAAGGAGATGAGGTGAGGGAGATGAGCGCCCGAGGAGATGGTTTGGGAACACTAGTAAACAAGACCGAGCTGTAGCGGGGAGAAGAGAGCCCGCCTTGAGAAAACTGATCAACTGAATAATCCTAATGAAGAAACAAGGCATCCAGGTGAGGCTAGGCCTTTACATGGGGTAAGATTAGTTTAAATTAATAGCTTTTGGCAGCAATTGGTGCCGCACACATGCATAATCACACACCCAAAATGAGGCCGGGTAGGGGAATTATAAGAGATTACTCAATCAACTCTGATTACCTAAATGGGTTGTGAAAATCAAACATGTATATACATACTTGAGTATATAATCACCAGTGTGTGCATACACAGATTACATACACAAATCGGCAGGGAATCAGGGCTAAGCAGGAAGAAGGCCAGGATGTTGCTTAGTTTCTCTAAAGAAAAATGTCTGCCTGACATTTCCTTTCTAACCATTGAGTATGAAATTGAGAGGAATTGGCTAGAAAGAAGCCTACTGGTTTTCTGTTTTCTTTTATTTTGAATGGTGTACCTACTGTGTGTCATCATATAAATCAAGTTTACTTTCTTTTATCTAGTCATCCGGGCTAAAGTTAAGGAGGTAAAAATGAAATGTCATGACGTGACTGCCGTTGTGGAAGTGAAGGAAATTCTAAAGGCATCACTGGTGAACATCCCAAGGGATACCGTCAACCTTTACACCACCTCGGGCTGCCTCTGCCCCCCACTTACTGTTAACGAGGAGTATGTCATCATGGGCTATGAAGATGAGGACCGCTCCAGGTGACTTTCCCCTGAAGCATGCGGGGAACTTGTTTTCCTTCCTAGCCAGTACATTTCTTTTTTATACATCTTTTTAGGCCTTTCTTCTCTTTCTACTTTCTTGGGAACTATGGCTATCTATTTTAATTTTATATATTGGATAGAAAAAGGATATGAGCATAGCTTATGGGTATAGATTTTTCTGGAAAGAGAGATCATAGATTTATTTATTTATTTCTGAAAGGGGTTCATGATTCCTAAATGGTTAAGACTCTTCTCAACTCTCTGGCTTTCCTATTCTAGGATAAACACATTTAGTTTTTCTTGAATTCCTTGCGTTTTTCAATTACATATTTTGGTTTTTCTAATGTGGTCATTTGATTTTAAAAATGCAGGTTACTCTTGGTAGAAGGCTCTATAGCTGAGAAATGGAAGGATCGGCTTGGTAAGAAAGTCAAGGTAAGCTTGGATTTTATGTTCAAAGTAGTACTGGGGCTGGGACTTAGCTCTGTGGTAGAATGCCTACCTAGCAAGCACACTCCAGCTTCAGTCCCCAGCACCAGAAGAAAAACTCTGTCTGGTAATATAATCCATAGAAAACCATCTCTCATATACATTAAATAGTTGCCCTCAAGTACGTGAGACTATGAAGACCTGCTACACACACACACACACACACACACACACACTCACACACACGAATATTCTGAGAACTGAAATTATCTTTAATGTCTATTCATTTAGGGAATGAATTTCCTCTACGTGTATCAAACTCTAACTACAGTTACCTTAACTTCTTGGGAAACTGCCTGTAGCTAGCCAACCACGACAGGCTGGTTTCATGCTAGCATTCGTGTGCCAGCCTCTGACAGCTTATTGCTCAGCCATGGTAGAGTATGACTTCCATCTTCTTGTTCAGTAGAAGTCACACAAGGCTGTTCTACCAGCAACATCATACTTCATTCCAGGCAGAAAGAAGCGAGGAGGTCAACTTAGGTTTTCAAGAACTCTGTCCAGAAACTTTATCATGCAACTTTTGGTCAGAACAAGGGCAGTATGTATCTCCAGTTGGGCAAGCAGGGAATCGGAGTTTTTATTGCTTCTTAACAAATTGTTCTTCTCTGAGAAGGGGAAAAAATTAGTGCCGAATAGAAAGATACCACAGAGTCCAATGTACAGACAGGGACTCCTATGAACAAGGTGCGGCCACAGTCGTAAGTGTAGAAGAGATCTCACCAAACTGGGTGCTTAAAACTGTGATGTGGCTTTAATATTTTATATTAAGATCCTTGGCCATATGTATGCATGCATGTATGTATGTATATCAAGAAGCACATTACTCACTATAAAAAGGTTTTGCATTTCTTATTATTACACTAGCACATCTTTCTCAAAGAGAGTGAGTGGGGGAATCTCCTAGGGTGCGTGCTGGGGAGGGAGGCTGGGAGTGGGAACTGTACCAAATAATCATCCTCTTCTAAGAGCTGGAGGGCTAGGGCAGCATTTCCAGGGTAAGTTAAACACCCTGAGGAGTTGATCTTGTACATATGGCACTCAGTGTGGCAGACACGTGAGTCAACGTGATCTACGGAAATGTGGAGGCATGGTTTCATAGAAACTATTGCTACTAAGTTCCTTTGTCTCCAGTGTTTTTGTCAGCAGTGAGGTGCATTTCACATGCTGACTGTGAGTGTTTTTTGTTCACATCTCTCGCCAATTAACCTGGTGTTTAATTATTAGTGGAATCCTGGGATGTCCTTTCAGCTTTTCAAGTCTGTTTTCTGCTTCCAAGTGCAGAACAGGAATTTGTCCTAAATTCCTGTACCAGTTGGGAGAACTTCAGCACCTCTGCTGCTGTGTGTAACAAGCCTCGCCGGTTATGTTTCCACTGGGAGGCATGGCTTGTCCTGTTCTGTAGCATGGTGAATTTATTTCCTTCAGGGAAATCGTTTTTATGAGATCACTGATGTTCTCAGATTGAATTGAAACACACTAATGGGAAAAAATGAACCAGTGACTTCATTAGTTGTCTTTGTCATTGTGAGACACTGTCTTGCTATGCGGCTGTGGCTGGAGTGATATTTTTTGGGGTGTTTTTGTTTTTGTTTTTGTTTTTGTTTTTTCAAGACAGGGTTTCTCTGTGTAGCCCTGGCTGTCCTGGAACTCACTCTGTACACCAGGCTGGCCTCGAACTCAGAAATCCACCTGCCTCTGCCTCCCAAGTGCTGGGATTAAAGGCATGCGCCACCACTGCCCGGCTTGGAGTGATAGTTTCGATTTAGCACAGGCTGGACTAGTACCTATGATGTAGCACAGGCTGGCCTCAAACTCTCTGTCATTCTCCTGTGCTGGTATTTTTATTATAGTGATGTATCCCTGCTCCCAGTTCTCCTCTGAGGCTCCTCTTTTTAAAAAGATTCTTACATTTTTATTTCCTATGTCTGTGTGTATGTCTATGCATAAGTGCCTCGTGCCCAAGAAGGCCAGAGTAGGTGTGGGATTCCCTAGGAACTGGAGTTATAGACGTTTGTGAGCTGTCACGTGGGTGCTGGAAACCTCTGGTTCTCTGCAAGATCAGCAAGTGTTCTTTTTTGATTGTTGGTTGGTTGGTTGGTTTTAGACAGTTCTGTGTAGCCCTGGCTGTCCTAGAACTTGTTCTGTAAACCAAGCTGTCCTCAAATTCAGAGATCTGCCTGCCTCTGCCTCCAAGTTCTGGGACCAAAGGTGCACTGCAGCTGCCACCATTATCCCCTGGCTCCAGCAAGTGTTCGTAACAGCCACGCTATCTCTCCAGGCCCAGCGGGCCAATTTTAATTCATGTTTTTGTTCTGAGCCAGAATTTGGGAAGAAAATATGTTCTGGTTGAAATTGCTAGCATACTTATATATAGCTTTTCAGTTAACTCAGGAATGTTTAAAAGACTCTTATGGAGGACATTACTTTTTAAATTCAAAGTTTCTCTCTACAGCTGATCTTTCTCTGAGTAGAAGGCCATTTAAAAAGACCTTTTAACCATTTTCCTATGAAAATGATTGTTTGTCTGTGTTTCATGACAGCCAGTTGTTCAAAATATTTGCATTACCTCGAAGAGAGTTAAGAATCAGATTATTTTTTAAATATGAATATTATTGTGCAATAAAGTGAGCCAAGATAAAGATACACTTTAATAGAAAAACTAGTAGTAACTAACTTATTTTGTGCTGTGCACTTTGTAATTCTTCAATCTTCATAATAATCCTATTATTAGTTATTAATCTCAATATAGAAACAGTATGAATGCCCATTAATTCAGAAGCTTTGTATGGTTAAGTAGTGAGTTAGAATCAGAACTTGGGCCATCTGACATTAGCTTCTTTCTACTTAAAGTGTGCTCACTGATCCAGCAGCCCAAGGATCATCTGGGAGCTCCTGACCTGTGGAAATCATGGACCCCGTTCAGAGCTGATTGAATAGGAATCTGTTCTCAGCGTGGTCCTCTGATGATTTCTATGGTCGCTGAAGTTTGTTGAGTACATATGCGCTTATCACTTCCTACACTTTCACCATGTAACCTCCATTCAATTTCTTGTATCACAGACGAACACTGTCGACATCACTCATATGAAATACAAGTAAATGTGACTTTTCTTATTTAAAAAAAATGCATGCAACAACAACAATCAAAAAATCCAAAATGCATGCATTATAAAAGCAGTGGCAGGCCAGGATCTTGTGGTTTTGCTGTAATTGATAAATACTAGAAAAATATTTTAGAGACACCGTTTTCCTTTATGTTTTCACTATTTAAATCAGCTAACTTTGTGTATGTGTGTGTATATGTTCGTACATATGCGCTTGTGCATACTGGTGAATGTACATATGGTCGCTGGAAGTCACTGATAGGTGGTGTGTGTGTGTGTGTGTGTGTGTGTGTGTGTGCATGTTCATACATACTCACCTGTGCGTGCTGGGGAATGTGCATATGGTGGCTGGAAGTCACTGTTGGGGGTCCTCCTCAATTGTTCCTCACTTTTCCAGAAAAGATCTTTCTTTCCCTGAAATTGACACTCACTGATGAGCTAGACTCACTGACTACGGAGCTCCAGGGACCTGCCTGTCTCTGCTCCCTGGCTTGCTGCTCTCGCAGCACTGAGACTGTATGTGTACCACTCCACTTGGCTTTTACCCAGATGCTGGGTATCAAACATTTGGTTCTTGCACACGTGCCACCTCCCCAGCATCTCAACTAGCTTTGAAAAGGTTATGTTGGTTTAGTCTTAAGAAAATGGTGAGAAATAGCCCTCCTTTCACACTGTCAACATAAAGCTTCCACTTGAATATATATTTGGAAAGTACAGATATTGTTGACTTTTGTATCATTTACAGACATGGAATTTTAGTTCTACGTTTTGGTACGTTGGCATCCTTGATGTCTTATAGATGAGATAGTCTTCATTGTGGTTTTTGAAATCAGAGCATTGTGTTTATGCAGCATCATTGTTATCCTTGGATAAAGAATTTGTACTTTTGGAAAAGTAGCAAAACACTTTAGAGATCTGTCTCTGGACTCTCCCTCGGTTGATAGCGTCATAGAAATAATGGCCCATATGCTGTGTCCATATGACTGTCCTTTCTTTTACATTTCACAGCGCTGGGATATGAAACTCCGTCATCTTGGACTGGGTAAAACTGATACTAGCGATTCCACTCAGAATCAGAAGTCGGGCAGGAGCTCTAATCCCCGGCCAGCACGCAGCTAAGTCCTGAAATGTAAAAAGCCACACCCACGGACTCCCTTCTAAGACTGGCGCTGCTGGACTAGCCAACGAAAACTGCACGGTTGTGCTCGCGACCTATATTGTTTACCACAGATACCGCGTGGCGACTGATGTTACTTCCGGTTCCTTTTCTCCTGCTTCTTAATGGCCTGAGGTTAGATCCTTCAATATGTTATATATTCTGTTTCACCAATCATGTGGGAACTGTTCTTTCACAACCAGAATAATAAATTAAATATGTTGATGCTAAGGTCTCTGTACTGGACTCCCCGGGTTTTAATTTGGTGTTCTGTACTCCGACTGAGAATGCAATATTTGATGTAGAGAGAACATTCTGGTAATATCTCAAGAACTAGATATTGCTGTAAAGCAGACTCAACTGCTGGACTTGCAGCCTTGTGTTTGTATGCCTTTGGGCATTTCCCTCCTGCTGTGAAAGTTCTAAATGTTTATGAAGGTAGAGCAGCAGTTTGAAATCAGATACTGCACAAGCCGAGCAGCGCAACACCAGGAAGCATTTATGAGGAAATGCCACACAGCATGAATTATTTTCAAGATTGGCAGGCAGCAAAATAAATAGTGTTGGGAGCCAAGAAAAGACTATTTTGCCCGGTTAAGGAGCACACTGGAATCAGTAGCCTTTGAGTCATTAACAGCAGCGCTCTTCTGGCAAAGTTTTTGATTTGTTCCTAAATGTAGTAATGGGCATTAGAGAAAAACGGATAGCTAGACTCCTGTTGTTATCACTCTGTTTCCTTCTAAATAAAACCTATTGTTGGATGCTCCCCCTCCATTCATAAATAAATTTGGCTTGCTGTATTGATCAGGAAAAGAAAGTCTCTATAAAAGACTATAGTTCCAGGACAGTGCAATGTGCACATTTGCTTTCTTTTTTTTCTTCTTTTTGCTTTGGCCTTGTGATTTTGATTTTTTTGGTGTGTGAATGTCTGTATTTGGGGGGTAGGTGGGTTTAGGCCATTGCACATCCAAGCTGAACTAGATTAGAGTAGACTAGGCTCATTGGCCTAGACATTATGATTTGAATTTGTGCTGTTTAATGCTCCATCAAGCTGTCTAATAAAAGGAATTATGGTTGTCAGGAGAGACAACAACAACAGCGAAAATGTTTTTTTTACTCAAGTTGCACTGAGAGCCCCAACAGCCCATGGGGAGCCCGTGATGCCTTTTCTTCCTTCCTGCAGCAGGGATTGCTAGAGCATGTGCCAATCATCTGAAGGTCTCATTCCCTGCAGTTTACACATGTGGTGGTATTAGTAGATCCAGATTCCTAAGCTACAGTGTGCTGAAAAATAAAACACGTATGAAGCAAACGATGCTGTGTTTCCTTCTGTAAAAACAACCATGCAAGGATGAAGTTCATTCCCGAGCAGATGTTTCCTATGTTAGTAATTAATAACTCATCTAAATTCCTTCTTTTAGAAGCAAAAAACCACCCTCACTTTCTAATGAACCCTAAACACCCATATTTCCCCCAATTCTAGAACCAGGCTTCCATGTTTGGAACAGCACAGGCTTGGATCTACTGTGGCTGCTTTCAGGTACCTTGTGCTGTGTTCTCTGACGCTGGGACAGGGTGTGTTTTCCTAGGTGTTGCTGTTATCCCTTCAAGGCGAATTTTGTGTCACTGAGTATTGAGGAGTGCTGCACTGGGGATGCTGAGGTCGGGGTGGAGGAGAGATGCTGGCCTCCAATCTCTCCCCAGGGTATCTGTCTTGGCCTTGGGCTCCCAGGGTGAACACATCCATCCACTTCTGATTCCTCAGGGCATCTACAGCAATCCTGCAGAAAGGGCAGGACTTGGGAACAGGAGCCTCAAAGGATCTGGCATCTGGAATCCCTAACATGCCATCAGTGTTTCCAGGGCGTACTCGAAGCCATTTTAAGTGATGAAAATTTTACGTTTTTTATTTCCTTTTTTATGGTCCTGAAGATAGAACCAGGCCCTATGAATGCTAGATAGGTGTTCTATCTATATTGCCACCTACATCAAACTACATCCTCAGCCAGTGATAAAAGATCTTTATATAAATGAAAACCTGTGTGTAGGTGTTTTGTTTAGGTGAATAGGTGGAAAAACATATTTGTTTTCAGTGTAGGAATTTCCCATATAATAGATGTAATTCATATACAATTAGATTCATAGATGAAGGGGGCATCTTTGAGATTAAGCAGAGTGTTTACTACCTTCCATTTCAATCACCTTGTTTGGTCTTGTTTGTCTGTATGAGAGTCATCATTTATTTGAACATTTTGAATGGGACAACACGTGTGCAAGGCCGTTTTTCAGTTTGGTAGGTGCAACAGCTTCTCTAACAAACTGTGCAGACATCTTGGAGGGAGGCAGGATTTTATCATGACAGGCAGGTTTCTATGCAGACTGCAAAATCATTTCCACTCCACCATTGTCATATATGTCTCATTAGTGCCTCTCTGCAGGACATTTATGCTCATTGTGAAAGCCACTAAAGGCCGGGAGGTGGTGTACACTCCTTTAATCTCAGCACTGAGGAGGCAGAGGCAGGCAGATCTCTGAGCTTGAGGCTAGCCTGCTCTACAGAATGAGTTCCAAGACAGCCAGGACAAAATGAAGAAACCCTGTGTTGAAAAACAAGCAAACAACAATAAAAAAAAACCAAAACAAATAGCCACTACAAATTTAACATGCATGCTTGTTAGTAAACCTTGAGGTCTTTAAAATCAATTGAAATTTTCTTAAGAAAATTTTGCTTACCGTCAGGATTTTAGTACCCTGTACAACAGCAAAACACTCATATGCATGCTGAATGAGCCACCGAAAAAACAAGCAGCAAACGTGTATCCTGGTTTTCATGGATCCATGAGTATGTGACTGTGTTGTGTGTAGTGTAACCTGACCCAGTGCCATATGGTCCACTGAGCATTGGGGGTGGGGTGGGACAATCTCATGTCTTTCCACATCTGGAACCTATTACCATGTCAAATACAAGAGTTACAATCACTGTGAGTAAATAGCTCTGCTTATTGCCTTCTGCAAGAAATTATTTGCTATTACATTTCAACAGTAAAATGACTTCTTAAAAAGCATTTCAAGGCTGGTGATTGTTTAGCCTTACGGATTTTAACATTTTAATACAGAATAAAAAAAAAGCACTAAGGAAGAAGGAAAAATCCAAGCCCAGACTTTTAGTAGTGTGTCACTGAAATGCAGCCTAGAGAATTAAAGTATATGGCTCCCAGCTGCATTCAAGTTACCAAATAACAAAAATAATGTACTCATACCTTTGATGGGAATCTCCTCGGGGTCCTGTCTAGCAGTGGCTAGAAGTTATACAAAACCCTTACACATGTCCTGTTGGTGCCTTAAAAGTTTACGGTGTGATTACCACTTCCTAGATGAATTGAAGATTCAGCACTTCAGACACCGTAAGTGGCAGAGAGGGGCTTTAGAATCTCTTCATCTTATTTCCCAAGTTGTACATTTTCTGCTGTAATAAAAATGTAAATGTACCTTAATATTGTTTTCAAAAAGCACAGTGCAAAGCAAGTGGAAGATTACCTGATGGTGTCAGGAAGTCTACACCATGTAGTCTCAATGTTACCCCCAAACACTGTCATTTTGCCTATTCAGGTGTCCCCCCCATCCCCACCCTGAAGTCAAAATTTTAGTGGAATTGTTCTAGTCCTGGATAGTCAGGTAAATAAATCAAGTGATTCTTTTTGACACTGCTAGCTTAAAGATATGTGATTTTGAGTCAGAAAATAGTTATTTTTCTGTCTTCCCTTGAATTTGGTAAAGGTCTGAAGTTCCAAGCCTTTGGTAAGGCTTGGAGGTTGATGGTTGCTACACAGAAAACTCAATGACTGTTTTCCAAAAGGGAGGGACTGTCATATTCTAGGCAGATCATTACCTTTATCCCTCGAACAGCAAGGGCCCTCATACTCTAAAAGGAAACTGTTCCACATGGCCTGCTGTCTCAGCTTGTCATTCCTGAAGCATTTTTATTATGACAGAGTCAACATGTCACTGTAAAACAAAGATGTTTTTCTCTGGATAAAATGCAAACATCAAGTCTCTGCTTAGTGGGCATTACAGCTTGAACTGTTGGCACACAAAGGAGAGTGTGTGCTACTTCAGGCCAAGTGTCTAAAAGGAAAGGAAGTGTGGACTGTTGAGAGGCTCATGCAGAGATGAAGGGACATGAGGGTAAGGACTTTGCACTAACCCCGGGGACAGGAGGCTGAGACATCACCCACTATACAGTGGCACCGAGGTCAGATGCTTGCATGGATCTGAGGTGGTTGTTATCACTTAGCTCTGGGCTTTGTGCTTCTGCAAGATGAATGGGGTGGGAAGCATGGGATAGTTTGGCAATGTCAGTCTGAGATAGGGAACAGAGTAGTCCGTCACACTGAATGGTAGATAAAGCTCAGATATAAAGCCAACTGGATTCATTCTAATGCCTATTTCTACATCATTTGGGTGTTTCTATGGAAACCATAGCTTCTTGGAGGTTGCATCCCTGTATATTGGTGTAACTGTAATCAGAATTCATGAGGAAACAGTTGGAAAGGAATAAGGATTTATTTTAGCTTCTTTTCAGATATTCAGTCTCTGTTCTTGGCTTCATTGACTCTGGGTCCATTGTGAAGCAGAACATCATGGTGGGATCGTGAGGGGGAGGCTGTCCACTTCATTGTATTACCATCAAGGCACACCTCTCGTGGCTCACCTCTTCCAGCTACCTCCAACCTCTTAAAGTTTTCAGAATGTCTCAAAACGCTGTCATCAGACATGAGCTACATGAATGGGGGGGGGCATTTTATATTCAAACAATAGCTGAAAACCAATATTTGAGGTAAAAAGAATTCTAGAAGAATTCAGTAGAAGAAACGAACCCAAACAAAATCTCAGCTAGAAATCTTTCCCTAGGGCATAGAATTTGAGGGAAACATCTCAGCCTCAATGAGATACCAGCCGAGATGACATTGTCCCGTCAGCCACTCATTGGCTCCCTGCCAGACTCCCCTTCTGCTTATCTACCTATTACTTGGTTGATAAAGTCAAACAAATGGCTACACCAAAATGTTAACAACTGCTGAAAGATCAACTATGAAGCAAATATTGAAAACGAATATTCTTTAAATTCATCGATTAATAGTCACCTAGCCCATTTCAATTCTTTAGATCCTCAGATCAAGCAGTCTGGGTCTGATCTTGTCTATACAACTCCAAAACAAAAACTGCCAACCCTCCTCTCCTTGGAGAGGCACTCGAGGACATGTAATCAAGACCTTATAGAACAGCTTGAAAAAGCTTTGGAATCAGGTACCTAGATTTAAGTTTCTAGTTTGTTATTGTCAAGCTACATGGAGGGCTTGGGAATCAGGAGTAAGCAGGCTGAGTAGGGCATTATGGGTGCTTAGGAAATATTGTGGTCATGCCATCTGTGACTCCCAAATACCCTGAGAGGGTCACACTTTGAACAGGGCCCTAGCAAGTGCTTACTATGCCTGGAAGAGAATAAAATTCCCTGGGGGATACTATCCAGTTACCCTGAATTTTCTCCTACATCTTTAGAATTAAAAAAAAGTCTTCTCAGCTCACTCTCTACAGATTACTGAATGTATTTTCCTTTCCTTCCTGCCAGGAAGGCGTTCCTAAAAAGTGACAGTAAGCCTGGCAATGGCAGTACATGCTCTAATCCAAGCACACAGGAGGCAGAGGCAGGGGGAGGCCAGTTCTGGGTTTGAGGCCAGCCTGGTCTACATAGGGACTTCCAGGACAGCCAGGGCTCCACAGAGAAACTTTGTCTCAAAAAAACAAAACAAAAAGCTGCAGGAGTAGAGTGTGTGAATACCTGGAGCTGGAGAGATGGTCCGGTGGATAGGAGTGCTTACTGCTCTTACAGAGGACCCAGGTTCAGTTCTTAGTAGCCACAAGGCAGCTCACAATTTCCAGAATCCCAATTCCAGTGTGTCGGACATACTCTTCTGGTCTTGGGAGATTCCTGTTTGCACAGGGTGCACAGAAACTCACGAAGATTCACGTACATTTGTATACATTTAAAAAAAAATCTCAAAAAAAAAAAAGAAAGAAAGAAAAGAAAGAAAGAAAAGAAAAGAAAAGAAAAGAAAAGAAAAAAGAAAAGAAAAGAAAAGAAAAGAAAAGAAAAGAAAAGAAAAGAAAAGAAAAGAAAAAGAAAACCCAAGGGTGCTGGCTAGTTTGCATTGCCAACACAAGTCATGAGGAGAGGGGCCCTCAGTTGATAAACTGCCTCCATAAAATTGGGTTCTGGGCAAGCCTGTAAGGCATTTTCTCAACTAGTGATGGAGCAGCAAGACCCTCACTTACCAAGGGGAAAGTAGTACCACTTCCAGTAGGTTGTCCTGCATTCTATAAGAAAGCAGGCTGAGTAAACCAGTGAGCAGCACTCGGCCCTAGTCTGTGTCAGCTCCTGCCTCTAGGTTTGAGTTCCTGCCTTCGTTTCCCTCAATGGACTATGACTCAGAGATATAAGCCAATTAAACTTTTTCCTCTTTTGGTCATGGTGCTGCACCACAGCAATAGAAAGCCTAATAAGACAATCAGCAAAACCACTTTCTCAATGTTATTGTAAAAGTTTGGCCTTCCCAGAGAGTCCCTGTCCATACCCTGGGGCAACCAGCAGAGACCATTTAGAAAGATACGTGTTTCCAACAAGAGCTGACCTTTTGTTAGACTTGCTTCTACATGGTTTTCATTTGCTAGGCAGTTGCAGAAGTACTAAAAGTATCCTGAGACAAAGTGTTTATGTTCCAACAAAGTACAGACTCTGCATTCCCGGCTACACACTTGAAGAAGGGTCTCAAAACACAGGCAGCTTTTACTGCATTGGAAAATAAAACTAACTCATAAAGGACTTGAACTAGTCTACATTGGAAAAACAGATGACAACTGAACAGTGAGCTGAAAAAGGAACAAACTAATCCAGGGGGTGGCAAATTTTTCTATAAAGAGTCCCAGCCCGGCAGTGGTGGCACACGCCTTTAATCCCAGCACTTGGGAGGCAGAGGCAGGCGGATTTCTGAGTTCGAGGCCAGCCTGGTCTACCGAGTGAGTTCCAGGGCTACACAGAGACACCCTGTCTTGGAAAAAAAAAAAAAAAAAAAGAGTCCCACACAAAATACTGAAGGTTTTTGTAGGTCATCAGGTCTGCTGTTGCAGGTACTCAGTTCTGCCACAGATGTTCAAAACTAGCCACACTGGTAACCAATGTGTGAACAAGCAAGGCTGTGGTTCAGTGAAATTTATTTTCAAAAACTGTCAGGGGCCAGGATTTAGCAGACTAGTTTTGTTTCCTTTGTGGGTCTAGTCAAATGCTTTGCACATTATTTTATTCTTCTTTGGATTTAAAATCAATTGTTTGGATGGCATAAAACCCATCACTACTGGAAAAAAAAGTTAGATCAGACTTACGTAAGGGTTTGTCTAAAGTCTTAGCATTATAGATTCAGTTTTGGGTTCACTTCACAAGATGTGCTAAAAATGGAGGGCCTGTGAATGTACCAACTCATTGTTTTGTTTGTATCTATTGTCTTACTAAGGAAGCAGCTGAAAGAAGTTTCCCTAGAGTATAGAGTTTCTGGAAGAGAAAAAAGAGACTGAAGGAAAGAACCCCCCACCTGCTTAAGCAATTATTCAGAATAACCATTTGCTACCCAATTGTATTTTGTTCTTGGGGGAAAAGTACTTTGTTTTTGCTTGCAGTCCATGTGGATGGACCCAGCTAGGCTAGTTGCAAAGCTAGGCAAGACCCAGGCATTGAGCCACACTCTAGACAGAAAGCACATTCTTCAGAGATAAAGGGTTATTGCAACAAGACTCATGTCCGGAGTTCCACATGGGTTACCAGATGCTGGAATCTACACAAGAGGCGGGACGGAGAGTAAAGCTGTTTTTGTAAATCCCTCAAAATCCTTGCTCTCCTTTCATTCACGTCCTCCCTTCAGGACGGGAACGAAAGCTCCCCCCAGGAGTTAGAGTTTGATTGGGATCTGGCACCCAGTGTCTTATGTTGATGTATTGGTGTTTGTGTATGAATGCGTGTGTGTATACAGGTGTGTGCATCAAGCGCTCACAGAAGCCAGAGGAGGACATTAGGCGACTTGCATTGTCACTGTCTGCTTTATTCCCTTAAGACAGGGTCTCTACCTCAACCGGAAGCTAGGCTGTTGGTCTGCAAGTCTCTTTCCTCCAGGGCGATAGCGTTGCAGTTGCAATCCCGTGTGTGGCCATAGGATCTGAGCTAGGTCCTCCTGCACTCTGAGCCACAGAACTATCTGTCTAGCCTCCACCACTCCTTTTTAAAGCTGGATTGTGAGGGCTAGTGAAAAAAGGATAATAATTATGTCAGGTTTTTTTCCCCCAATATTTTGTTTTGTTTTTGCAGTGCTGGGGATCAAGCCCAGGTCCTTATGCATGCTGGGAGTTGTCAGTTTTTAAAATTTCTTTCACTCTCTGCCCTTCTTTAAGTTGCTGGAGTTTAAAAGAGAACTTAGGAAGTCCCTGGAGCACTATACCCCTCTGTGTGTTTAACCCATTCACCGTGAGCTTGATTTACAACTGCCTTTCTTGCTTGATGGATCCCACATGCCCCGTAATTTAAACATCTTAATTTGCTCTCGATGGAGCGCCCTTTCATTTGGATGTAAATTGATCCTGAAACAGCTTCCAATCAGAAGTTTGTGTTTGATATACTGTAGCTCAGAGTTAAATACGGTCATTCTAAGCTTTATTCTGTTAGAGGTAGACCTGAGGTTCAGTTGCTGCTCTAATTCACCTCGCTCAGGTTAACTTAACCATAAAATACACACTTTGGAGGAATGTTTACCTTGTCACAAATAAATAAATGGTAGAAATCCTGAACCACTCTATAATGAAATGCATTCTCTGCAGACAAATATAAAAGAACCTTGTTTTTGTTAAGGATTTTAACAGTCAGTGGGAAACAAACAAGATTTTTGTAGCATGCTCAGCCTGAAACACTACTAAGTCTTCTCTTTCAAGTTAACCAAACAGGATATAGAACTAGAGTTTATCTTTCCCACTGGGAAAGGACAAGATGGAAATAATGATTATCAATTGAAGCTAGTTCTAGAATTCAGGTTTTAGTGCAAGAAAATGAGAAATTACATGAAAAAAGTTGCTGAACTTATAAAAGTTAAATTTTTTTGTTGCCTTTTTTGTTTGTTTGTTTGTTTGTTTTGTTTTGCTTTTGAGACAGATGCTCATTATGTAGCTCAGGCTGTACTCAAACTTGTGATCCCCGTCTCAACTTCCTAATTTCTGGGAGAAAAAAAATTATTGTTCTTATTGGGGTTTTCTTTTGTCTGTCTGTTTCCTTCCTTCCTTCCTTCCTTCCTTCCTTCCTTCCTTCCTTCCTTCCTTCCTTCCTTCCTTCCTTCCTTTCTTTCTTTCTTTCTTTCTTTCTTTCTTTCTTTCTTTCTTTTTTTTTTGAGATAGGGTCTCACGAAGCCTGGGCTGGCCTCAAACTTGAGATTGACATTGAATTTATACTCTTCTTCTACTGAGAGAATTCCTACACAAACAGGCATGTTTCAAACCAGTTCATCAGTCCTGATAGGATCGCTAGAAAATGAATTAAGAAAGAAGTTAATTTAGCAGGGACCTCAGGACTGGTATGGGCCTTTAATGGCTTTGCTGAGTATCATTGGGGGGGGGGGGGGAGCATGGAGGTTTAGTATTGCATTAGTTACATGAAAGTGTTGGAAGTTGAGCTTACTTGCAGAAGGTGTGGCCTGCTTTGAAAGCCGTCAGAAACCAATTTGAACAGTGGGAATGTAGGTAGAGTACAGCCCCACACTCTGCCATCCCTGAAATGCTCAGTGTGAACTGGGCCCACCAAGCCTGTAAGGGGCGGGGAAATAGATAGAGACCCCACAGCAACACCCTACGACGAGAAAGCAGGGAGACTCATGGGAGTGACTATGGATTACAAATGGCTGGGTAAGGTGGTACATCGCACTGATGTCACTGAGCCCAACATTGCTTTGGTGATGGTACAATTGAATCAACTGAGGAGAACTTTACATCATTTACCCTACCTGCCGGCAAGATGTGCCTGTTGACACAATAGCATCATAATTATTATGAGGGTGATCGTTTGTTTTCTGATTAACTTTAAGACTTGCTTCACAGGAGGAAATTCTTATGTTTGGTGCTGTAAGTCAGGGCAGAGACCTATGACTGGGACTGTCTTAGGCCCTAGTGGAGAAGCAATTATTTTCATTTTGCTAAACAGAAGAGATGTTTCCATTGTAACGTGTTACATACTTACATTGTAGCATGTTACAATGTAACACATTGCCCTTTAAACACCCATAGATGCTATGGTCTTAGAGGGAAACTTATTGCATTGGGTGCCAGTTACTACGGAGATTTAAACCATCCAAACAGCTGAGAGTGAATGACTCTTGCTGTGGCCCAAGCATCAACCACAAATGGAAAACAATCAGATATTTGTATTACTCCTTCCAATGCTCAGAAAATATAGGAGAGAGGACTGAGAAAATGCTAGAACTAGAGGAAGGGGTGGGCTGTTCTATCGAGCTGTTTCCTCTTGATTGAGATGCTGCTTCTTAGTGGGAGTAGGGAGGCTCAGGAGACTTAAGGAGGCCCCTCCCCAAGGTGTTAGAACTTGAGAACAGTTACTAGGATGAGGATACTACTGGGTATTCTGTATGCAAGTTGTTCAGGGGATTCCAGTCGTTCCCCTTTCAGGAGTTGTCCTGGATGCTGGCATGGGCTTTGATGATGCAGCTGCATTTGAGCTGCAGGCTCCACAGGAACCCATCTCCAATTGTATTAGTTACTTTTTAAATTCTGTGACAGATACCTGACAAGATACAATTTAAGGAAGAAGATTTCCTTTGTTTGTCAGTTTTAAGAGACTGCAATCCTTCACACAGGGAAGGCTTGAGGTAGGAATGTGAGGTGACTGGTTACAGGTATCTCATTCAGGAATCAGAGGAGGTGAATTCCATTGTTCTGTTCTCTTTGTCCTTTTCCCTCTTTCTATTCCATCCAAGACCATAGCCAATGGGCCAGTACCAGTACAAGTGTATTCTGCCTCTAGTTTCTTTCACAGCTAACAGAAAATTCTAATTTGGTTGTGATAAATGTAAGAGTAAGTTTAGTGGGTAGCAAGAAATGGTGGGTTAGTTAGCCTAATCGCAGTTTGTGTGACAGGGAGTAGAGATGTCTACAGTAGACTTTCCCTCATCAGTTATATCTTTCTGAAAATACCCTCAAAGACATGATAAGAGTTATGTCTCCACGAGGACTCTAAACCTAGCAAAGACAACCATGAGGATAATCCTCAGATCCATGCCCATGTTAGTAACTCCAAAAATCTCAGTGGTTCACCACACTTGACTTAAATGAAACAGTTTCTTTGGTCTGTCACTGGTGCCCTGTCTGGGTTGAAAAGACATTTATTCTTGTCTCATCAAGAATCGTCAGGCTCTAGCTAGCTACTTGGAAGAGCTATAAAGAAGATGGGACTGGGGGAGAGAGATATAGTGACAGGCATTAAGGGCCATACTAGCTGTGTTAGGGAGTTGCTTTTTATGCCAAAATGGGGTAGAGTGATCTCAGCTGCAGAAAGATGTGATCAGGTTTATGTTTCTACAAGTTTATCTAGACTTTTACAGGGAGCCTCACTGTGGGGTGATGGCATGGTTAGATAAAGGAAGTGGCAGTGGCTGGCTTGGCTAGCAGGGGTGGTGTGGAGGGAGATGGCCAGATGTAAGTCAGAAGGTAGACGGGGGTCTAGCTGATGGGTTGTGTGACCTGTCGGGAAGTGAGAAGAGTCAAAGATGTTTCGAGTCACCAGACGGGAGGCATCGGGCTGACAGCAGTGTTACCTCCATTGGACTGACAGGAGTAAGAAAGACCTAGAGAAAGAAAACACCTGATCCCTGAGCAGGGGAAGGGAATCTTGGGCCTCCCTAATTTCCTTATAGTTTAACTGAAAAAGTCTGATGTGGCTGTGTTAACTTTGAAAGACGAAGTTGTTCTGCAGGGAGAGGGGTAGGCAATCAGATATGCAAATCTATAACTTGGAAACTGCAAACATTCAGAAGCCAAGCAGCCAGCATTTGTAAAATATACACAGTTTTTACTTATCTTAATCTCAGAGTCTCACCTGATATTTTGAGTCAGAACAATTCCTACAAACTGGAAAAAGCAGAGTGAACTGGAGAGGAGTCTCAGTGGAACTTCGGGATTCTTGAAAGATGATAGGGGTTGGGCCAATTACACAGGATGAAGTTGATCTGGGACCCTCTAGGAAGGCAGTCACTAATATTTATATGCAAATATAAATATGCATATGGATTTATATGCAAATATATCAGTGACACCTCTTTGAAAGTGATACACAATAGGATTAAGGGTTTAGATGTGACTGCATCATTTAACCCCACATGAGTGTGCAGGAATGAGTTAGGTATGTAAAATGTGGAAACAGAGCTATCTTAATACAACAGACTTCACCTTTATGATCTGAGTGGCCCGAAGAAACAAATATGTAGCTAACACTGAATCGTTCCAGTCAACAAAGGGATTGGTTTGTCAAGCACACAGGAGATGTGACCAACCTGTGTGTCCAGGTTAACACTTTGACTTTCCAAGGTTCCAGTTGGGAAACATTTCCCTGGAGTTAAAGTCTTATTATTGTTATTGCAGATAAACAAGTAAGAGATATATTGACTAAGCTCTCAGTCTAATTTCTTTCAAGTCTGACAGAAAGTTAAGTATCATGTGTAACCAAGCAGCATCTGGAGGTAGAGAACTCTGACGCAGGCTTGGGATAGTGCATAGAGTGTTAGTGATGGTTCCAATGTGCAGGGAAATGAAAATAGTATACATAAAGAAAGAGAAATTTATTATTCTGTACTCCAGAATCTAAAAACAAAAACCTTGTGTAGGTTACCCGGGGAACATAGATCGATGTACACAGTTTCTATTTGCAAATGCAATAAAAAGGTGTATATTTGAAAACAATGTCTTTGCTGGACTTGTATTGAAGAATTAGGATAGAGAAGGAAATTTTGAGTTTACAGTGTTCAAGGATCTGAGGATGCCCCCTGTAACTGCAACAAGAGGTGCTGAGTTCAGCTTGGCATTCGATACTACAAAATTTCTACCTGTGGATTATATTATGTCATAGTTTAAAACTACTTCCTTCTGATTCTTTTCTATTCTTTGATGAGTTAGTCATCTGAGTTTCAAAAAAACTGTGTGTGGATGATATGTGTGGTGTGTGTGTGTGTGTGTGTGTGTGTGTGTGTGTGTGTGTGTGTGTGTGTGTGGTACATGCATGCCATGGCACGGTTGTAGAGATCTGAGGACAGCGTCTGTGTTGGTTCCCTCTTCCCTTTTCCCATGGGTTCTGAGGACTGAACTTGAGTCACCAGCTTGTGCAGCAAGCTCCTTCGCCCGTAGAGCCATCTCTCCAGCTCCATTTATAGGTTTTTCTGTCTTTGTGCAATCCTTGCCCTCCCTCCCCCACAACTCCTGAATGTTTATTTTGAAACCTAGCAGTATTTGAATTGATGTCTAGTCCAGGAAAAAAAAAATAAGAATGAGAAATGTAGAAAAAAAGATAAAACATACACACAGAGCAGGCTCCAGAAGGAAACCCACTTTAACATTGTTTAATATTAGAACTACAAGTTAATAGTAAGAAAAATATTTAGGGAAAGACAAAGGAAGTTATCACTGTGATAGCATTAAAATAAAATGTTTCGGGAGATATTAACAGCATTGGAAAGAAAAGTTGGGCCTGAATTTAGATGTCCTAGAACTAGACTTAAATTTAGAATCTTAGCCAGGCAGTGGTGGCGCACGCCTTTAATCCCAGCACTTGGGAGGCAGAGACAGGCGGATTTCTGAGTTCGAGGCCAGCCTGGTCTACAGAGTGAGTTCCAGGACAGCCAGGGCTACATAGACAGTTGCTTCTCTGTCAACTACTACGGAGGTTTCATCCTGTATTGTCTCTGCCTCCAGCCTGTATGCATCTTCTATGCTGTCCAAATTCTAAGTCAATTAAAAGTACATATTTGTACCTTGGAAATCAACAATGCTAAGGACTCCAACTTGGAATCGGTTTTCTCCTTCTATCATGTGCCTGGCTACTAGGGATCCAGCATGGGGGTAAGTGTCTCTGCTCACTGAGCCATCTAGTCAGCCTAAGATCTTTATCTCACTGTTGGCATTTTAGCTATTGTGAAAGCTGCAAGAGTGAGAAAATTAACACATTTTCATTAGCTACACATGAAAAAAAAAATGGCTTAAGTTTGTGACTTGCCAGAAGAGGAGCTGAAATTTGGGAAAAGATTCAGATTTCTCTGTCTTTTGTGCTTTTTAGTAAGTGTGTAAGATAAATGCATCACAGCTAATTTTGCTCCTCTGTTAATAAAATTAATTGCATGTGAAGTCTTGTTGACCTGCCCTGTAGTGCATATTTGCTTTGGTCTGCTAATTGAATTGTCAACAGTAAACACAGGAAAGGAGGCACTTAAAGCTACCTTTTGGGGCCCCAAAACTTTCTCTTCAAGGCCGCCTGCTGTTTCTCCCAACTAAGCATGAAAAGCAATTAAGAGAGGTCTTGTAGAAAGGCAGTCTGCTAAATCAATGGTAAGCTGTATGTAGGAATTCACAAAAGACACACAAAAGGCTTGCAGATCTTCTCAGGACCAAACTCTGTGCAGTGGTGCTTATTAAGAATGTGTGACCCAGCTAATAGAAAAGCACTTAGCCAAAAGTTAAATGGCCCTGCTGCCTTTTGCTCTATAAACTGGTGTCTAGCCTTAAGCTTGAGAACTCTGGCTGCAGGCTTATTTACCGAGGCAGAAACACAATGAACCAGATAGGAACAAGCCTAATGACTCCTCCGGTCCTGGGCCAACTGTTAATGAAGAACTATACTGAATGAATACATAGGTCTTTGTTCTAATTGTGGTGGCAGAAAGGTTACTAAGTTCCCACATGTGAGGGCACAAAAGATACTTTGCTAATGTTACAGCTCCGGTGGGACACCAGAAGATGGGACGGGCTGCCAGACTGCCTACATTTAAACTAGGTTAAAAAAATAAAATCAAATCTACACTGGCTCACAATTGCATGTGCCATCATTACATAAACTTAAGTTACTGGTTTTGAAAATAAAGTTATTCTGTTGTTACTAATAGCCTATAATTTTGCTCTGTACTTTATTACTTTACAAAGTTATAGATTATTTCTAGGTTCTGAAGGACACCTCACTTTTCAGTGTTATTGAAATAATTCAGGGGGTAACTTACCTATGAGGTTTCTTACACCCCTAACATCGATCACTGGTGGTTGAGTGTGTGCAACAGAGTCTGGGTTAACTCAGGCCAGATCATGAAAAATTGCCTACAAAAAACAAATGAAAAGTTTATTTAAAGTTGCTAGTCAACATTTTCTTGAAAATAAGATTCGGAAAATATTGAAAGTAGACACTTGAAGGCTGCTAAAAATAGAACAGTTATTTAAAAAGTTATTTCTCACAAAAAACAGACACTGTAGACTTGAAAATAATTTATTATGATTTTTATCATGTCACATATATGGAGATAGGTACAAACTGTAGCCTGTTTGAACAGAGTAGTTGTAAAAATATCATTATTTTATAGAAGCTAGAATTTGTGGAGAGTGTATATGTATGTACATGTTATTTCTTAGAAGTGAAAATATTTTTATTCATTTGACTTCAGTTCAGTTAAGTTTAAGAACGTGGAATGACAAGGTATAGTTATCTAAGTTTTGAAGAATTATTTGTGCTCCTCAGGCCGACCTTCAGTGCCTTTGCTGTAGACAGCAACATTCTTTGTTCTGCCAAGTAAAAAGCCACTCTAATGAGAGCTTCCGTGTCTCTGTTTTAGGTAAATCATGAATATGTCTGGCTATTTATTTTCTTCCTCTTACAGAAAGCTAATTATTTTTTAGCCTAATTAAAGTCTATATCATACAACATGTTGATTTGAATTGGGAGACCGTGCCAACAAAGTGGATTGCAGTTTTCTTTCCAACGCCAAAATGATTGCAACCACATCTTCTTATCCCCACAGAATGGATAAACAGTAACCAAACTGCACCGGGACTTACACTCACTGGGGCACTTCTGTATTTAATCATTTGATCTCAGTAAAACACAGCGACTCAGTAGGAGATTATAAGCTTAACTAGTAAAAAACATTTTTACTTCTCTTTTATACAAATCATTTTGATTTCATCCTTCCTCATAAAAACATTGTGGCAAGATCACATGGCATTCAAAACTTGTTCTTTGATGTTACTGTCCCCACTTCATGATTTGGAGTAGCCATAAAAGCTGAGAGATCAAATTCATTTCAAAGCATCCCTGACATTGAAAACGCCTGTGTTGTATCGTGCATGGTCAAAGGTTTGCTTTTCATGTCAGAACAAAGCTGGGTGCGTTCCTGGGTCCCCCTTAGACCTCAGGGAAGGCTGTGTAATACTTGCAAATACTTCTGAAAATATTCAGAGACAAAATGAACTTAGCAGAGGAGAGAAAATCAGTCAGCCCAAGGCATTGCCCCTGGATGTTTGTCATCAATTAAAGCCCTGTTAAAGGCTGGGCTGAAATTCCCCAGCAGTGGCATTCCATGTAAAATAAAATATTACCAGCTGCGGTCAATTATTTGATTTCCCCGTGAAACTTAAGACTCATGTAATCACCGTTAATATGGTAAAAATTGATGAAGTGTGACATGCTATATAATTTACTGATTGCAATAGCCCTTAGGTACCAGCTCAGAGTACATCTACTGATTAGTTTATAGATTGAGAAGGCAGGATTGACCCACATATTTAACATTTTGCTTTCTACTACATCACAGATGCTTGGCGAAAAGACCTGTGATTTAGCCACTTGACAGAAAAGTATCAACTTTTAAATTTTTATAAAAATATCTGTGTGAAGAGTTTTTAGTAGACTAAAAAAAGTTTTTGATAGGATAGAAATGAACAAAACAGGGCTCAAAGCTGTGTGCACGATGATTCCAGCTTTTAAAATCCTATAGGACATACGCACATGCACACATATGCTTCTCTATTAACCCACATGTTGGCTCAAGTATTGCATTCAGCCATCTGAATATGATAGGGGAAAGTCGTAGGGAGGAAGTATATTTAAATGTATTAAAGCCAGAATAAAAGGTAAATAACGTACCCACAAAAAGAGGGGCCTGAGATCCCAGACATTCATTTTCACAACTTGTGCCAAGAAAGTAATTCCCTCAGTGAACGTCTGAAAAGCATTCCTGGCGATGTAAACATCCGTGTTATCTCTGCTGAGGGCAATTAAGACAGGGCTGTATAATCACTGCATGGTCTGGAGCTAACCTCTGGAGCCTGCCATAAATCTGCTGCTTTCAGCTTTCTTATCTACAAAGTAGGAGTAATGACCTTTTGAGAGGGACTATTATACAAGCAAGCAAGGTCATGCTTAGAAGGCACAGGACACCCCATTTGGCCATGACTGAAAACTCAATAGGAGTCACCCATTTTTATCCTGCACAATGTCTATACTTTGTGCTTAAATTTTCATGACTGCTGTTATTATTATTATCATTATTATATATATTATGTGTGTATAGTTATGTGTGCATGCCATGATCCATATATGAATAGGTCAGAGACAACTTGCAGGTATTGGCTCTCTTTTCCAACTACGTGGGCCCCAGACACTGAACTCAGGGCATCAGGCTTGTCACTTTTTGCACACTGAGCCATCACTCTTGTCCTATCCTTTGTGTTTCTCTAACATTTCCTGTAACCTGTTCATTTTAATTTTTGAATGTTATAGGTAATGAATATTTTAAGAGTGATTTTGTGAGCACCAAATATCATAGGCATGAATCAAGTCTGGAACACGTCTCCAGGTTCTTCTGTTACTGGAACAGAGTTGGACCAGAGTCACATGGGTAATGACACACAGCTGAGGATGGGGATAGGTCTCAGAGCTGTGGAAGGTTGAAAGCTGGATGACCCTGGACCATGAGAGTCATGGTCCTTTATGCATCGAATCACAGTGCCTGGCTTTTTCCACACGTGGAGATCACAGGCTCTCCTCATGTAATCACTCTCCCTTACACACACAGCCACTGCGTGGGTGTTTCTAGTCTTTTTCTGTTATTGGTTTCCTTCATGGCATGATGTTGGCATCTTCTGCCTTATTCTCCTGCCACAACTGTGCCTGGTGAGTGGAAGGACAATGATCAGTCTTCTGTAATGTCTTCCACCCTGATAAAGGGTATAGACCTGGTCTAAAAGAGACCATAAAACTCTCTCCTATGTTAGCCATTAGTTGAAGAGGAGACTTTGGATTTCCTGTAGTAATTGGCTAGAATCCTTGCATCATAAAGAGTTTAGTTTGAAATAGTCAAACATTCTAGAAGATACAAATTTTACATATTCAAAATATAAGGTCTAAATGAGATTAACATAATTATGGGAACCAATGGATCAGAAAAGCCAGGATACAGGAGATTCATGGCCATGCTTTTCCCAACAGAACCATCCTTATGTAAAGCTGTTCCCGGGGGTTTGATCCCTTGGATAGTGATAAACAAACAAACAAACAAGTCCAACAAAAACAAAACAAAATCCCAAAGCAAACTGATGATTATATATTGAGAATGTGACAAAATGCAGAAACAGTTTTAGGCAGGAATCAAATAATAGAGTAGATTAAAAAAATAATGTGAGGTTGTAATCACTGAGTACCAACATAGAGTAAGGTTACAACTACTCAAAGATTTAAGAAAGGGCTTATCCTCATATTTAAGATGATATCTACCTTTTTCTTGGTTAAAAAGAAGTTTTAAGGATTTTTGGTTGCTGTTGTTTGTTTTTATTTTTGCCTATTAGCAGTTTTTAAGGTATAAATGGCATATTTGCAATGCTCTTTTAAAAATATTATTTTATTTGTATGAGGATTTTGCATCTATATATGTGTACCACATGCATGCCTGCTACCCACAGAGGCTAGAAGATGCTGTTAGATCCCGGACTAAAGATACAGACGGATGGTTCTGAGCTATCATGTGAGTGGGTGCTGGAACGGAACCTGGATTCTCTGGAAGAACAATTGTTCTTAGTCTGGGAGCCAACTCTCTAGCCCATTAAGGTATTTTCAAGGCTTCAAAAACTCAGAAGGGTTAAGGTCTATTTTAGAGATTAGCTTTGAGGTCACCCTGAGAAGGAACAGCAAACAAAATATTTATGTCCTACAAACAACTCATTCGCCATTACTTTAACGGTTATAACTAATACCTGTCCTAGATATTCACGTGCTGCATATTTTAGCTGCAGAATATAGGTCCAGGATGCTCCTCAACTGTCGGACAAACACTCCTGATGTTACTAGGCCATGTATAAGGCCACTCCCAAGACTGAGGCTGATTATAATTCCTTTGGCTTTTGGGATTCCTATCAACACTGATTACAACCCAATTCCACTTAGTAAGGGGTTCTGAGTTATAAAGGCAGCGAACAAAGCCCTGTTACTGGGAAATCAATTAGCACCTTTACCTGCGTATCAAGAGTCACCATAGGCACTGTGCTGACTATCTGAGGTCTCTTAAGTGGGCTTTAGCAAGGCAACATTGGAGAGTATCAGTCTTTGAGGTAAGCCATCACTGGAGCTGAAAGCCCATCCTCTCTTGGGAGCATAGGGCATCATCAATTACAGAGATCTTCCTCTGCAGAGATGGTAATATCTGTTTTCTTGGCATTCACAGAGGGAGCTGTCCCATGCTCCCTACATGCTGTTCTGTCTTGGTAGGTTTCTTTTGTTTGTTTTGTCTTTTTGGTTAACTTGACAAACCTAGATAGAGAAAATGGCCCCATTAGTTTGCCTGTAGGCAAGTTTGCAGGGTATTTTCTTAATTAATGATTGATTTGGAGGGCCCAGTTCTCTGTGGGCAGTGCCACTCTTGGGCAGGTGGTCCTGAGTTGGATAAGAAAGTAGACTAGGCAAGCCAATAATCAGTGTTCCTTCATGGCCTCTGCTTCAATTCCTGTTTGAGTTCCTGTCCTAAATTCCCTCAGTGCTGCAGCATGACCTGAGAATCATAAGATAAAATAAACCCTACGTTGCTTTTGGTCATGGTGCTTTATTACAGCCATGGAAACCCTAACCATGGCACGTGCCATCATTACATTTTATGTCCCATGTCTTGTTGTGACTCACTTGGACTTTCTGTGATGTGCTTACCCTTTCTGGTTTTGTTCTCACTTCTTTGTTTTATCCTTTAATTTTGAAAATTATCCAAGCAGAGTTGAGAATCTCTGTGAGTTCAGAGCTACCTGGTTTACATAGAAAGACCATGTATCAAAAAAGCACAGAGAAGCTAATTGATTAATTAAAATTATTGCTTATTTTACTTGTGTGTCTTAGTCAGGGTTTCTATTCCTGCACAAACATCATGAACAAGATGCAAGTTAGGGAGGAAAGGGTTTATTGAGCTTACACTTCCATGCTGCTGTTCATTACAAAAGGAAGTCTAGGACTGAAACTCAAGTAGGTCAGGAAGCAGGAGCTGATGCAGAGGCCATGGAGGGATGTTTCTTACTGGCTTGCTGCTTCCCTGGCTTGCTCAGCCTGCCTTCTTATAGAATCTAAGACTGCCAGCCCACAGATGGTACCATTCACAGGGGCCCCTCCCCCCTTGATCACTAATTGAGAAAATGCCTTACCGACGAATCTCATGGAGGCATTTTCTCAACTGAAGCTCCTTTCTCTGTGATAACTTCAGCTTGCGTCAAGTTGACACACAAACTAGCCAGTACAATTGACCCCTTGTCAACTTGACACACAAACACATCACCAATAAGCCTCAACCCTTACTTCCTTATTCATCCCCAAGATCTAAATAACTTTACAAGTCCCACAGTCCTTACAAAGTCTTACATATTAACATTTCAGTCCCTTTAAAACATCAAATCTCTTAAAATTCAGTCTTTTAAAAATTCAAAGTCTCTTAACTGTGGGCTTCACTAAAATACCTTCCTCAAGAGGGAAAAATATCAGGCCACAGTCACAATCAAAAGCAAAATCAAACTCCAACCATCCAATGACTGGGATCCACTCATGATCTTCTGGATTCCTCTAAGGGCTTGAGTCATTTCTCCAGGTTTGCCCTTTGTAGCACACACTTATCTTCTAGGCTCCAGATGCCTGTACTCCACTGCTGCTGCTGTTCTTGGTGGTCATCTCATGGTACTGGTATCTCCAAAACACTGCTGTCTTCTGCTGCAACTAGGCTTTACCATGGTGCCAAGCCTCAACTCCTTTGCATGACCCCTTCAATCCTAGGCTGTCAATTGCAACTGAGGCTGCACCTTCACCAATGGCCTTTGTGGCCTCTCATAGTGCCCAGGCCTCAGCTGCTCTTCACGACTCCTTCATGCCTTCAAAACCAGTACCACCTGGGTGTCTTTTACACATTACCAAGTCCAGCCACAGCACAAGATACAACACCCCTTTCACCTATATCCACTATTTTACATAGATCACAAATTTCATAGCAATCTTACATTTCACACTCAAGTGTCCATTCTAATTAAATTACATAATTAAAAAGAAATATTTAAAAAACCTTACATTTATGATTTTATATTCAAATATAGAAAACAAATTCACAGTAGTTCATCTGATACAGGGATTTTTAAGGTACATTATTAGTAGTATTTTGATTAACAAAGTATTTTGCGTCCTTTTATTTTTATTACCTTGACTATAAAAATTGAAATAAAATTTTAATTTTGTTCTAAACTCTGTTTTCGAAGCAAATTCTTATAAAATTGATATAGACAATGTTAAATTTTGTAGCTTAATAAAACTTTTATGATTCTGTAAATGTTGTTTCTAACAAACAAGTAGTATTCAAGAATTTATAAGATGTATTTAATAGCCCCAATAACCTTACTAGATTTTACCATTTTGCTAGATTTTAAGAAGAGCACCTGAGTTTATAAGGCAGTACGCATTTATCCCGTGCTTTCTTAGACACAGGGACATACAGTTACATGAAAATAATTCTTATGAATCCATTTGGCACCATCATATTAAACCAATATATACCTAGTAAAACAAAATAGAAAACATATCTTTAGATACTTAGGTAAATGTCTTTAAAAGAGACAAACTTACTTCTTAGGACTCCGTGGGCTGTCCTTTGCTCTTAGGTCCCCTACTCTGCCTCACTGCATACCTTCAGTTTTATAAAGTGGTAATGACAGGGCTTGTTGCCTTCCTTTTCTGGGAAGAAAGAAAGTCCACCTTCCAGTGCTCTGCCTCTCAGTTTTTACTCACTGGCTATGGCTGTGGCTGGTATTTGGTGCATCAGTGTGTCCAGTGGCCTAGGGCTTTGATCTGGTTTCTGTATTTTGATGTCTGAGACCTATCTAGGACTCCCTTGGTAGCTGAGCCTCTTCAATGGTACCCATGGGTCTGTTTCCCTGCTTCTCTGAGTCTTTCAGAGCTTGGTTGTCGAACAACAAGAAGCCGGCATTCAACAGCTAAGTCTCTAGGGTCTGAGGTCCATCTGAGCTTCTGTGGATGAGGGCTCAACTGGCTAACCAGTGTTGGTCCTACAGGGGAGAGGGATCCATATTGGTAAATTTCCTGAAAGCTTCAGTTAGCCTGTTGAGAAACAGAGCAGTGATTTCCTTCCTTCCACAGGTAATCTTGCTCATCTTATAGTTAACACAAGTCTTGCTAAATTTTTCATCCCTGCAATGAGACCCCATCATCGTCCTGTACCTGAGATCCTGATGGAGTGCTCTAATCTTAAGCAGTGAGTTCTGATCTGCAAGAGTTGCAATCCTGGCAGACAGTCTGAGTAAATGGTTTATCTGCATGCCGGCTAGCTTCCTGTCAAATCAAGGTCCCGCAAACAGGATAAGTATAGGTCCTTCTGTGTAAGATGATATGCTAGAATTAAGATCTGAGAGTTATTAGTAAATCAGGACAGGTCCGTGCTTTAGAAGGGGCTGCAGGGAAGCCCCAGGTGGTCTAACAAGGCACAATGAAGACGTCTCCCCTAACTTGAGTTCTCTCCTTGATACACTGTAAGCGAGAAGTTAGGGGACTGGGAGAGGATACTGCTTTAAATGAGCAGTAAGAGCAACTTGGAACTCTAAACTCGTACACGGTGGGAGCTTTAAAATAGAGGCCTTGTCTTTTCCTACCACTGGTGACACCTTCCTGTGTCTGCTGATAGGTATCAATCACTTGGAACCTCATGCAAATGTGTCCACCTTCTCCATAGTGGCCTCTGGGCTCTGCAGGTCAGTAGCTTGTGGGAGCAGAATTCCAGTAGCAGACATCTTCCCCGTGCTATGCTGAGAGCACAGCACCCTAACTACACTGGTATTTTAACAGATAGGTTAAATGTCTGTGGCCCAGTCCTCAGAGTGACTTTCTAGTATCTCCATCAACTTTGTTTGCCTGGAGTTTTGTGTATAAGTACCAAGGCAAAACTGAAGTGCTTCTGGAACGCTCAGCAGATAGTTTTGTGGTGGCTGTCCAATCCAGAGCTCTCTAGAATATCATGAGCAAAAAAAGCAGACGTGTTCTCTTTGAGGATGACCAGCTGGCTTCTCCAGCCTCCCTTCTCAGTTACTATAGTGCTGGATAGCACAAGAGCAAATATCAGCGACAGTTTACTGTTACTTAGCACGGGAGACAGGCTGGTCCTCAAGTGACTCTTCCTGAACTGTAACCACCCTAAGTAATGACAAAACTATGGATTTGGGGCTAATTTTCTTAGAAGAAAGTTATGATAATTCTTCCAAATAAGATAAAAGTATGGAAACTTTTTAGAGTTAAACCCTTCATTTTCTTAAAAAACAGAAGGTTCTATGAGCAATGACATGTTATATGATTATTCAAGTTTGAAAGAAAAAAATCTTCTAAATGGAATCATCAGGCAGCAAGAAGATTCAGCCACAGAAGATAGCTGTTTATATTATTTTATCCAAAGATAAACTTCACTAGTTAAACCCCAAAGCAGTGTCTCATTTTTATGAGCAAAAGACATAGCTCATGTATTTTCCATTGTCTATTTTGGTTCTTATGAAAAGAAAATAGAAACACGGCCTGATGAGGTGATGGTAACGCTTAAATCCACACCCGGCCCGGACCTTTCTCCCCACAGGATTCGGTCTGCCGAGTCTCTAACACTTGCTGCTATTAATAACATGGAGCAAAATGATGCCTTTGTCTGAAGACATTAGCAGAGTTGTAGTCGGGTTCCAGAGGACTTGGGAGGTGGAGGCTGCAAGAAGGCTGCTTGTCCAGGGCACTAACCTAAAGGGTTGCTAAATTTGTTAAGGGAGAAGGCACTCAGCCAGGCATCTCTGAACCACAAATGCAGTCACTAATCTAGATGTCCACGTTGCTGGGAATAGGCCCCATGCCACACTGAGTTTCTCCATTTATATGTTTTAATGAAGGTGGTGACAAAAATTAAATATGCAGACTTGCGCTATGTATGTGCCCATAACTAATTTAGTCAGGCTATGAAGATACCTAGATATTTTAAACAAACCAGGAATATAGTACTATTTACACACACTCTCCACCCCCTCAACTAACCCTCCATGATAGAAAAAAAATGCTCTGTGCATATAGTTCCTATTTGAAGGTAGTGCAGTGTTTAACACCTCGAGCGAAAATAAAGTGACTAGAAATTTGAGGTCCTTCCTCAGTCCAGCCAAAACCAACCCGAATGTCTAAAGTCTCCCCAGCCGATTCTAGCAAGCAATGAGAGAGAGAGTCAAAGAGCAATTGGCAGCTATAAGCTACAGCAACTCCAGGCTTTAACTTACTCTCGGAGCTCCCAGAGTGCGTTTGGAAACACCTTCGATCCCCACTCATGGGTTTCCACTCTGAGGGTCAGAAGGGAAGCTTCAGGACTCTCTGTCCTAGCTCAAGCGCCTCCTGGGGCTACTTCCGGTGCCACATGCTGAGAACATGGCAGTGAAAGCAATCTAGAGTTCTTCTTGTATCTGCTAAGGTATTCTCACACCTAGGAAACTGAAGTCTTACTGGGTTTTATGGAGATTTTGAGAAGGGGCTCCGAGTTAGTGCCAAGGAACTGGACACAGGAAGGAGGTCACAGGGGAAAAGTTTAGGTAAGGTGTGAGATAGGTAGGCGTGAAGCAAAAGGGAGATCCGAGCTTTAAAAGTGTAAAGTGGCAGAGAAGTTTTCTGAGAAAAGCTAAAAGAGGGGCTGAGGAAAACTCTAACAGCCTTGAAGAAGCTAAAAAGGGGGGAGGGCAAGATTTTTAAGCGGATGAAAGTGCTTGCTGCCCAGCCTGCTGACTCAAGTTTGATCCCTGGGACCTTTACCCCAAGTTGGTGTCTATCTTCCCGAAACAATGATCATGCCGGAATTTGGGTTTGACAAATATCACATAAAACAGAGACACGGACTCTGGTATTGGGTGATACTTTGAACCTAGTTTTTTAGGAACAGAACTGTCTGTCTTTGAGTAAGATTCTAATTAGGTAAAACTAAAGACTTGTTTTCTTGAGTTTGGGAAAGAGGCCAAAATAAGATTTTAAAATAGCATGAGGAATCAGGAGGACCTTTTCTTCAAGGAAGGAGCATACAAAATAAATGTTATACACAGATCAACTTGGGCAAACAAGAAATTTTTGTCAACATTAGCAAAAGACCTTTAGACTCAGGACAGCAGTTCTCAACCTGGGGGTTGAATGACCCTTTCACATGGGTCAACAAAGACCACTGGAAAACACAGTTATTTACCTTACAATTTGTTGTGTATTTGGTTTATTGTTTGTATTATGTTAATTGGGTTCCCAAAATTACACAGGAATTCTCATGTCTATATATAAGCCAGTGAGGGTCCTGCCCCCAGTTGGTTTTGATTGGTAAATAGAATTGTTGGCGGCCAATGGCTGGGCAGGGAGTCAGAGGCAGGACATTAGGTTTCGTAGGGCAAGGGGACCAAGAGAAGAAGGACAGACAGATCCACCATGCATGGGCGGGGGTGGGGTGGGAGGTGGGGTGGGGGTGGGGGTGGTGGTGTCAGGTAGTGGGGGAGTGCAGGACAGAGGCAGCCAACTTGTAAGAGCCTGGGAAGAGTGGCCCCAGGGGGCGCCCAATTGGGTCTAGGACAACAAAGATAAGAATATAGATTTTAGTAAGTAATAACTCAGGAATATTGGAGGGGATGGGCTAGCAACGTGGAAGTTTTGGAGTGGAGCCATTGAGCTGATTAAGGCATACTAAATATACGGCTACTTATGTTTGTCTTTCATTCAAGAATCCAGAACATTGGGCAGGTAGTGAAGAACTTGTGCTCCAGCACCACAGGGGAGATTAGAGCTTTAGATCTGATTGAACAACTACTGCTATTATAATTCATAGCAGCAGCAAAATTACAGTTAAAAAGTAGCAACAAAAATAATTTTATGGTTGGTGGTCACCACAACATGAGGAACTGTATTAAAGGGTCATAGCATTAGGAAGGTTGAGAACCACTGACTTAGAGTTTGTTTTTGTTTTGTTTTTCAGTTTTTGCTTTTTCTTTTTTTTGGAGGAAAAAATGACTTTTCCTACATTTTTGGGTGGTGTAGAGATGCTTACACTTCTCAAAGGATATGGAAAATATAGACAAAGTTTAGTTTGCAATCTTAGATTCTGAGTTTCCATTTATTTTAATAATCTCTATCAATTTTGATGTAGTCATTTATGTGAGAGCTACATTTATTCTCATTCTTTGCCCTATTCCTACCCCAGCCTCAGACGTAATCTATGCTATTGCTAATGTGCAAAGTTCTTCCAAAGGAGAATTCATAAGGAACAAAGACAACAGTTTAAAACCACTAGAATGTAATCAAAATTATAAAATGAGATTAAAATTTACCTATTTTATTTCTGTTTGTGTGTATAAGCATGTGTGTGTGTGTGCACACATGTGTGTCTGCTATAACATTCTTGTGAAGGTCACAGGACAACTTGTGGGAATTGGCTCTCTCAGTACACTATGTGGGTCCTGTGGATTGAACTCAGGTCATCCCATCATACTTGGTGGGAAATTACCTGAACAAGCAGAGCCATCTCACCAGCCCCAATATCAGCTACTTCACTTGACTGTAATATTAAACCAATTTAAAAAATGGTATAGGATCATGACATTTCAAATCATCAGTAATAATCAATTTATGATTTGTCATTGGCTTTCTTACAAAATTTAGTTTTCACTGAATTATAGTATATGTCTTTTTCGATAGTTCCTCATGGCATAGCTGTTGTATAAGGTTTTGGGGGGATATATGAACAAATGTCTGTTCACCCAGATAGGGCACTGATGACTATCTAAAGAACTGGTGCCACCTAAACCTACCTTGGTGAGTCAGTGAGCTTATTGGAATTACTTACTGAAGTATGGGAAGAAAATGCAAGGCAGGAACAGGAGGATCTCAAGTTGGATGCATCAGCAAAAAGCCCAGCCTTGCTGGGGCAATGACTCATGAAAGGGGCATCTTTGAAGCTGTTCAAGTTGCAGGCAGCTTCACTTAAGTGTCTCCTATGTGTTTACTGCTTACATAACCCTGGGAGCAACCTCATGAATCTTGTGACTTTAAAGGCTTCCTTAGTGTTCGAAGTTTTGTGAGTTTCCTGGAGCCCTAAATTTTGTTAGCTTCCAGAGACTTGTAAGTCTCTCCATACCTCCAGGAAGATGTTTCAATTAATGATGTTTAATTGATGTTTCAATTAAAAAGAATAACCATGTAACAAAATCATTACACGTATGTCACTATGTAACAAGGTCATCACAAAGGGTCTTTAGATATCTCTCTTCTCTGTGTTACTTTTGCCTCTACCCACAAATCTGCTCAAGTTTCCACTCTGAAAACTACTGAGTCCTGTCTACCGGAGTCTGGATCTTTATGTCTGTTTCTCTTTTGTTTCCTTCCTCCATTTCTGCACTTCTCCTTTCTTCTTCAGACCTGCCTTCTCTAGTCTCCATTGTCCTCTCCTGGCCTCACCTTCTCGTTTACTGGCCATATGCTTTTGAGAAGAGAACCTACCATGTGTGTGTAGTACCACCCTGAGTTTACACAAAACATAAAGAAGCTAGAAGAATTAGGAGTTGCCTTCCAAAGGGCTGTAATCTGCTAATGATGACAGACATTGTGTTATGGTCAAGCTGGTGCATTTTGGCTTGAAGCTCTAGTGTTGGTCACCTGTGGCTTCCCAATTCCAAAAGCAAGGCCCCCTGTTTGTTTTATCATGTCATTTGCTCACTGCCTGTGTAATCTTAGGGGGCAGCCTCGTGAATCTCCTAACTTTATTCCCATATCTTCAGCCCTCTTTGTATTTGCTATTTTCTGATACCCCTTCGATGGGTCTGGTTTCCTCAGTTCAGCTAAGCAACTTTATCAGGCCCTACACTGAACTGACTCTTTCTCAAATTGCTCCCTCTTCAGTTGTTTCTTCTTTTGGAGAAACTCAATGTGTAATCACCCAAATTATGCACCAAAAATAAGGATCATACGGGTTTTCAGGCACTGGCTCCTACGGATAAGAGTTGAACTGAGAAAAAGATGCTACCTAAACATTTGCTACTTTTAGTGCTAATTTTTTTCAGTTCAACTTGAGATTTGAATGACAAGAAGTCAAAATATTAAGACTGTTTAATATAAAATTGGAAGTAAAACTGTCAACAGCACAGTGGGTAGCTGGACACTAACAACTATCCAAGGATATGGCGAATCAATTTTCTCATATATTAACAATATCACACGAAGTCATGTTGGGACAGCACAGACTGGTTTTCAACATGTTGACGCAATGGAAAAAGGTTTTCTTTTTTTCTTTTTTTGGTTTTTAGAGATAGGGTTTCTCTGTATAGCCCTGGCTGTCCTGGAATTCACTCTGTAGACCAGGCTGGCCTCAAACTTAGAAATCCGCCTGCCTCTGCCTCCTGAGTGCTGGGATTAAAGGTGTGCGCCACCATTGCCCGGCCGGCCGGAAAGTTTTATAGACTTTTAAAGTACTTTGCATTTCTGTACTACTAGCAATAGAACACTTGCAATCACTCCCAGCTTTCCTTAATCAACCTCAGTCATAATCAACACAAAGCATGCAGCAGGGAATGTCTGAATGACAAAGCCATTTAAAGTTACTCACTTTGAAAAGTCTAGGGGTCAGTGAGTGAAGACACTTGCTGCCACGCCTCGTGGCCTAAGTTTAATTCTGAGACTCACATGATGGATGGAGAGAGTGGAACTCCTCCAAGTTGTCATCTGACCTCCATATACATGACCGAATTCATGCATACATGCATATGCATAAATGCTAGAAATGTCATAAAAATTTTAATCTAATTTTATTTGAAAACAAAACAATATTGTGGTTATATTAATAAAAACAGACCTTATGTGAAATCCACGTCACAATACAACTGATCTGTACTGTTATTGGGTCCACATTTCTGCAGTTGTTAGCACATGAAATGCACTGATAACCTCCAAACTAGGAATGGTGGAACTTTTGCTGCTTTGCTAGTTTGTATACAAGATGGTGGAAAGGTGACTTGTCTGAAGAAAATAATGCAGCTGAGAAGACGTCAGGTGACACTCTCACTTCTTGTTTCTTCTTTTTCTTCTGTGTTCTTTATTCCTCCACTCCCCAAGACAGTAGCCTGTGTAGGCTGGCTATCCTGGAACTTGCTTTGTAGACCAGGCTAGCTCAAACACAGAAATCCACCTGCCTCTGCCTCCCAAGAGCTCAGATTAAAGATGTGGCCAGGACACCTGACCCTGCTTCATTTCAGTTCTCTACTATAAAAGCAAAGGAAAGAAAACCTCCTCCTCTTGGTTTACTTTACTATTATGTTTCTCATATTTTGTGCATGTTCCACTTTTTCTCATGCATAGTGCTGACACTCTGGCTTTTCTGAAGTACGAAACTCATTTGCCTGTTAAGAACATACATCTATTGGGACTGGAGAGATGGCTCAGTGGTTAAGAGCACTGGCTGCTCTTCCTGAGTTCAATCCCCAGCAACCACATATCTGTAGTTGGATCTGATGCCCTCTTCTGGAGTGTCTGAAGACAGTGACAGTGTCCTCATATACATAAGCTAACCAACTAACTGAATCTTGGGAAAAATAAGGACACATATCCATTAGGAAGTTTCAAGTAGTCATGAGTTACAGTGATGTTGGCCATGTGTTTTATGTTAATAAATGGACAGTATATTAAATCATGTGTCTTAAAGCAGAAACACACATAGTACCAGGTTATGTATGGGCAGACTGGTTGACAAGATGATGACCAGAGGTTTAGAGTGATCTGACCCACCCTCTTCCCTAGGAGCAATGACACTGCTACCTGCCAAGTCACCGCTGGTGTTGTCTTTTTCTACCATACCAGGGAGGCGTAGAGAAAGTCAACTGCACTTACGGGGGGAGTGAAGGAATAGCTGGGTTAACATAAACAGAATCCAGGGAGGCACAGGCATTTGGTCAGGGCACTGGGGAGCCAAATTGGCAAGGAGTTGCGAGCTGTTCAAGTCTCATGATGCTCACCTGGCACTTGTCACACCAGTTCCTCAGGAGTGGACAAAGCAAACACTTCCCGTGCACAAAGTCCAGGGTTTGATTCCCAGCACCTAAAACCAAAAGAGTGTTCTTTATTTTGAAATTATGTTTATTGTGGCTCATGATAGAGTCTTCTTGAAACTACGGAGAGATTTGAACTTCATTCTGAACTTTTTTCATGCTTTCAGTCTAGGTCAGAAGTAAAATTTTCCTTAGTCATCCTGCTTTCTCCCCATTTACCATAACTGAGTACTGTAGCTAAACTAACCTGGAATGAAAGGAGACTGAATTCTGAGGACCCAGAAAGAGAACTTTTCCTCTGGGTTTTTCCTCACCTCCCTGTCAGAACCTTATCTACACAGCTTTCCTTCTTGCCTCTGAGACTCTGAGATGATCTGCTTTTGTTCTTTGACTCACAAACCCCTTTGTAGTCTAGCAAGAATGACTGAGATATTTTGTAGAATGGTAGACCATTACTTTCATGTTGACCTTGACTTTCAATGTAGAGGATAGTCTTAGAGCTATCCTTGATGCAGACGTGTTTAAAATGGCCAATGAGGCTAGCTTAATGAGAGGGAGGAATAAGCCACCAGGTTTGTTTGTTTTTAATAAAATCACAGCCAAAACAGGAAAAGACAGGAGAAAATGTGGGGGGAAAGTCACGTAATTGTACTTTGTGTTTTCCTGATGTTCTTTGCTCGTAGGGCTCAAAATATTCTCTGAGTATAAACCCAAGCTTCGGCAGCCACGGAGTACAGACAGGACAGACACTGTTACCTTCTCGTGAGAGTTGAGGTCAAGCAGGGCAGGGAGCTGAGGGAGCCAAGATTAGGACTCTGGACTGGACTCGTGGTCAGCAGCCAGCAAAGCGAACCCAGGGACCTGCTCACTCTTCTCTGGGGAGGTCTCTTCCTTCACCTTGGTGTACATCATCTCTTCCGCACAGCCCTCCTGCTATGTCTCCTCTCTCATCAGTGTGCTTTGCCCTGGTCCCCCTTCCAAGCAGTGACTCCAGCCATGCCCCTTACTATTGCTCTTTCTTCTTTTAAAGCTTTATGATTCTTTGTATCTCCCACCAGCAGACACATAGTTACTCGTGGTTCCTGCCACTGTGATGCTCTTCAAAAGAATATTTCTTTTACTTTATCTCTGCTGACTGTAGACTATAGAAGTAGTAGGAACTAATAGTAAATAGTTCCTGACTAACGCCCTTGTTTTGAAAGTTTACTTATATATGTATATATATATGTATATGTGTGTGGGTCCATGCATGTTTGTATGTACACATGTGCAAAAGGCCTTAAGAGGGTGTTGGATCATGAATAAAAAATGGAAGGAAGGACAAGACTGTTCTTAGGTATGGTGGAGGATGTTTATTGTAGATAAAAAGAGAGTATAGCCAGAGGATGGAAGTCTGGAAAAGTCCAGAGTGCACGTGACTCTGAGCTGTGCCATGTGAGGAGAGTGAGAAGGGGAGAGGGGAGACAAGGAGGCTGGGTAACCAAATGGCTGGATTATACAGGGAAGGGCAACTGGAGAAAGAGCAGCCTGATCCATGTGCTGGATTAGTTTTGGGTATGGGAGTGTGGTATACCAGCTATACTTTCTCACAGGTAAGAACTGAGGCATGCTGGGAGAACATGCTGGCCAGGTCTGCTTTGATATGTTAAATAGGCATCTCAGCCATTTTTGCTGGGTTTGAGACTTAACAGAACCCATGGAACTGAAGGTACAGACAGTTGCGAACCATCCCATGTGGGCACAGGGATCAAATGAACCCGGATTCTCTGCAAGAGCAGCAAGTAAACCATCTCACCAGCCTCTAAATCCCTCCTGTTATACAAACCTAATTTCCATTAGAAACCTAATGAGTTGAAAGAATTGAATAGTTTTATTATCATAGGAAAAACCCGCTCTTACTGAAATCCCAGGAATAAAGCTCCAATTTACAACAATTAAAATTTAGAGAAAGTATTTTGTGTGTTAATTTATTCTTTGACAATTTTATATGCGTGTATATTATATCCTGGTCATCTCCCTGCTTCCCCTCCCAAGCTCCACCTCCTCCTACCAAGTCCCCGTCACATTCTCATGTTTTTGTTGTTTTGCTTTGTGGCCCACTGGATTCAACCAGGGCTACCCATGTGGGTAAGACTGTGAAGCTATCCACTGGCACATGAGTAACCTCACATGACTACATTTCTGAGGACAATGACTTCCTCTCCCTCAAACACTCTGGCTGGGTGCCATGAGCCCCAACACTTCTATGATATTGTTTATGGTCTCCATTTCGTGTAGGCCAACCACAGCTGCAGTGAGTTCATGAGTTCCATGGCCATTTTATGCTCACAAGATAGTGTTTCATGGCCCTCTTCCATATCATCTGGTTCTTAGATTCTTTCTTCTCCTTCCCTCTTGCATGGTACTCCCTGGAGTGGGTGTTATGGCTGTTCCTTTGAAGGCTGAGCACACAGTAATCACCTATTCTTGACATCTTGGCCGGCCATGTGTCTTCATTAAGTGCTGTTCATTACAAAAAGAAGACTTTGTTCATTACTAAGGACAGACTTAGTCTACTGGCATAAACAAATCTGTAGGAGGCAGTTTGGCAACATGTCCATTTAGAAAAATAAAAATGGTAGGTTCACTCCAAGAACAGTCTATGATCTCCCAGCGGTGGGCCTTTGACTAAGTCAACAGCACCAGGGATGAGCTTTCTTCTTTGGAAGAGTCTTTAGAACCAATCAGAAATCAGTTGATTTCCTTCAGAACAGCTGCGCCACCACTGTCCTAATAAGTGCGCGCGCGCGCGCGCGTGCGTGCGTGCATGCGTGCGTGTGTGTGTGTGTGTGTGTGTGTGTGTGTGTGTGCGCGCACGTGCATGTGAAGTTTGCATCATTATATGGAAGCTCCAAAGCTGGTAAGAACCATTTTCTCCGAGCTGTTCACTAGCAGCTCTTCTGGCACTGTAAAGCTATCCAGCAGGGAGGAAACTTCTAGCTCATCTTCAGTGTGGCTTCGCTGTGCTCTGTAGACAAGGTATATGGTTTCCTCAGCAACAGGGTTTCACCATACAGTTCCGATGGGCAGCCATGGCGCTTGGTCATAATATGCATAGTTTTGGGGGACTCTGGGGCTTGGTGAGCAACTGCTTGGGAGGTAGCCCACAGTTGGCATGAAGAGTTTTGTTGAATAACCCATGAGTTCTGGGATCTGCTCTGTTCAAATGCGTTTTAAGGTTATATTTTAAAATTAGTTTATAGAGAAGTAGGTTTCCTTGTGGCTGCTCTATACATTCTTAGTTTTTGTTAACTATTTTCCTGTACCCCTACACCCACTCCTGTTTAACCCTTGCTACCCTTGTTACTCTATCTTGCTTCATATTACATGTATTTTGCTATAAGGGCTTCCCTATCCATAGCTCCTTTCTCACTTATAGACCTCTATAGGAATTCCACGTTTAACAAACAATAAAAATCAAAGCTATTATCCACACATGAGGGAAAACATGCCTCATTTGACTTTCTGGGCTTGCTTTACCTCACTCAGTATAGTATTTTCCACCCAATTGAAGAGTTTCACTTTTCTTTACAGTGCAATATAATTCTATTGTGTATTGGTGTCATGTTTTCATTATTCATTTATCAGTAGGTAGACATTTGGGATGATTCCAGTTCCTAAATATTGAGAGTAGAGCAGCAATGGACATAGATATGGAAGTATCTCTATAGGAGACTATAGAACCCTTTGGATATGTACGCAGGACTGATATGGCTGACTTATGTGGCATTTCTATATTTGGTTTCTTTGTGGAACCTGTGAGACTGATGGCCACAGTGGCCCTACTACTTTGTACTCCCACCAACACTGGATAAGGGTCCCCTCTCCCATATCCACACTAGCATCAGCTGTATGCTTGCCAATAGCCATTTGAAGGGGCTGAGGCAGAATCTCCAAGTAGTTTTCATATCTCTGGAGGTTAACAATGTTGAACACTTTTTAAAATTGTTTATGAACCATTCATATTTCTTCTTTTGATAACCCTGTTCAGAAAGAGCCCATGAACAGGCCATTCTCAGCATCCAGTTGCTAAGAAACTTCAAGGAAAGTGGTTGAAAACTTATAAAAATTGTATCCTACCAGAAATGTATCTGTTGCTCAAATGTCACTTTGCTTACAGTATAATTATGGTACAACCTTTTAAATAGTTTTATTAGACAGAATTAAAATAATTATTGCTGAATTCATTTTGTCACATAAATTGGAATTTGAAATTGTATCTAGCAATTTCTGTGGAATAAGGGTGTGCTTTAAGAAACAGAAACATATTTTATAACTGCCATTATATAAGAAGCAATAGCCATTTCTACACCATGTTAACTGTAAGTAATTCAAAAGCATTTTCTACCATCACCTTATTGCTTCAAAAACCCTTCCCCAAAGGCTTCAAGAAAAGAAATGTTATAGTAATTGGATAATCTATGACAGCACGGTATAATTTTTTATTAATTATGATTCCTATGTAGAGAAAATTAAAATCTCAGTGTATTTGAATTTAAAAAAAAAAATAAGAGAACTCTGCTCAGGTCTATATTCCATTTTTAAGTTGGGTAGTTTTGCTGAGTTTAGTTTTTAAAGTTCTTTGTATATTCTAGGTACTAATCCTCTTTCAGATGATATAGCTGGCAAGTATCTTGGAAATAGTATTTTTACATAGTAAAAGATTCCTTGGATTTCACACCTAAGAGCTTGATAAGCCATTTCAACAACTGTCCTCAGAAGTAGAGAACGAGAGGAATACATAAGAAGCACTTGTCTATGCTATGGTAAGACACAGTGTCCCCCTTTGACCACACTGTCTTCTACATTAGGAGTAAAACCTTCCCATGCCTTTGTGTACAGCCTTTCCTGTCTCCTGTGCTTTCTTTACGATGGATATCTCATCCCCATTTGTATCTGAACCAATGAATTCCACACACAAGCCAGGCAACTAAAGGGAAGATTTCTTAGAGATGTGGACTCTTTGGAAAGAACAAGACACAGAGAAACAGCTTTCCTGCAGTGCTGACCTTGTTTATGGAGGGGATTTTCAGTGGCGTTTTCCAGAGGTGCTTTTGAACTGTCACAGGGTACAAAGGATTTTTCTCAGAGAACTTGTCATCAGGATAGATTATAACTAAAGCAAATCAGAGCCCAATGAGCCTTCCAGTATCCCTGAAAGAATCAAGTACCATATTTAGGTCCATCTCAGTTCTTCATGTGTGGTAGCCACCCACCATAAAATTATTCTCATTGCTATTTCATAACTGTAATTTTGTTACTCTTATGAATTGTAATGCAAATATCTGTGTTTTCTGATGGCCTGTGAAAGGTGACCCCTGTGAAAGAGTCATTTGACCCAAAAGTAGTTACAACTAACAGGTTGGAAACCACTGATCTAGATAAACTGGCTATGCTGGGAGGTTTTTTTTTTTAAAACAATTATGGGGGTGAACCTAGTAGGACTAGGAAGTGAGTGTGATCGGCGTGCATAGTGCGAAATTTGAATATAATCAATAAAAGTGTTATTTTGGGAAAAAAGAACAGAAGCAAAACGAATTATTTATTTTTATTTTATGCATATGCACATACGTGTTTTGCCTGCTGTATGTACGTGTATCGCTTACATGCCTGGTGCGTGTGAAGATCAAAAGAGGGCACTGGTCCTGGAAATGTAGTTATGGATTACTGTAAGCCACCATGTGGATGCTGGGAAGAGGTTAATGTAAAAAAAAAAAAAAAGTAAAAATAGCTGAGAATAATGTCAAAACATAAATTATTTGCTTGCTGCGTGGTAGGCCCTGTTTTAAGCTTCTTGTGTATATGAATTTATTTAGTCTTAATGCTAACCCCATAAGGTAGGTGTTATTATTTTCATTTGAGAAATGGGCAAACTCAGCACGCGTCCGTGATAACGACCACACGACTTTTAAGTATTAGAGACCTAGGGCTCCAAACTCAGGCCTCTTGGCTCTGTGGTGCTTTTCTGCCTCAACAATGAATCTGGAAGTAAGGGTAATACACAGAGTAGAAACTGTAAGGTCCTGTGGCTTTGCTAGAGATTGACCACAAATTTGCCTTTAAGATTCTTGGCAGACAAAGCCAAGAAGGGAAAATGATCCAGAACACGATTCACAGTGTTTAGGAGATAAAAACAAGCCAGTTACTCCAAGAGAAGCATAATTATTTCTGGTTAGGGGACCAGGAAGAAATTTCTCTGTAAATCCCACAAAGAAGTTACTATGTGATACAGAGCACACTATTTTCCAATAAATCTGACAGATTTTTGCAGGCCCATTTTTAATAACATCCCACACTGTTTCATAACGTATAACAAACACCCAGGCCAAATTCAGTGAAAGGCTCTCCAGTGGGGGTGGGGCCCGCCGAAGATGTGGTCTAGTCTGTGGTGCTCTGCTGGTCTGGCTTCATCTGGGAAAACATTTTAGGCTATTTAGAGAACAGAATGGACTGTGGGCCCTGCAGTCCTCTGTCCAGAATCCTTCCTCTCAGCCGAGCTTCGTGAAGATGTGAGTGGCAATGAGTGGGAGGTCGTTTCCTCGCCAGAGGCGCAGCTCTGTGCTCACGGCAGTTCTGGCTCTGACAGTGAACTGAGGTAGGGAATGACACCGTGAATTAATCAGGATGAAATCTTGATACAGAGAAACGGCTCTGTAGGCAAAGGTGCTGACTGCCAAGCCTGAGGATTTGAGGTAACCCCGAGGTCCACAGAGCTGAAGAAGAGAATCAACTCCCACATGTTATCCTCTAAGCTCCATACGTGCGCACTATCATACACGTGAACACGCATGCATGCACGTACACGCACACATGCATGCACGCTTAGATGTAAAACAAGTCAGAACACTGTGCAAGAATGGAGTCCTGTGAGGAGAATTCCGAGTGCTTGTGAGAAAACTCCAAGAAAACAAGAGTCTTGTGACCTCAGCTTCTTCAAAACACAGACTTGTTCTTGGAATGTGTTTTAGTGCTCCTCCCAGGTGTAGCAGATAGGAGTGAGTTTACTTCAGAGTATCCATTACAACTGATTTTTTTTTTTATATGACTCTATGGAAATACATGTTTTTTTTGCTGGGTATGGCTTGTCCACTATGTGTGGCTTGTCTTTGTGATTGGACACTTTATTAATGTGACTTATTAGCCCTCAGAGTATAAACTGTCTGATGCTCTGGATAAAGTTGGCTAGTGCATGAGACTTTAGTCTGCTCCATTTATCGGCTCCATTCTCCCAGGTCCCGTCACCTTTAGAGTGGTAAACAGGCATTTAGCAATACAATTTCTTAATGCTTTTAAATCAAGCAAGAATCATTTTTATGTGGCATTTCACTCTTTTCCTGGTCATTTAAAAATATATCATAGGTCACTTTAATAGATTCTGCACTATGCTATACAAAACAAATACCTGTTCTGTGCTTTTGGTGGCGTTATTTCACTCCTTTCTGTCTCCCTTGCCCAGTGTGTGAGGACCACTCATCCACTCTATCCCATGAGATTAACCTTTTCGTTTTCACAAATAAATGGTGGGAGAGTGTGGTCTTTCTCTGTGTCTGACTTATTTCGCTTAACACAATGACATGCTCAATCCATGTTTTTGCAGGTGTCAGGATTTCAATCTTTCCTATGGCTGAAAAAGATAAACATATGCCACATTTTCTTTATTCATTCACTACTGGGCTGCTAGGCTGCTTCATCTATAAGTAATGCTGTAATAAACATAGGAATGCATCTTTTGGCATATTTATTTCATCTCCTGTGCATATATGTATCCATTGGTGGAATTGCTAGAAACATAGGCGGCTGAGTTTTTTCCAACATAATATTTTTATATATTTGGGAATTTCATCATATATTCCGACCATATGAATTTCCCAGTTCTTTGGCATCCTCAACCTCTACCCTTGTGACTCCACCACCACCCAATGAAGCAAAAATAAAATAAAGTTCAATTTGTGTTATCTATATACTCATTGGAGCATGGTCAAACTCTCAATGGCCTGCTCCTTAAACAGAGTCATTTTTCTCCACAACTCTTGCCATGAGCTATCAACTGTGGAGAGCTGCACTTCAGTATCCTTATCACACTTTTAAAGGTTCTCCTCAGTGGCTTCCTATGTAGGCTGTTGGGGAGGGAGTGTTGAGGGAGTAGGGGTTGTCACAGAAGCCTTCCATGTCCTCTATCTCAGTCATCAATCTCACTGCCAAAGTAGTTTCCTTGCTCCTTTTGGTCAGTGGGAGCACAGATCAAGGGCTTCCACATGGTTTCTGGTGACAGCACAGACGGTGAACAAGTCACCCAGCAGTAGGACCACAGACCTAGACAAGACCCTCAGAGATTGCCTGGACCTTGGACATCACCATGGCCTCAGGTGGCAGTGCAGGCCACTCATGTCTATATGGCCCTGGTGGCAGTATGGCCCATGCACATTAACATGGCTTCAGGCGGAGAAAGAGTTCCAGACATCTGGATGGTGTTAGGTGGTAACATGGACCTCGGACAGTGGCCCCTGGTTGCATCAGGACCACTGAGTCACACGTGGGCTTCAGTGGCATCACAGACCACAGTAGTCCTTCAAGGAAGTCCAGTCCAAGAAGCGAGCTATTCCTCATCTCGGTCTCTGTGATTGCCCAGAGTTTTTATTTTTGAGGCATTACCATACTGCCTTTCATAGGGCTGAATTAATTTATAGCTTCGCTAACTACGTCAAAAATGGCTACATTTATCCTATTCAGCATTTAGGTTTTGTTTTTTATCACAATAGCCATTGTAGTGGGTCACATTTCCCTAATGATTTTCGAGACAGGACAGTTCCCCATGTACTATTTGTTTGCCTTCTTGGGAGAAATGTACATTCAGATTTGCAGCTCACTTTGAAGTGGGACTATTTGGCTTTTGCTGTTCAGTTCGTATTCTGGTTGTAAGTTTCTTATCAGAGGGAAAACGTGAATGTATTTTAGTCCTTTCTTTGGGCTGTTAGTTAATTTTGTGCTTATTGCCTTTGCTGTGCATACTCTGTATGTTTGATACAGTCTTACCTGCCATTTTTGCTTTCATCACCATTGTGGTTTGGATATAAAATGTCCCCTCACAGGCTCACGAGTTTGAATTTGGTCCCCAACAGGTGGTATTGTTTCGGAAGGTTATGGACCTTCTGATTGAGGTTTTGGACCACAGAGATATTTTCTAGGTCCCCTGTAGCAATGGAACTTGATACTGCTGCTTGTAAGGACTCTTGGCCCCATTCATAAAACTGGACAAAAGAGCAAGAGATTAAAAAGTACTGGGCAGTAAGAAACTGATATGTGACTTAGTAAATCATGCACAAGAGGCCCAGAATCTGTTAGTACAAATGAGGTAAGTTAAACGATAAAGCTTTGGAATGACACTTTGGTGGCATTGACACAAGGAACCAAACAGGCAGCTAAAAATGAAATCACTTGATTTTATTAAGTAAGTTCTTTGACAAATATAATAAAAAGCTTCCTGGTAAGAAAAGAGTCTGAATAGAATTTTTATATTTTTCTTTGAGTTCAAAATCTTATTCCACTCCACAAACCCTGGAACCTTTCATAATGATAACCCACTATATTGGTGTAATCTTATTTGATTCAAATTCAATGTGTAGTTCAGCTGCTGTACCTAGGTCCACAGAGACCAGTGCATGGTAACAGCATAAGTGGGCGTGATGCTGTGGGTGCATTTAGGAGGCTATTGCTTTGTATATCTATTTTTTTTTCATTCATTTATTTTCCTAAAATATATGAAGCTTTGAATCCATAACCTAGAAAGTGAAGAAAACAGTGCTCAGCTTTCAAACTTCATACAGTCTGAGGCAGGGGAACCAGGCAAGTAACCAGGCTGGAACTTAGAAACGTATTAGCATCTGCTTCTCTGATTCCCTTGAATATTCTATTGTTCAGAATTCAATTTAAAACTCATATGCTCAGTACTTTATAAAAATACAAATGTAATTTACAAAGTCCTTATATGTTCATTTTTTGAAATGCAATTTTGATATTTGAGCGTTAATTCAGTACTCAGGCTGGAATAAATTAAAACAACTTCTAAATAGAAACTTTTAGAGCATTAGAAACCACAAAATTCCTGGGGTTGTTTTTCATCTTATCAACATATTTGAGTGTTTTCTTTGACACATTTTGTACAGTTTGTACACCAGAATGCTAGATCTGTTAAAGAAAAGTGAGAGGCACAAGAAGTCAACATCATTGTAGCTGGAGTCCACAGAGGAGGCCATCGTGGAGAATATTTGGAAGACAAGGCCTAAGGCTGTTGTAGGCATGGACAGTATTTTATAGCCAGCTGTATAGTCATCATGGGCAAATCTATTTCCCAGCCTTGGAGCAGCATGTACACTGACTTCTAGTAGGCCAAGCTGTTCAGGTTCAAGATGTTTAAATGTTCTTTTTTTCTTTTCTAAATTTCACTTTACAGTAACTCATTTGAAACTAATTTGACCAAAATGGTATGCAAAAATGTTGTGTATAAATGTCCACCTGAATATATTTCTCCCTTAATTTCTAACTTTTCAGGCTGGGTGAAGAGTTTTCTGTTAAGGCTTATTCACACCAAGGCAGGATAGCTTTGTTGCCAACTAGTTATGATTCAGGAGAACTGAATCCCAGGCTCTGGAGTTTCTTTAACTGGAGAATGATTGCTTGGACTCCAGTTTTACGGCTCAAGCCTGTAATGGATGAATTGCCCTACTTCTGAGGGGACGCATTTCATGTCGGGTAAATCTCTGTGTGGGTGTTTATCCTTTGAATTTATAGAGTTCATACTTTATCGTAAATGAAGAACTATGAAAGTGTTTATTTGAAACTACGTCATCAAGCTTAACTATTAGAAGAATGAACAAAGGGAGAAAGAGCGGGGATGGGAGGGGGAGGGGAACCTGGAGCTTGGGAAACTAAGACATCGGAAAACAAGGATGGTCTCAGGAAACATGCGCACTTAGCTGCAGTGAAACTGATGAGCGATGTCGCGAAGAGCCTGATTTCTGTACTGGAGGGTAGGCTTCTCTCATTTTCTTCAAGAAAAGAGAAAAGAGATTGCAAAAGCCAATGCCTCTTGCCACATTTTATCTAGTAGATTTAAGCACATTCAAATATTGTTCTGATCTGTATGAACAAAATGTATGTGTTGTAAACATCTTAATTTTTGCCTTCGGCCATGTAAATGAAATGAGTATGTTTTATGGATAAACCTCAGTACCAGTCTGTCTGTATAAAGCAAATTTCTCCTACTCTTGAAGATCTAGCAGTCTAGCTTGAGAGAAAATGATGTGTCTGAAAAGCAGGGGCTAATATAAGACTGAATAAAAGTGTGTGTGTGTGTGTGTGTGTGCGTGTGTGTGTGTGTGTGTGTGTGTGTGTGTAAAATTACTAAGTCACGTGGTTGAGAGAGTCTCTTTAGAAGTTCACAGATCTTTGTAGGCTAAAGTAAAAAGTCAATGAAGGCTCTATAGTAGAAGATGCAGTTTGGAGTTTAAGAAATCAGGTACAGGATGCACAGCACCCACACAGAATAATGCGAAGCAAGGTATAAAATGCAACTAACCAAATTCCTAAAATATTTGATATGGAAATAATGGTTAAAAGAAAATCTAAGCTAGATTGGGTAAACACATACCTGCAGTCCCTGTTACTTGGGAGCTGAGGCAGGATTATGAACTTAAAGCCAGCCAGTGCTGCACAGTGCGATCCTTTCTCAAAACAAAAGAGAAAACAAACAAGAAGCCAGAAGATAGACTATCTAACAAAACCACAGGGCCAGGCATGGGAAACTTCCTTTCCAGTTGTTGGTCAGAGAGCATTCAAGAGACTCCCAAAACAATATAAGCTATCGCCATTGCCCTTGGTCGCCTTGGTAAGACCCTGTTTCTGCTGACAGTATCCTACTGTTGAAGACACCACATGTTTTGGACATAGGATTTGGAGGAATGAAGTTTAAACATCTAGAAGCCTCATCCCTGAGGGCCAGCTCTTGTAGTACCTGAAGGTGCCATGAAAGCTGACAAGGGCGAAAAAGCCATCAGTAGTTCTATCCAGCTGCAAAGTCTACTAACCACAACAATGACCAGCCTAGAAAGATGTCCCCAACGACACAACAGTAGTACTTCTATGTTGGAAGTAGCCAGCAGTTGTCTATTAGACTTAAATATAGCTTAACAGGAGGGGATTGAGGCAAACTCGTGGCTGGAAAGCTTATAGACTCTAGAGTAGAACCTCCTACTGCCATTCTCCTAAACCACTATAATTGCTAACTGCTTATTCTAAATACTTACCCTTCTACCCACAGGGAAGTATAGTTCTCATGATCCACAAAATTCAGAGGCTAAGTGGCCATAGGATATTCAATTCCAATTTATATGTTTACAATGCATCCTCTGTACATAAGTCTTGGGGTACACCATGGAGGGTAAAAGACTGGAAGAGTCATAAGGTTAAGATTCCTGTGGCAAGATAGTGTCTTATAGGCATGATGGGGAAGCTTCACCCATGAAATCTCAGGAATACAGGTGCCAAAACAAGACCTGCAAAATGACAACATGGATTGACATGCCAGCGCGGATGGGGAAAATTTCACAAGGTCCCCTCTTCTGGCTTGTTTTATGTCACTGTGACAGAGCTAGAGTTATTTGAGAGAAGGGAACCTCAATTAAGAAGAAACTTCTGTAAGATCAGGCTGTAGTCAGACGAGCCTGTAAGGGCATTTTCCTAATTAGTGATTGATGGGGAAGGACTCTGCCCATTGTGACTGGGACATCACTGGGCTTGTGGTCCTTGGTTCTGTAGAGAAGAATGCTAAGCAAGCCAGTGAGCAGCACCCTTCCATGGCCTTTGTATTAGTGCCTACCTCCAGGGTCCATCCCTGCTTACGTTACTGCCTTGGCTTTTCTCAACAGTCTGTAACCAGGATACATAAGCCAAGTAAACTTTTCCCTGAGTTGCTTTTGATCATGGTGCTTTATCATAACAATAAAAACTAAAACTACAAATATCTGACTCTTAGATGAAGAGCTATAGCAGTCAATGCCTTCCCAGAGAGGGAGAAGCAGTTTTCTCCAGGGACTAACTCTCTTGATGTTAGTCAGTCTTGAGTGGTCAGCCCTAAACAGATGTCCATATGAATGGACTCATGGACAGTTTTGATCAGCAACCCCCAAATCAACCAACTGGGTGAGGATGCAGAGAATTTGGGATTCTGTTACCTGGTTAATGGAATCATGAAAAATAGTGCAGCTATATGGAAAATAGTATGGTGGTTCCTCCAAAAATTAAAAAAAAAATTACACTCTAATGTAGCAATTTCACTTCCATAAATATGTCTCAAAGAGCTGTAAACAAGGTCTCAAAGAGATTCTGTATTCCCTTGTTCTCAGCAACATTATCAACTGTGGCTCAAAGATGAACCAACTATAGTACCCAAGGGTCAATCAACAGATGAATGGATTAACGTCAAATGTTATATATACATCACTGGCTGCTTCTCAGCCTTTAGAAGGAACATTCTGGACAGATGCTACACTGTGGGTATTCCAAACACTGAGGACATTATGCTAAATGAAATAACCCAGTCACAAAAGACCCAATGGTTTCATTTATAAGTAGCATCTAGATTAGCTAAAATGAAAGTTACAGGCATAGCACGGCAATCTCCAGAAGCTGGTGCTAAGGGAGGATGACTTGCTGCTTAGGGGTGTAAGTTTCAGTTTTTCTAGATGAAACAGTTATGGAGGTTGGTCACCAGTAGGTAATTTTCTTAAAATTAAATAGCAACAGTTAGCTCTGTGTGCTATGAGAAAAATAATTTGTCACGTGATCATGAAGTCCCCAAAAGTTTCCCATTTTCAAAAGCTAGTAAATATCTTTCAGTAAGAAAATTCTTTGGCTTTACTCTGAGATAAAGGTATCTGTAAGATTAAATGCCTTCCTCTGCTTTCTGGAACTAAATAATAGACAATGCCATCTCTTTATAGGACTCATTACTGCTACCCATGTGGATGTATCCTTTTGAGAGAACTATTTCAACTCCAACGTTACTTTCTTGGTGTTTTCTAAAATGTATGACTTTTATGAATAATGTTTTTACTCTAGTTTTCTCACTTATTTTCTAAGTGTGTGTGTACATGAGTTGTGTGGAGAAATGTGTGCCACAGGACATGTGTGGACAGAGAACAATTTTGTGGAGTAGGCTCTTTCCTTCCACCCTCATGTGGGTTCCTGGGATCGAACTTAGGATGCCACACTTGGGCAGCAAGCACCATAAAACACTGAGCTCTCTTGCTGGCCCCTTGATTCTCTCAAGAAGAGTTTTCAGTGTTTGTCATACTTATTTTTGAGGTTGCAGCAACAGAGAAAAGTTTAGTTTTTCTGCTCATTGTTTTCTCATCTTAGAAATGGCCCACTCTTAAGCATTCTTTGCCTATTACGTGTCATTGCAAATACACATTCAGTCCTATGCCTATTTTATTGTAGATCTGGTTTGTTTTAAGCAAGGATAGTAGACCACAGGTTTGTCATAACTGCTTGAGCAGTTGAACAATACAAGTTATAAATTATTCAGAACCTATCTACCAGAGAAGTAATAGACAAGGAACTAGACCCACATTCTTTTCTCTCTTAAAAACAGTTTTTTTTTTCTTTTTTTTCTTTTTTTTTTTCTTTTTTATTTTTTGAGATTTTATTTACATTTCCGATGATTCCCCTTTTCTTTGGAACCCCCGTGTCCCCTCCCCC
>CM052701.1:88992320-89016715 GCA_028551405.1 Uromys caudimaculatus
TCTGCTGGGTCCTGCGATCTGCTGAGAGGGATCTTTGTCCCGGCGCCGATTAGCTGTGGGGCCCTGTGGCCCAAGCTCTCTTAAAAACAGTTTTAAAAGACCTAATTTTATGTTTGCGTCTGGTGCTTACACAAGTCATAAAGGGTGTTGAACTCTCTAGAAGCGGAGATATAGATGGTTTGAGCCACCATGTTAAGGTCTAGGAACTGAACCCAGATCCTCTGTAGGAACAAAAAGTGCTCTCAACCACTGAGCCATCTCTCCTGGACGACTACTCTTTTTCTCACACACATCTCAGAGCCTGAAGATACAGAGGCTGTGACAAGGGGTATGTGCTTGGCATGTATAGATCACCAGGTCCATAGTGTCTGCAAAGACAGGTCTCATCCTTCATAACCATGTGCTCAGTTGAGCTAAAACTCACTTCATGAAATACATACAGTTGAAGGAGACGTTAATGGCCAAGTGAAGAGAGCTGTGTTTATTCACTCTGATCCCAGCTATTCCTAGCTGATATTTTTTCCAGTGATGCTTTTCAAGATATTTTTTGTCTATAAAGTCCAACATTATATATTTCAAATGTACCAAATAAATTCATATCCATGTAATATCAATATTTGTCAGTAAAATAAGAAATACTACAAAATGTGTCAGAGACAGTGACAGTTAGCAAACATTCCACAACAATTTTATACTTTTCTACCCCTACTGTTAGGGTAAATAAGAATATTTCTGTCCAAGTGATGTTTGCTGCTTCTGAAACCAGATGTAGTTCTTCAACCTTTCCTGCTGAGGAGGCCATGATCGACTTTTCTGAGTCACCCGTGTCCTTGGCTCTCTCTGGGTCACTGTGGTCGTGCAGGGTGAGGGAGAAATAAAGTTTTACTGACTGGGAAGTTATGAAGGTTTTAGGATTAATTTGCTAATGTAGCATATTGATAGGTGAATAGAAAAATTGGGAAAAACCAGGCAATTCACAGAAGAAAGGGTAATGACTAGTAAATATATGGGATGATTGACAAACGGAAGGATCATTGGAATATTTTGAGCAGTGCGATGGGAAACGTGGACGGTATTTGTACTCTGCGTCTATGACATTGAATGAGTAAGAAACAGATGTTGTTACACTATAGACTGTCCAAGAAATAAGCACAGATCTGTCTGTTTGAAGGACACTTACTGAATACACACACACAGACACACACACACACGCTCACACACACCACCATTGTACACACACACAGCATGATACACTTTTGAACAATAAATATGATATCCATAGCTGTTTCAGACAGAAAAAAACCCTATCTAAATGTTTACTACTAAATATGTGAATTATATTAGTTTCACTTTCTATGATGTTATTAAAATATTATAAAAACAGTAGGGGAAAGTTCAGGTTTTAGGTAATAGTGATTTGGAGCTTTCAAGACACCATGTCAGATGAAGATTCAAGTTACAAAGGTTACGTTTTACTTGTTTTGATTATTTGAGACAGATTTTCACACAGTAGCCCAAATTGGCCTGAAAACCATTGTCACCCAGCCTGGCCTCAATCTGGAGCCAATTTCCTTCCAAGAGCTAAGATTCCTGGCATAAACCATAAATTCAGAAAAAAACCAAACCAAACCAAACCATTTCTCAGTGTTTCTTCCAGGCAGTTAATCATTGCAATTACTGTCCGTATGTAGAGAAAGCCTTGCCTATGTTTTAGGTTGTAGGTAGGGATCTGAGAACTGAGGGCCTCTTGGGTTGATTTTATTTTACATCTTATGTTGAAGTCTATGTATTAATTGTATTTTTTGAGATTTTATTTTTATTTTATGTGCATGGGCATCTTGCCTGCATGAATGTCGTGCTTTACACCTTGAATGTCACGCAGTACCTACAGAGGCTAAAAGAGAGTGCTGGGTTCTAAGGGACTGGAGTTACAGACAGTTGTGAGCTGCCATGTAGGTGCTGGGAATTGAACCTGGGTCCTCTAGAAGAGCAGCCAATGGCCTTAATCACCAAGCAAGCCATTTCTCCAATCCCCTTGTGTTGAATTTTGTATCAAGCCTATGTTCATGTATTATCTGTGCTTTCAGGAAACTAGAGATGGGTCAAACAAATTAAAATACTCTTTTAGTGAAAGGAAAAAAGAAAGAAAATTCCTCAGGTGCGTATCAATTGCTGTTTTGCAGAAGGGAACATGTGACCAGACAAAATTGAAGTTATCAAACAAACCTTCAAGTCATGGGTCTCTAGGGCCAACTGCCTGCCTATTCTGGCCTCCCCACCGCACTGCGTCTGTGTAGGAGGCCTAGGTCCGCTCCTGCATGTTCTTTGGTTGGTGGTTCAGTCTCTGTGAACCCATGGGCCCAGGTTAACTGGCTGTGTAGGTCTTCTTACGGTGTTTATGACCTCTCCAGCTCTCTCAGTCCTCTCCACCACTCTTCCACGTGACTCCCCAAGCTCTCCCTAATGTTTGGCTGTGGGGCTCTGCATCTGTTTCCATAAGATGCTGGGTGAAGCCTCAGGAGACAGTTATGCTAGGTTCGGGTCTGCAAGCATGGCAGAGTATCATTAATAGTGTAAGGATGTAATAGCGTAGGAGTGGAAGTGCTTGCCTATGGGATGGATCTCCAATTGGGCCAGTTATTGGTTGGCCATTGCCTTAGTCTCTGCTCCATCTTTGGGCTTGCATTTCTTGTACACAGGACAAATTTTGGGTTGAAAGTTTTTTTTTTTTTTTTTTTGTCCATGTTATTCATTTAACTTTATTTATTTATTCCCTTTACAACCCAGTATCAGCCCTTCTTCTCCTCCCAGTCCCCCCTCATATGTCCCCCTATTCCCTCTTTCCCTTCTCTTTTGAGGAGGGGAAGCTCCCATCTGGGTGTTCCCCCACCCCCATCAAATCAATGCAGGACTAGACACATCCTCTCACTGAGGCCAGACAAGGCTGCCCATTTAGAGGTGTGGGATCCACGGGCAGGCAGGCAGCAGGCAGTAGGCACAGGGACAGCCCCTGCTCCAGTTGTTTGAAGGACCTGCATGCTGCTCCTCTGCTACAAAGGTGGAGGAGGCCTAGGTCCAGCCCGTGCTTGCTCTTTGGTTGGTGATTCAGTCTCTGAGAGCTCCTAAGGGTCCAGTTTAGTTAACTGTTGGTTTTCCTGTAGAGTCCTTATCCCCTTCGGGTCCCTCAAGCTTTCTCCCAACTCTTCCATATTCCTCCATCTCCTACTTGGGTGTGAGTCTCTGCATTTCTTTCCATGGGCTGCTGGGAAGAGCCTATCCGAGGTCAGTTATGCTAGGCTCCTGTTTGCAAGCATAATGGAATATCACTAATAGTGTCAGGGATTGGTTCTTGCCCATGGGCTGAGTCTCAATTTGGTCCAGCCATTGATTGTCATTCCTTCAGTCTCTGCTGTATCTTTGTCCCTCCACATCTTGTAGGCAGGACACATTTTGGGTTGAAGGCTTTGTGGGTGGGCTGCTGCCCTTATCCTTCCACCAGGAGTCCTGCCTGACTACAGGAAGTGGCCATTTCAGGATCTATATCCCCAACGGCTAGGAATCTCAGCTAGAATCACCCCCTTAGACTCTCTGGGGTCTCTCCCCATCCCAGGTCTCTGGCACCTCCTAGAGATTGTTCCCTCCACTCATCTTTCTCTCTCTCCTGCTCTCCCTACATACGATTGCCCCCTCCTCCCCCTCACCCAGTTCCCTCCTTCCATCGATCTCCGATATCTATTTTGTTTTCCCTTCTGAGAAAGATCCAAACACCCTCTGTAGGCTTAGATTTTTCACAATCTACTTTAATAAGGGTTCTCAAATTCTTTGACCCCCAGTTCTAGCCCACCATCCAAAGATAGAGGAGATAAAGTGGTAAATAGTACAAGAAGTAGCTTAGAAGTAGTTCTTTGGGGCAACTCCAATCTCCATTGTCAGGATATCAGCAGTACGGTTCAGTAGTGTCAGGACATCAAACACGAATCAGCAGTGGTGGAGAGCAACCAGAACCAGCAGGGACACCAGGAGTTCTTTGTCGTGCCTCTCTCAATCATGGGAAGACTTGAGACCAAATTATAAGTGAGTACATACCATGCATGTCCTTTGGGTCTGGGTTACCTCACTCAGGATGATATTTTCTAGTTCCATCTGCAAAATTCATGATGTCCTTGTTTTTAATAGCTGAGTAACATTTCATTTCATAAATACATCGCACTACCTGTATCCATTCTTCAGTTGAGAAACATCTAGGTTGTTTCCAGTTTCTGGCTATTATGAATAAAGATGCTATGAACATAGTTGAGCAATTGTCTTTGTGGGACGGTGGGGCATTTTTTGGGATATATGCCCAGGAGTAGTATAGCTGGGTCTTGAGGTAGAACTATTCCCAATCTTCTGCCAGATTAATTTTCAGAGTGCATGTACAAATTTGCACTCCCACCAGCAGTGGAGGAGTGTTCCCCTTGCTCTACATCCTCGCCTGCATGTGCTATCCTTTGAGCTTTTGATATTAGCTATTCTGATAGGTATAAGGTGGAATCTCAGAGCTATTTTGATTTGCATTTCTCTGATGACTAAGGATGTTGAATATTTCTTGAAATGCTTCTCTGCTATTCGAGATTTCTCTGTTGATAATTCTGTTTAGATCTGTACCTCATTTTTTAATTGGGTTATTTGGATTGTTGGTGGTGGATATTTTGGATATTAGCCCTCTGTCAGATGTAGGGTTAGTACAGATCTTTTCCCAATCTGTAAGCTGTTGTTTTGTCCTGATGATAGTGTCCTTTGACTTACAGTAGCTTTCCAGGCACATGAGGTCCAGTTTATTAATTCTTGCCTTAGTGCCTGAGGTGTTCTGTTTAGTAAGTTATCTCTTGTACTGGCGAGTTCAAGGCTATTTCCAACTTTCTGTTCTATTGGATTAAGGGTGCCTAGTTTTACACTGAGGTCTTTGATTCATTTGTACTTGAGTTTTGTGCAGGGTGATAAATATGGATCTATTTGCAATCTTCTACTTGCAGTTAGATCAGCGCCATTTGTTGAAGATGCTCTCTTCCTTTTCCATTGTATGTTTAGCTTCTTTGTCAAAAATCAAGTGTCCATAGGTGTGTGGGTTTATTTCTGGAACTTCAATTCTATCCATTGATCCACCTGTTTCTATGCCAATATCATGCTTTTACTTTTATCACGATTGCTCTGTGGAATGGTGATTCCTCCTGAAGTTCTTTTATTGTTCAGAACTGTTTTAGCTATCCTGAGTTGTTTTGATTTTCCATATGAAGTTAAGAATTGTTCTTTCGGGGGTTGGAGAGAGATGGCTCAGTGGTTAAGAGCATTGACTGTTCTTCGAGAGGTCCTGAGTTCAATTCTCAGCAACCACCTGGTGGCTCACAACCATCTGTAGGATGGATCCAATGCCCTCTTCTGGTGTGTCTGAAGAGAGCAACAATGTACTCACATACATGAAATAAATAAATAAATCTTAAAAAAAAAATTGTTCTTTCAAGATCTGTGAAGAATTGTGTTGGAATTTTGGTGGGAAATGCTTTGAGTCTGTAGATTGCTTTTGGTAAGATGGCCATTTTTACTATGTTGATCCTACCGATCCATGTGCATGGGAGATCTTTCCACCTTCTGATATCTTTCTTTCTTCAGAGACTTGAAGTTCTTGTTATACAGGTCTTTTACTTATTTGGTTAGAGTTACACTGAGATATTTTGAGTTATTTGTGGCTATTGTGAAGAGTACTGTTTGGGCCTAGAGTTTCATGGATGCGTTGGTGTCTTATCCTTCCACTGGGAACCCTGCCTGGCTATAGGAGGTGGCCTCTTCAGGCTCCATATCCGCAGTGCTCTGAGTCTCAGCTAAGGTCACCTGCATAGACTCCTGGGAGCCTCCCCCATCCCAGGTTTCTGGCATGTCCTAGAGATGTCCCTCCCCCAACCCTGTCGGCTATAGATTTCCATTCATTCTCCTGGCCCTCTCTCCTGTCTCTCCCTATACCTAATCCTGAACCCCTTTCCCCCTCCCAACCTCTTTCCCACCCCATTCCCTCACTCCATCTGCCTCCCATGACTATTTTATTCCCCTTTCTAAGTGAGACTCAAGAATCTTCGCATGGATCTTCCTTCTTGTTTAGCTTATTTGGGTCTTTGGAGTATATCATAGGTATCTTGTACTTTATGACTAATATCCACTTATAAGTGAGTACATACCACAGGTGTTTTTCTGGGTTATCTCACTCAGGATATTTTCTAGTTCTATTCATTTACCTGCAAAATTCATGTCTCTGTAATAGCTGAGAAGTATTCCATTTTGTAAATGTACATTTTCTTTATCCATTATTTGGTTGAGGGACATTTAGGTTGTTTCCAGTTTCTGGTTATTATGAAGAATAAAGCTCCATAAATATAGTGGAGCAAGTGTCCTTGTGGTATGGTGGAGCATCTTCTGGGCATATGTCCAGGGAGTGGGTATAGCTGGGTCTTGAGAAGAACTATTTCTGAATTTTTAAGAAACCACCAGAATGATTTCCAAAGTGGTTGTATAAGTTTGTACTCCCACCAGCAATGGAGGAGTGGTTCCCTTCTCCCACATCTTCTCTAGCATGTGCTGTCACTGAGTTTTTGATCTTAGCCATTCTGCTGAGGTGTAAGATAGAAGTTGTTTTGATTTGCACTTCCCTGATAACCAAGGATGTTATTAGCCATTGGATTTGGTTAATACAAAATCTTTGTCATGGAATATTTCAAAGCAGTGCATCAATACCTATCTGACTCACTGTGATGGTTTGTATATGCTCCGCCCAGTGAGTGGCACTATTAGGTGTGGCCCTAATTAGGTTGGAGTAGGTGCGTCACTGTGGGCGTTGGCTTAAGACTCTCATCATCCTAGCTGCCTGGAAGCCAGTCTTCTAGCAGCCTTCAGGTGAAGATGTAGAACTCTCAGCTCCTCCTGCACCATGCCTGCCTGGATGCTGCCATGCTCCTGCCTTGATGACAATGGACTGAACCTCTGAATCTGTAAGCCAGCCCCAATTAAATGTTGTCCGTTCAAGACTTGCCTTGGTCATGGTGTTCTGTTCACAGCAGTAAAACCAGAACTAAGACACTTACCCATACCCATTTTTGTTTCCTCTGTATTCTCTAGATTTTGAAGCAAATCTTGGACACTGTTATCATAAAAAAAAAAAAAATCAGCCTACTTAAATACCCTTATCAACTATCCATTCCAGTTTTCTTGTTTTTCTTTTCCCTATCCTTCCTTCTTTATTCCTGGTGCTCCTCCCCCCCCCCCCTTTTTAAGGTCTATCCCAGGGCCTTGTACCTGCTCAGTTAATGTTCTACCACTGAGCTATATCTGCAGTGTATGTGTGTGCAAGTCAGACACAAGAAGTCCACACAGTATATTTGGATGATTGATAAAATAATTTTTTCTGTTTCATAAAATTTCTACTTTTTTTTTTTTTTTTGGTGTTTCAAGACAGGGTTTCTCTGTATAGCCCTGGCTGTCCTGACTCACTCTGTAGACTAGGCTGGCCTCGAACTCAGAAATCTGCCTGTCTCTACCTCTCAAGTGCTAGGATTAAAGGCATGCACCACCACTGCTCGGTTTACATTTTGGTTTTTGTCTGCATAAAAAAAAAAAAAAAAAAAAAAAAAAGTCTGAAGCATACTTAAAATATATAAAATAAAATCTTTTAAAAAAGTACATAAAAAAAAAAAAACCCACGTATTTTATCTAAGTGACTAACTGATAAAATAGGCAGGACTTTTTTTTTTTTTTTCTACTTTTTTTTCTACTTAGCAAATTAAGTAGTCATGGTACAGACAGATAAAGTAAGCAAAATTACCAAATTCACTAAGGAACTGGGTCACAAGACAGGAACTCCATTTTTAGAGCAACAGTTCTAACAGAACGAGAATGTCATGAGTTTAAAAGAGCATTAGGAGGCACAGAAAATTCTGAGAATTTTGAAAAAAAAAGCATCCGTAGGTTTGATGACTGTTTGAAATCTTGGGAAGTGACACATGTAAACTAGGCAGCGCTCTTCACCAGTGGGAATTTGCTGTGCTTCATGGCATGTGGCGAGCCTTGCACTCTACAGTCGCTGTGTGCCTATGTGCTGCCACCCTGTCCACTGTTAGCCACGTCACATCAGATCACAACCGTCAGCTTGCTTACACTTTCACTAGGCAACACCTGATATTCGGGATCCCTTTAGCTGGAAAACAATGCAAATGAGGGGTCTGACTCCACAGAACTGCCTGAAGTAGATAAGACTTTTCCCCCACCCACCCTCACAGGTGGAATGAAGTCTCTTCCTGTTTTTCACTGCCACCTACTGGTGCCTGATGTTTCTAATCAAAACCCACAGGAAGCCTGTCTGAGGGAGAAAAAAAAGGTTAGGAAAACTGAGAAAGTTCTTTTCAAAGGAGTAGGTGTGGCTTCATAGGCAAAGATACATTAGATTTTCTAATTAACTGATATACTTTAATCGTGGCATTTGCACTTTTCTGGGCACAGCATGCAAATTATATGAGGTATACAATGCACCATTCTCCTGTAAGTCAAGGAATGGGCTGCTCTCTCTCCAAGCAGTAAGCACCCCTGTGTGTCGGTTTCCTGCCCTTTAGTGCACTGAAATGTATTACAGACTTAAAAAGGACTGTCTTTATTTTGTGTTTGTGTGTGAGCATGCATGTGCCATGGTGCACACAGGGAGGCCAGAAGACAACTTAAGGGAGTCAGTCCTTTCCTTCTACCATGTGGGTCCTGGGGTAGGGAGCTGAGGGGAGGGGGGCGGATAGGTTCACAGCAGGTCCCTTTAACTCCTCAAAACCATCTCACCTGCTCTTTCGTAAGGCACCTTACCCACATCATTTTGCCAAAGAACCAAAAGAAACACTGCTGCTCGACCAACCGTTTTTTTTTTTTTTTATTTCTCTTGGTCTTCTTCCCTTTGGTTTGCGGTGGCACAGTGGTCACTTCTGCTCTTCTGGGGGCCTTACTTTTCATAAGTAAGAAAGACATGGTATTTCTCTATGCCTGGCTTACTTCACCGAGTAGAGTGAACTCGTTCTCCGCATGTTGCTTTTAACAGCTGAATGATGTTCTGTCGTGCGCCACAGCACTTACGTTCCTTGGTGATGACAGCCACTGGAACAGGTGGATGCTGTTTGCCACCGTGGTCTCTGGTTCTGGGTTGCATTTCTTCATTAGGGAGGCTGAGCAGTTCTTATTGACTACAGACAGGTTATATTTTCATCCTACTTTGAAATTTTCTTTACAATCGGGACATTAATGTTGTGGATGAAGCTTGTACTTCCATACGCTATAAGGTCTTCTCTGAATTATTTCCTTTGCCATACAGCTTTTTAGTAGAATCTAATCTAATCTATTTGCGCCGTGCCTTTCGTGTCTTTATGTAAAAAGTCATTGCTATACTACTATCTTGAGTATCTCTCTACTTCCTTACAGTAATTACAAAATCTGAGGCCACTTCTGCATGTGTATTCAGTTTTGCTAGGGTTTACTGGAGACACTCTTCTCTCCACAGTATGCTCTCCATATCTTAGTTAAAAATCAATTGTCCACATGAGTATAGTTTAATTTCAGGGCCCTCTCTTCCACTGACCTGCCAGTCTTTAATGTTAGTAGAATGCTGTTCTCGTTAGTGTGATTTAATAGTATATTTTGAAGTCAAGTTTTGTGGTATTTTCCAGTTTTCTTCTTTCACCAAGTCTCTCTGGTTATTCTTTTCTTTTTTTTCTTCTCACTGTGATATGTATCTTAGAATTTTTACTTCTATTTCTATGATGAAGTATTTCTATTTGGACCATCTCATATGAAATTATAATTCACTCAATAATTCTTACCATAAATGAATTATCAGCACAGTAGTTTGAATTAAAATTAGAATATACCTGTGGTTATTTAAAATATGCATTTACAGCTGTGTGTAAAGCCATGCTCTAGGCTCTGATATGGCAGGAATTATAAGGGCATAGTTAGAGACCAGGCAAAGCACAGGAAGAGCAGGAACATAAGTACACTATCATCTTGTCTGGCTTTAGCGGGGTTTTCAGATCCTTAAGCTTACATGGCCAAGTGCTTCACCCAATGAACCGTCTCCCCAGTCCCTACAGTAGTATACTCTTGAATAAAAAGGTATTAAGGTCCCAAGTATTCCATACAAGTTCTAGTGGCTGTACACAGCCTGTCTCCCAGGTTTGCTCTGGTCTGCTAGGATGAGCTGTGCACAAGAACGGGGTTGTTGCAATGTACATGTGATGTGCCTTAGAGGTGTTCCCATTTAATTATCAACCTGCCAGCCAGTTCCGGCAGTTCTAACACTGCTGTGAATGCACACCATGAACCCAAGGTCAGCTACTGTATCATCCGAGTGACCTAACCTCATGACCAGCAGCAGGACCTACATTCGGCACACATTCCATAGACATACAGCTTAAGCAAAAGTAATACCTACTGTTTAATGTACTGCCTGTAAAATGTTTACCAGCAAGTATAGGAAATAATTATAGGTAGACACTGAGTGCCTATCCACTATTTATGATTTCATGACAGGAGGTAGTCTGTAGGGATCCTTCATGCACCCCTCTGTTGCCCAGTACAGTAGTGTGCAAGTAAGTAGCTCACTAAATTAGTATACTGTTACTAAGTAAGACTTCTTTGGGCATTCCACTTGTGGAATTTTGCATAAACAAGCCAGTTTTAAAAGAAATTCTAGGCTTTCAAAGTTTAATAAATGAAAGGCTCTTGCCATTATCAGTCTTGATTCAAACAGTTGGTTAGGAATGGTAACTCCTATGTGTGCTCACATGTACAGCACAGTCTGAGTCAGGAAGTTAAACTGTAATGAAACACAGGAGAATCTGAATGAGGCTAGAAAGGACAACAAAGCGTCTTGCTTTCCCTAAGTCAGACCCATGGCACAGCTTTATGCAGACTAGGGAGCAAGGTAAAGTGATAAAATCTTCCAAACACAACAATCATCTTCAAAAGAGGCTTAGAAAAAATAATTTGACTTTATTCACTGGCATCCTCTGACAATCCCACACACTGGGGGAGAGAACTGAACTGTAGGTCACTCTGCTTTTGGAGTTGCAGAGGAAACCTGTGACCTTTTGAGTCCAAACAACTGAGAAATGGGAAGAGTCCATCATGTGCTTGATTTTAGTAAAAATGACTTCAGTTGTTATGGCAATACTTTACTGAAAAAGACAATAATTGAGTAACAGCATCATCATGAGCCACATTAAAATAAATCTAAAGTTACTGTTCCTATCTGAGCAGTGAATACTAAGGAAAACCACAGCTACAGGGGGAAAAATCAATGTGAATGATCAAAACAAAGAACCCAGAAGGGAAAGACGTCAATATCACGAAGACATACCAAACAAAACAAACGAAACAATCAGTAGGAACATTTATGAAAGCAAATAAATGTGCACACTAAACACAGGGCTCAGGACTTAGACCAGTGACACCCACACAGCCCATTAACTGCTGTAAATACTTCTCGTTACCTTGTTCTCGGGACTGTAGTTTACAGGATTTTTACACTTACTGTTGTGATAAATTAAAAACAACTCTTCAACTCTTACAAAAACTCCTCTGTCTATACAGTAGTACATAGTAGGAAAAATGGGTACATTTTTATTTTCCCATATTGTGAAAATAGTCAAAATAAAATATATGGTCATAGACAGAATTTTTAGAAGGGGTGACTGAAAACCAAGTCAGTTCTTTTCAGACCCATCACAAAATCACAAGGAAGAACCCAAGTCCACTTTGTACAGTATGAAGGTAACAGACCCACGCGCAGGGCTAGGTGTCCAAACATGAGTTCTGGTGGTCAGCAAACTAGTGAGCTGAACTTGGCCTGTGGAGAATTTCTATATGGTCCTGAGCTAAGACTGATGTTTGTATTTCTAAAAGGATTAAAAACAACAACAAAGACACAACAAAGAACCATCTGTGGACTCCGGTCTCAGATGGTGCCGCCTGGTTCTCAACAGGAAGCACTGCAGACCACAGCACTGCACAGGTGTTTCGTCTGCACAGCGCAACTGCCAAGGCCCAGGTCATGTGCATCCGCCTCCTCAAGAGCATCTTTACTTGGGACAGGGATCTTCTGATGCCATTTTCCAGATTCTTTTCCTTACAATTTTTTTTTGTTCAACATCATCAAAGCTCATCCTGCATTAATGTAAAGGTGATGAAAAGGTATTATAAGTTAATCAATATTTTACTTTCTTACACATACTCAGTGTTCTTACTGAATAGAGCATCACACAAACACTGTTTGCTTGGCTAATAATCGAAATGTCAGTTTTCACCTGCACACAGTAGGTACTGTCATACTTACTGGTATGTCATCCTAAGTGAGATGGTTATTACTGTCAACTTGACGGGATCTCTGGGAATTCCTGTGGGGAGTTATCATGAGTGAGATGGGGAGACGCTCCCACTGAGATGGCACCATCTCCTGGCAGGGACCCCGACTGTGTAAGATCGAGGAAGGCACTGGGCAGCAGCATGTGTTCATCAGTTTCCTGACTGGGGTGTCATGTGACCAGCCACTTCAAGCACCTGCCTCTTGACTTCCCTGCCAGGTGAATGAGCTATGTCCTTGAACTGTGAGTCAGAAGGACTATTTTTATTCTAAGTTGCTTCTGTCAGAGTATTTACACAGGGACAGCAAAGATATTAAGACACTAAGTGATAATATGGTATGTTCTTTATCTTAATTTCAGTTATAGTATTTTGGTTTATGAGTAATAACACATTTTAAAATATTTAACTTGGGCCGGGCAGTGGTGGCGCACGCCTTTAATCCCAGCACTTGGGAGGCAGAGACAGGCGGATTCTGAGTTTGAGGCCAGCCTGGTCTTCAGAGTGAGTTTCAGGACAGCCAGGGCTACATAGAGAAACCCTGTCTCCAAAAACCAAAAAAAAAATTTAACTTGGGTAAAATCATAAGTTTTAAAATAACTTGAAAAAATTAATATAACTCAAACATTAGAAAAATATACTGTATACACTAAGAAGACCCCTTAAATCTGGATGTTTGGGAAATAGGCCAGAAGCCTTTGCCCACTTAGGGCTCCCGTTCACTGCTATACAGAACTATGTTCTATAAAGCCTGAGACTCTCCAGAGGCTGTGCTCTGTTGACTGTATTCAATTCCACTCAGCAGCTCCCACATGGCCTCCCATGGAGTCTGCTGCTCCGCAGGCTGAGAACAGACTTAGGAGAGATCAAACAAATCGGCTTCAGAAGGGCAACAGGAAGGAGCCTGCAGTGCTGATGAGCAGATATAAATTCAGGAACAATGGGATTAAGGTTTAAACACAGCCCACCTATACCAAGCACAAAGGAAACTTGGTTTTCTAAAATATGTTCAGGTTCTAGAATATTTACTGCTAATAATTCAGTATTTTATTCACACTAAACAACATGTAAATAAGTATTAACCACATCACTATCTTAAATAACATTACTATATACTTTTCTTAAAAAAAATATTTTGGAGACAGGACTCCTGCCTAGCTTGGAACTTATTATGCAGACTAGGCTAGTATCACACCCACAGAGATCTGCCTGTCTCTACTTCCAAGTACTAAGATTAAAGATGTGCACCACTAAACCCAGCTTGCACATTTCACATATTAAAGATAGAAAACCCGCAATGGAAGTGCAGGGGTTACTCAGAGTTACACATTTCCTGGGCTTCAGGCCAGATGCCTTCACACTCTTACGTAGCCACTGCAGCCCCACCCTCAGCCCGCCTCAGCAGCCACTACCCGCCTTTCCAACATTTTACGCACACAGAACCACGCTCTATGTGGCTCTGTGACTAGCTTCATCCCATTAAGCATATTTCCTTTCTTCCTTCTTTTTTTTTTGTTTCTGAGACTAGGTTTCCCTGGCTATCCCGGAACTCGCTCTGTAGACCAGGGTGTACCCCAACTCACAGAGACACACATGCCTTCACATTCCAAGTGCTGGGGTTATAGGCATGTGCCACCACTCCCTGGTTTACTAAGCATTTTTAAAAAAAAATTTACCATGTAGTATGGATGGATTCTTCATTTTTGACCTTAAAAAGAGTCCGCATTTTGCTTATCCACTCCGTTGGTGGGTGTGTCTTTCCCTACTCGCTGTAAGAGTGATGTTGCCGTACACACTGAAGTCCAGGGTTTTTTATGACAGAAACTTGATAGTCTTTTGTTAACTGGTGAGTATACAAATTTCCAAGCATTTGATATCTAGAGCCTACGATGCTGGCTATTATTTCTTTACAGTGAGTATCTCTGAATATTCGTTGCTGCATGGAATGCACCCAGGACCACACTTTGCCTCTTACCTTATTTCTCTTTACTTGGCTTTGGAACGTTTCCAATTTTCCATAAATTAAGGCAGCAATAGTTTTTGCATCTCTGGAATTTATTTGCTCTTCCCAAATACTTTTCTAAAATTAAAAACACTCATGTTATCTTTTAAGTACTTAAATCAAAACATGACATTTCCACACAAGAAGCTTGCTTACTTATGCCTTAAAGTTCTTTTGTTCCAAAGCTGTTTAAATGTCCTGTTTCTTCAAGTGCATAATGCTACAAAAGTAGTTAATCCACACTAGAAAGAATAATGCTTGCAGCATTATGGGAGCACAACATGCTTTCTAGGAGATTCTTATGTGTGTGTGGGTGCATGTGTGTAACAGACTGACCCGGGGCTAGCTTGGCAGTAGAGCACTGCCCTTGTGTGTTTAGCCTTCAGTACTACAAAGTAAAAACCATGAAGACGAGGATGCCATCAGCTTACACCCCAGGTCTTTTATTTCTCACAAAATATTTTAGTAGACAAAAATGTGTTTTCATTTATCTTTAAAGGCTCAATATTCTTGCCGACATATCATAGTTCTGTTGAGAAGCATTGCATTGTACCTGGGAAGACTGGGCAGGTCTTATGTGCTTTCTGTTAACAACTGTATCAGCTGAAAGATGCAACCGTTGAACCAGTGACCCCAAGACCCTGGCTTATTGAGACCTTGGTAGAGCTCTGGTTTCTTTCACTGAAAACCTAACACAGCCAGGCATTGTGCTACATGAAATCCTAATACTCAGAGGCAGGTAGATATATCTGAGAGGCCGACACTAGCCAGCTCTACAAAACAAGTTATGTAACACAAACAAAAATCAAACCTAACCAACAAAGAAGAAAAAAAAAAAAGGCATATTGGTAGTAGTACCCCCAAACAATTGTAACCCGAGCAAAAGTCCCCACTTGTAATCTAAACCCTTAGTAAGCATCTCTCAAAAAAAATGCTCAGTTACTAACCATATTTTGAAAGTATTTATAAACTTATTTCTTTCAATTTTTAGAATGAAACATTTAAAAAGCAATTATTATATTAAAAAGTAGAAAAATAAAACCACATAGAAAATAATAACTTTGAATTCTACTACCCAGACATAACATGTATAATGTTTGTTTATGTTTCTTCCTATTCATGGAGCACAAAGTCTGCAAGGCAATTGAAAGCACACAGACCAGAAAACCTTTTAAGATCCCTCGGTATACCAGAAAAGATGCCTCAGTAAGAAATATTTTTAAAAGATGAAGGGAGAAACTAGAAACTAGACAAAATCTTCCTCCCATATAACGCTCTGGGCGTGGCCTGCTGAAGGAAGGCAGAGTTAAGAGTCTGCACACACCTTTGCTCTTTCATAGCCGTAGAGTTTGACACTGGGGTAGGCTTTGATGCCAGCCGTCTGGCACGTTTGGGGGTAAGCCTGACAGTCCACTTTCCCAGCTTTCACTTTTCCTTTGATCATCTGAAAAACAAAACAAAACAAATTCACAGATCTTGCCACTTTCCAATCTTTATATATTTATATAACGATTTTCTACTTTTAAAACTCAGTTTTAATTCTTCGTATTCAAACAAGGTCGTTTCTACTTTTCTCCAAGCCCGGCTTCCACTTGCTGCCATCTGTCTAACATAAACAGTCTTTTCTTCTCGAATACCTGGAGGCTTTACTCTGATGACATAACCTTCCACCCACCTCATTTTGCCCACCACTACCAAATATCTGTCTTTAATCCTAATTGGCATTCTTAATCTGGGGCATGGCTGACCACACCACTTAAAATTTCCTAGGTCAGAGATTCAGTCTTTCTACACAGTCAAGGTGGAGCCTCCCTCATTTCCATGCATGCAGATGGTCACAAAGGAGTTCCCTGCCCTGCAGGGTTTCCTCTCATTAGTAGCATGTATCCTGTCTCTGCCATCTGGGTGTTCATCCCTCCTTCATCATCTCTGTATGTGGTACTCTCTCTCCACTGACACCTGTTATCATTCCCAACACAAGAACAGCTTTAAGGCCACAAGTGACCTCTCTTTGATCCAACCAAATAGACAATTACTGGACTTCTTCCGGTGTGCTTTACACTGCTGTCCACACCTGCGTCTTTGTCTTTCCTCACTGAACTTACAGGCCCTCCAGCCCCACCCTTTCCCAGAACAGGGAGCTCCTTCCTGACCTTTAGGTCACTACATCCCACTCGTCCTATCTTTGGGTATTTTCACAGTCAACATTCTTTCAGTGAGATCTTACAGAATCCTATGCCGATGAATCTTCCCTTGATTTGGTAATCTACTCTACTGGACTGCTCTCTGTGAATGCCTCATGAGGTATCTGGAATTAATCTTTTCCCTCTGTGGTCATTCAAGGCGGAAGCTAGCTGTACTCTCAGTTCCCTTCGCTTCACCCATCTCTCACAAACATAAAGTTCTGTTTGTCCTTGTGGCTGTCAAGTGTCTCTCCTCTTTCTACTGACTTATGGTATCCTCTCCACAGCTCCAGAACAATGAAAGTGTCTTTGCTTCCTCTAGTTTCTATGGTTACTGAAATAAACACAAACAGGGAGACTAACGGTTAGCAGTCTAACTACAGGGATAACATGTGCACATACACATAAGCACACACACTCGGACACTTGTGGTCTGTCACCAAATGCTTTTAATACTAGCACTTTCAAGGAAAAGGCAAGCAGTTTGAGGCTGGCCTGGTTTACATAGGGAATTTCAGGTCAGCCAGGGTAATAAAGAGAAACCTGTCTCAAGAAAGATAGATAATAGTTACAGAAACACTTTTTTTTTTTTTAAATTGAGAGATATTTTTAGGAACTAAATTAAGAATTAGTTACAATGTTTTAACCAATTGTTAAACTATATATGTGTGTAAAATTTATTTAACTAGACAACAATACTTACCCTAGCCAAAAGTTCAAACTCGGGAGCAAAATTCTGGCATGGTCCACACCAAGGAGCATAGAAATCAACCACCCAGTGAGTTTTCCCTTGTAGAACTTTTTCGTTGAAAGTCTGAGGTGTTAAATCTATGGACGCTTGGGGTAAAAATCTGCAGGAAGGGAATCAAACATTTTTTTTTTATCATACAAAAGCAAAGCAAGCATTGTATAGCAATACCGCAAGCATTTCTCAGTTAGAAATGGCTTAACCCTTGACAAATGTCATCCTTTTCCTTTTCCAAGTATTTTAAGTGCTAGGATCCTAACTCACAGAAAACTATGCACATGAGAAGATAAACAGCTTTGAAACAGCGGTATACAACAATACGCATTTTACTCACTCACCCGAGACCCCAGCTTCTTAGGGAATAAGCATCCCTATTCCAGCCATTGTAACTACTGAAAGAAGGAAAAAAAAAAAAAAAAAATCAAGCTGTAATAGTATTTTCTATTACTGCATATGGTCAATAAACAGTCTTACTATAGGAATTTAAAAAAATAAAAAAGCTCTTGACTGGTTAATGTTACTTTAACATTTAATGTATCTTTTCCCACAAAGTAACTAAGAGTTATATTACTTCAAATATATTTCTCTGAGTCTTTGTATCTTTGTATCTCTCCCCTCCCCTAAGTACTCCCCTAGGAACTATCTCAGGACTGCTAACGCAGGACTGTATGTGCTTTTTGTGATTTTTCCCACAGCAGATTCTTTTATCTTTTATAGAGAAACCCATAGCTCAATTTTCATTTAATTACAATTGTTTTATTTTTAATACCTATGTAGTATAGAACTGGTAGACACTAAGACAGTCCTGGCCCCCAACCTTAGCAGGTGAACTGTAAGCCTGATGGGTTAGTTTTCTCAGCAATGGGTAGGAGGGGTATAATTCCCACCCCCCACTAAGTATAAAGACTACTATAAACAATGTAGGCAAGGCCTGGCCAGGGCTTAGGGCCAAGTAAGGACTTAAACACCAGCTCTTCCTCTCATAGCTTCTTGACTAGAACTTTGTAACTAGTTTTACTGCCCAGCTCCCTCCTCTTCTGAAGGAGCATCCATCCACTGGTGCCTCCCAATACATATCTGTTGGCCTGATTTAAATGTTAACTGTATAACCAAATGATTACAATAGATATCTTCAAATTTGTCAGAATACTTACTGATACTGATAAGCTTTATTTGACTTTTGGGGATAAAATCTTATCTCGGGGTATCTTTGAACATTTTCTTGAGAACAAAAAGAATGATACTGTTGGCAGTCCACACTGCCTACGTTGATCAGTCCAGTTAATGTCTATAAAAGAACAGATGTCAACATGTGGGTCAATGATTAGAATTATCTCTGTAACTCACAATTAAAAAAAAAATCCTATGTGTATGAGTTCTTTGTCTACATATACGTGTATATGTGTATGCACTGCCCTTGGAGGCCAAGGCACTGGAACCCCTGGATCTGGGGTTAATGATGGCGGAGAGTGCATGGAACCAAACGGTTTTCTGCAAGAGCAGTCAGTAATCCTGTTGACTCAACTCAACTATCTAGCCCTCACCACAACTTTCATACGTGCTAAATAGTCATCGTAATGTGGGTATTTTATTATTTATCAGTATCAGAGGATCAATGGCTAAGGATTTAAAATATGCCATTTAAACAATTACATTTGAATGCCATAACTTTGTAATTAAGAACTTCCCATAGTTATTGCAAATGAAATAACTGGTTCTACTTACTTACTATGTAGGTAAATACATTTTTCAAAAAGTCTATGCTAACCCAGGCTGTGGTGATGTAAGTCTTTGACCCTAGTACCTGGAAGGCAGAGGCAGTTAGATCTCTCAGTTTAAGGTCTACAGAGTGAGTTTCAGGATAGCCACCCAGGGTTATATAGGGAAATCCTGCCTCACAAAACAAAACACCAAAAAACAAACAAACAAAACAAAAACAACAAAACAACGTAGGCAACCAAAATATAATCAATATTCTTTAAAAAATATTTTTTTCTAATGAAGGTAAGCTTTGTCTGATTCACATTCAAAATTTTATTAAAAAAGAGCATAAATGCATAATCTTAAATGTTAAGATACAATAAACTCACTCCTGAGTTTATTTTTATTTGAGGATAAATATGAAATATTGAATTAATTTTCTTTCTAGTATTTTAAATTTGCCATCATTCAGTATTTTATAACACTACCTGTTTACAGGAAATTTATATATATGCTTTACTGTTTGAGGTTATTTTCCATTTTGTTTCATTTTTGCTTGTTTGTTTTGGAGAACGAGTCTGGAGCCGGGCAGCCCAGGATAATCTTGGACCCCCGATCCCCGAGCCTCAGCATCTGAGTGCTAGTATTATTAGGACTCACCACCACACCTGTCTACTAAGCTAGTTTTAAGACCCAACACTGTGAGCAAACAGGATCTGGAAGCTCTAAAAACAAAATGATAAAAAAATTTAAACAGAAAATGAAGATGCTCTCAGGGTTAGCACTGGCAGCTCTTTGATCAAAAGTGTATTAGACAGTTCAGTTAGTGGGCAGCGGCTGTGTGTCAGCTTAACGATTCAATCAGGTCTGTGGAAATTGTCTAGTTATAGGTTTATCCCCTTAGTTTCAAAGTAACTGTTAAGCAAACATTCTCAGTTGGCATAAGATGTAAGTAAACTATGTTACTATACCCGGGCCATGCGTTTCCATTCTGGCATTAAGACCTGACAGGGATGACACCATGGAGAATAGAAATCAACCATCCAGACTTCGTCATGCTTTCTCTGTTTAACTAGTTCATTGAAAGTGGTGGGTGTAAGAGAGACCACTGAAGGGTTTCTGAGATCCTAAAAAATAAAAAGACTTATTATTACACACACTAAGTTTTTATGTGTTTCTGGCAAGTTGCTGGGCATGGTATCTAAAAGTTCCTATTTTAGAGAAATCAGAAGACACAGATATTTAAAAGAAATCTATTATTAAGTTTGGATTTTGCTAAGCAGTTTTCTTTTTTTTTTCTTTTTAAACTTATTTATTTTATGTATGCATACACTTCCACTGTCTTGAGACACAGCAGAATAGGACATCTGATCCCGTTACAGATGGTTGTGAGCCACCATGTGGTTGCTGGGAATTGAACTCAGGACCTTCGGAAGAGCAGTCAGTGCTCTTAACTGCTGAGCCATCTCTCCAGCCCCAATCAGTTTTCTTAAAAGGTATATTTTCTCACCACCTTTAAAGCCACTGTAAGCTGGGAAAAGAGGTATTCTGGAGGAGACTGTGAACAGATCATATAATCAAGTTCTAGGAGTGATCCAGATACCTATGTAGGCCCCACTATCTGTTATGGCAGTGAATATGTGTTTAGAAGTGACCATTTAATGACTAACACAAAGTCTACTACTATTATTTTTGATATTTAAACGGAGATGCTATATATATAATCTAGGGATTGTATATTCCAAATGCAGTTTTAACAGAGCCTCCGCCTGTATCAAGTGATACTAACACATTAGCGTCACCAGGACAGCAATCAAAACCTAACAACGTAATATATGACTCTGGAGGAGGACAGATGAACAGGACACAGGAGGATGGACACCAGTGAGTGACAATGAGCTGCACTTGCAATTTCTTCAGAGGTCACTGAAATTATTCTAGCAAGACTGAATAAAAACAGGCTCTTCTGTGCTAACAACGCACAAGCTTGGTGCAGGGTGCCTGGCTTTGGTGTTGTGAATGCATTGAAAGAAAACAGGAAAAGGGTGACAGGCTTCATGGAAAATTATAATTTCACATATCCAACAGTACTATCTCCCATGTACAAAACACCACAGTAAGTAATAAAACAAAGGCTTAAATTTTAAAAAAGGTTTTCAGAAAACAATCTCCTGGAACAAAAAGAGTAAGTCCTAATACAAAGAGTTGTCCAAAATATACATATAAATAGAAAGATCTCTAGCCATAGCTTAGGATTTAAAATACCTCTATGAACTCCAAGATCTGTTCCGCAGAGTGATGTCCTTCATACTCATGAATACTGGACTGATTGAATACCACTGTTGTTGGATAAGCTTGGATGTTATACTGTGAGGAAGAAGAAATTTGCATATTTTATCTATTGGTTTCAGTTTTGTAACAGCTTGCTTTTACAGACATGTTCATTTTTTATTCTGTATGTGTGGGTGTTTTGCCTGAATGTATGTATGTACATCATGTGCTTCTCGGTGCCGGAGGCCAGAAGATGGTGTCTGACCCCTTGAAACTGGACTAATGAACAGCTGTATTCACCATGTAAGTACAGGGGCAGAGCCTGGGTCCTTGGTACGATCTACAAATGCTCTTAGCTGATCTTAATGGCTCTTAGAGCCACGTCTCTTGCACCCTTTCACAAGACTGTAGAAATCCACTGCTGTCTTCTTGGTGGGTTAGACAAATTTAGTAAAGACAGTGCATTGAAGCTTGTCCTGATGAATAGTTAATCATTAACCCAATGGCACTAAAACGTGGGAAGTAAGGCAGAGTAATTGCTTAGTATGTACTTCATCTTTTTTGTTCTCTTCAAACTAGGAGGGAAAAGGAGGGACAAGACACAGCAGTCACTTCTTCTAGTGGGCAATAATCAGCAACATAAAATAAAAGATCAAATGACCATGACTGTATTTGATATTAAAGAATTATGAGTCATGCTCTAAGAAAATGGTCACTTTTTATTCTTTACTCAAGACAGTTCTTATAGTATAAAATATTGAATTCCCTCCTCACAGGTAACATAGTCATCAGCCCTGAAAGGATTTTGTGATTTTTAAAGTGATGAAGTGATTTCACTGTCTAACTCATTAGTAAATGGGAAATTTCAAGATTCATAATTCTAGAAAAATTAGCATATTATGAAGTTTTGAAAATGTGTGAATTCAAAGCATTTATTACGGTAACAGAAGCGAGGTGAAATTTTACAAGTTCTTATCTTCTGAGTTAGTCTAGCCACACAGAACTTCTCATTCATACCTCAGAGCAATTTTACTCAGTAGTTAAAATGACAAAACCTAGCCTGGCGGTGGTGGTGCACACCTTCAATCCCAGCACTTAGGAGGCAGAAGCAGGTAGATCTCTTGAGTCTGAGGCCAGCCTGGTCTATAGAGTGAGTTCCAGGATAGCCAGGGCTACACAGAGAAACCCTGTCTTGAGAAAAGAGACAAAAAAAAAAAAAAAAAAAAGTAAAAAAATTTACAAAAGCTACTTTACAGACGAGGCCACTGAGCTACTGAGGAGTAAGTGCCTTGGTCATAGTGAGCCAACTGTAGGAGGTGTGTGGGTGGGGATCCTGGCCTTACTTCAGGTGAATGTGATGCTTATTTTTATCCCTTATACTTTAATTGTTGATAATATACTTACTTGAGATAAAATGTGGAAAAACTAAAGGGATTAAAATCAACTACTGTTACTCATGATGTTTGCATCTTTGGTTAGCATCTACTTTCCAAGTCACATAAAGGATACCAGACACCAATGATCCTTTTTATTTATTTCCTTAAAACACCCCCCAACCCAACTTACTTTTAATTTCAAACACACCAAAACCGAGAGTAATCTCCTAACTACCTCCGTATCTACTCCTTTTCTTTAACAACTTGGTGTGGCCGTGCCAGTTTGTTGCTGACACTGTCCCTTGGTCTGAATCCTTCGTAATCTGCTGCACTGGCAGGTGTCCAACCCACTGCAGTTTAAGCTTTTCCTCATGTACTTTGTCTTAAAGCAGCACACTGCACTGCTTTGAATATTTAAAGACTTTTCTCTGATTTGGAGAATACCTAACTGCTGCTATGTAACCTTTTTCTATTTTACATTGAGTTTTTTAGGATTTAGTCAAGCTGGTAAACATTTCTTTTTCGACCCTCTGGTTCCCATCTGTGGCAGGAGACCTCTGCCCGGGCCACCAGGGTTCCATAGCCAAGCAGCACAGGGAGAAAGTTACTCTCCCAGGAGCGTGGAAAAGCCATGAGTGGGGACAAAACGAGCCCCAGTGCTCACTGATTCTGCCCGGAAACCGCAGGCCACAGAGACTGAGGGACAGAAAACTTCCGGTCTCCATCTGTGGCTGGGGACCTCAGCTTGGGCCGCAGGGCTCCATAGCCAATTAGCGCCTGGAGAAAGCTACCCTCCCAGGAGATTGGAAAAGCCGGGAGTGGGGCCAAGACGAGCACCAATGCTCACTAGGAACAGCCCCGAACCTGCAGGACACAGGGACTGAGGTAGGCGGGCATAAAAACCCTCTGGTTCCCATCTGTGGCAGGAGACCTCTGCCTGGGCCACCAGGGTCCCACAGCCAAGCAGCTCTGGGAGAAAGTTACTCTCCCAGGTCCTCAGGACACAGAGACTGAGGAGGAAAAGTAAGGGACGGGAACCTTCCGGTTTCTATCTGTGGCAGGAGACCTGTGCTTAGGCAACCAGGGTTACATAGACAAGCAGTGCTAGGAGAAAGTCACCCTCCCAGGAGGGTGGAAAAGCCATGAGTGGGGATAAGACAAGCACCACTGTTCACCGGGGACTGAAGACCTCAGCCTGGGACACAGGGCTCCAGGAGAGAGCTGGTATCCCAGGAGTGCTGACACACCTTCGAGCACAGGCAAACCACTTCTGTTCAAACTCACTGGATCAAGAGGGACCCTTGCAGAGCCATCAGGACATAGGAACCAAGGGACAGCTGGGGACAAAATCCGTCTGGTTTCTGTCGCGCCCCAGAGTTGACCCTGTGCCACAGCACTCCAAACCCAAACACCTCTCAGAGAGAGCTGGTCTTCAAGGAGTATTGACACAGAGGCCTGCAGGAGGGACAAGCCATAGCCAGACAGAGTAAGATCAGCTAACATCAGAGTTAACAAGATGGCAAAAGGCAAGGGCAAGAACCTAAGGAACAGAAACCAAGGCCACTTGGCAACATCAGAAACCAGCTCTCCCACCACAGCAAGCCCTGGATTCCCCAACACACTAGAAAAGCAAGACTCAGATTTAAAATAAGTTCTCATGATGATGATAGAAGACTTTAAGAAAGAATTTAACACCCTTAAAG
>CM052701.1:89017215-89041870 GCA_028551405.1 Uromys caudimaculatus
AAAAAAAAAAAAAAAAAACAACAACAACAAAAAAAAAACAACACAGAGGCCATGGGTTTGAACGACAGCAAGGAGGAGCACATGGGAATGTTTGCAGGGAGGAAAGGAAAAGAAGGAATAATATAATTGTATTACAATCTCCTAAATTAATAAAAAATTAACAATAAAATCTGAGCACAGTGATTTGCACCAATAATTTCAGTGATAGAAATGCAAGCACAAAGAGATTGCTGGGGCGTGCAGGCCAGCTGGCCTACCTCAACCGGCAAACTTGAGGTTCAGTGAGATACGCCGTTTCAGAAATTAGGTCGGCAGTGACTGAGGAAGACACAATGCTACCTCAGGCTTCCACATGCACTTATGTATGTAGGATTATATTCACAATCATTCCTACTTAGTGGATGCTACCAAGAAGTACCCTTTATAAGAGCACTCTAACAGACTATGTAAGCCACAAACAAGCATCAACAACTTCAAACAACCAAAATCACATGCATCAACTAAGACTACAATGAGACGAAAGTGGAAATCAATGAACAAAATCATCAATGGGTCTTTTAAGAAATGTACAAAGAAGTAAAAATGTCCTGAAACTGGGCACACTGGCCCAGCCTCCGAGTCAGGAGTGAGGAGGGACAAGCTCCAGGACAGGCGGTGTTTCTGCCAGACCCTTTTCCTTGAAATGAAGTAAATGAAAATATTAACTAACAGATCAAAAGCCAGGGGACAAAGCAACAGTAAGTCTATAACATTAAGTCTATATATCAAAATATATCAATAGGAAAACTAAACGTGTACTTCAAGGACCACGGAGGCTTATGTGGTTCAGGCTGGCTCCTAAGTAGCTGAGAATGACAGAACTTCTGATCCTACTGCTTCCATAGGGATTTCAAATCTGTGCTACCGGCAGGTTTACAAACTGGGGAATCAATTCAGAGCCTCATGCACACTGGGAAGAACTCTACTAACCAACTATAGCTCCATACATTACAGCTGGTTTTGAAAAGAAAAAAAAGTTGACAAACTTTAGCCATACTGACAAAAGAAACAGATGACTAAGGAAGCACACTAGTTACACAAAGTATGTATTTTTTCCTTACTTGAATATGTTCATTTTTAAGTAGAGTTTTCAGCTTTTTCAATTCAGGATCATTTGCGTTTTCATTTTTTCCAAAATGAAAAAATACAAGCCAGCGATGATGTGCCAGACGATCCTTGAAGTGATACACAAAACACAATGTCAGAAAGTGGTGACTATAACTTCTAAGGACCTAATGTTTATTTCTTAGACATAAAAGGAAGTTTAGTTACCCTACCCATTAATTCAAAGTCTCACTAAATCAAAGTCAACTATATTCTTATTTTGTAGTCACTAGTAATAATGCTATGGAAAGCACACAATAAGAGGCAGGTCACTGAATTATAAAAGTAATGCAATGGTTGTTGATGTAGCGGTGGTTCCAAGAACATGCTGTAACTTTAATAACTTAATATTTGGGGTAGGGCTAGAGAAGTCAGATATCTTTTTAGTTTAAAAATATTTTTTAAAAATACTAAATCTAGAAGTAAATGACTGATTGTCATTTGTAAATACTCTCAAAAGATACTCCCCAAACCCTAGGATCAAAGCTGTGTAAGAAGAATGTAAAGCTAAGTCAGACCAAGGGCGCTCTGTCAAACGTATCCGGCCTTTCTGGAGCTCAGATTCAGGGACACTTACACCTTTGGAATTAGAAATACCATGATTTCAGTAATCAGAATTGAATCCAGAACAAACATATATATATAAGCCTTTGAAAGAGCTATTTGAGTCTTTCTAGCAATAAACAAAATATATTGTTAAAATATTAAGACCTGCAATGTTACCAACACTTATTATTACTGTGAAAACATTACCTCTAGTTTATTTGCTGAAAGCAGTTCAAAGTCTGGAAGATTTTGTATGATTTCCATGTATATTTCCTTAGCATCCAATGAATTAAGAAACTAGAACAAGGAAACCACACTGTAAGTTTTTTAAGTAAACACTCATTTAGTATATTTGACATCTTATTTCAAGTTCTATAGAGTAAGCTTTAAGAAAACAATCGTGTATGTTAAGCAGTGTTTCAAATTATTCCAAATGACACTGTTTAATAGTACACCATATTTTGGTAATTACTAAGAATACTGTATAATTGGGACTTTTTTTTAAGAAGTCTGTCAGTGTGCATGTGTGTACATGCACAGCACATGTGCACAGAGGGTCAGAGGACTCGGTGGAGCTTGCTGTGGCCCACCGCCTCCATGTGGGCTTGACTCAGCAATGTGGGTCACCAGGCTTGTGCAAGCCAGCACCTTTACTGAAACATCTTGCCAGCCTGCTAGGCTTTTGTTGTTGTTCTTTTTTAAAAGCAAGGATATAAAAGAATTATGAGATGTAAATTCAGTAAGTGAAACTTTCTGTGTCAATCCTCTCTGGAATGTGAAGTGAATTCTAAATCGTTAGGAAAATATATTCGCTTAATTTCAGTTTTAGCCACATTTTACACAATGCCCATGTTTCAGTTTTGTAGGACACTTAATATTAGAACCAGAAACCAAATCATAGGTGGGAGTTTTTAAGAGTAAAATACACAGACAAAGATTTCTTCAAACATGTCTGAAGGTCAGATCTCTTACTTAAAACACAAATGCTTAGAAGCACACCTCCCATCAAACATACTTTATTTCTGCCTGTATTTTATGCTCAGCATACTAGGACTCTGTGCTGTCCTATAAATGAAGCATAAGTTACTATAAAAAATGCAGCAAGAAAATGTACAGGGTATTAACCACAGGTTTAGTATATATCTTTATAGTTATGAACCGTTTATGTTTAAAAATTCAAACATTACTTAACTTACTAAAATTCCTTTAAACCCGCAGGAACTATCCTGAGACCTACACTGTACTAGTGCTAGGCATGCAAATGAACAATGAATAGAAATGTAATAACACCACGAGCAGAAAACTCACTTCTCAATTTATTAAATGTACTTTTATAATAAATAATTATGGTACAAATATTCTTATATGAAATAATTTCTTGACTAGGGAGTTGGCTTTGAAACCTGATAATATGAATTGGGGAAAATTGCTGTAACTACCTCATTTCAAACAGATAACTAATAAAATACACAAGATTAATAAATATGTGTAAGATTGCACAACACTGCTTATAACCATTAAAATACACGAATATGTCTCAATGAGGATGCATTAAACTAAGTATGTCATACTAGATTATATTTAGCAATTACTTCTAAAAGAATGAACATTTTAAAATAAATTAATGTATAAACGAATAATTAAAATACTATAAATATAGGAAAATCTTTTAATGATACAGTGATCAAAAACTATTCACTACTTGATCCTATTTATGAAGAAAAGTCATATCTACACCTATGCATTTCATTTTACATATTGGTATAACCTATATGTACATACACAAACATCTATGCGTATGCAATATTGCAGGGACCACACACATCCATTCTATGGGCTCAGCATTTACCAGCAAGTAAACTCAAACTTGTAATACATTACAATAATGTAGGAGAAAACAACGACAACGCGTGTAAACAAATTACGGTACGGTAAGAGGCATAAGGGAGCACAAGAGTGTGGGAGAGATCCGGGAGCAGCCGGAGAGAAAAGGACGGATGGGGAGGAATATTAAATATTAAACAGAAAAAGGAAACATGGGTTACCCCAGTCCCAGCCACATCTAACGATCTATACAGTCAACACTGAAGACTACAGTTACAAGAAACCAGTGTACTGGCTGGTTTTGTGTCAACTTGACACAAGCTGGAGTGATCACAGAGAAAGGAGTTTCAGGTGAGAAAATGCCTCCATGAGATCCAGCAGTAAGGCATTTTCTCAATTAGTGATCAAGGGCGGAGGGCCCCTTGTGGGTGGTACCATCTGTGGGCTGGTAGTCTTGGGGTCTGTAAGAAAGCAGGCTGAGCAAGCCAGGAGAATCGAGCCAGTAAGCAGCATTCCTCCATGGCCTCTGCATCAGCTCCTGCTTCCTGATCTGCTTAACTCCAGTCCTGACTTCCTTTCGTGATGAACAGCAATTGGAAGTGTAAGATGAATAAACCCTTTCCTCCCCAACTTGCATCTTGGTCATGATGTTTGTGCAGGAATAGAAACCCTGACTAAGACAACCAGTGAAAATGTACTCCATTTCTTTGTCATTTCAAAATGTAACAGTTTGAAATGTTATGTGAATGCTGGTTTGAAAACAATCCCTAAAACAGATTTTTTAAACTAAATAAGAAACACCTAGAAACTGTGCCAAGCAATGAAATGTTCCACACTCAAATGATATAAACAGATTAATTTCCTTCCACACTGTTCACAAAATGTTCCTGCTACCTACCTACCATAACCTTTTAGTATGTGTGTGTGCAAAGGAGTTTCCTTAAAGTTACACATACCAAGATGCTGGACTTCCCTTTGTCATTCAGAGTGGCTCCAGGAGGAAAGTAAGCAGTGGTGCTGGCTGTGGCATCCAAGCTCATGCAGAGGCTGTCCTGAGTGTCACAGTCCACCCAGCCCACGTTGACAAGGCCGTCCTTAGGGAGAGTGGGAAGAAATGAAAACAGGTCTCTGAGACTTTCCTTTACTTAAAACCTTAGCTTTTCCATTGTAGAACTAAAAGTTTTAGAAAACAGTACACTACAGTATTCTACAGCCTGCACCAACAACATGGACTTTCCTCAGTCTTAAACACCCACCACAGTGAACATCTACTACAAAGTCCAACAGTATAAAAGCAGTACAAGAAAATCGTACCTATATGGTAACAAAACTTCAGGAAATGAGATAAAGACCTTAAAAGCAGATGGAATTATTACATGTGAGTATCTGTAAGTAGAACTTTATTGTACACTTAAGATCCACAATTCACTTGGGCTAGGGATATCTCTAGGATACTCCAAACCCTGGATTCTGTCACCAGGACCACATACACATACACACACATACAAAACTATGTTCAGTTTATTGCATGGAAGACTTATGAAAGCCCACATAAGATTAACACAGATGACAGCAAAGTTTCAATAGGTAACAAAACAATTTACATTCAAAGTCTCTTGCCTTGTCTAAGAAAATGGATGTTAAAGACTTGTAATGTTAGGGTATACAAATTATAAAGAAAATCAACAATTCTAATTTGTATTCTTATATGACTCAAAACATAAGAAAAAGTTAACAAAACAAAATGGAGAAGTAGAAAGGTCCACAGTAATAGTAGGACGTATGATACTCTTACAAGAAAACTTAAATCTAGACTTGATAACTTCATTCATACACATGCCCTTTAGTTCATCTTATAAAGGTATTCATCTATGAGGTACAAAAGTCACTTTTCAAAAGGACATGAATATTTATGAAAGTATGTATTGGGCCATAAACACATCTCAATGTAGCTTAAAAATACTAAAACCATGTTCATTTACCCATGCTGAAATTAACATAGCCAAAAATGTGAAGCTTCAAAAAATTACCTCTATTTTTAGACATTAAGGCATAGTACTAAATAGTCTATGATAAAAAAGTTAGAAAATATTTGAATTGATAATAGAAAACAAGACCCATAAAACATGATAAACTTTTAAAGTCTAATCAAGAAAAAACAAACAAACAAAAAGACAGAAAGTACAAGTAGACACCAAAGGTCTTCAGGCAACAAATGAACGTCATTAAATCACATAAGGGTGTTAAACACAACTATATACTAATGCATTAGAAACGTAGCTGAAAAGGCGGAAACCTCTTTGAAAAGAGAAAGACAAGCTTTTCCAACACGGTTTCAAGGACAGAACATCGCTGCTGCTAAAACTACAGTTTTTTCTGGAGGAAGAATAGAGGCCAGTAGTTCTGATGACCAAATATAAACAAACAAACCAGTAAAAGATACTGATGTTCACATCTTGCCTTCAAATATTCTACTTTAACTGATCTGGGAGATGTAGTTTTGGTATTTTTTCAAGATCCTTAAGTGATTTTAAAGTAGTCTTGAAAGAGCAGTAGCCTAATTTTAAAGTGAAATAAGGAAACAAATACATTAAGTTTGTGATTTTATTATTAGCCAAAGCCATTTTTTTTTTTTTTAGGAAAAACCATAATATACGAACAGCTATCATATGGTTATAATGATCATGTTGCTTCTAACAATGTCAAAGTAAAGCCATGTACTGCATAAGGACTCATGGTGAGCAAAGGTCTTTGTCTTTGTTCATGTATCTGACAGGCATCCTGGAAGACTGCAATGGAATAGCAATTCTACAGCTTAGAGAATTCAGATGATAAAAGGATAAAGTGCAAGAAAAAACAGAAACCTTCAATTCAGTGAAAGGTTTTGCCAAACTTTCTGTAGACTTTAGTAAGCTCTGCAAAAAAATTTAAAACATGGACACCTAACACAAATGGCTTCCATTAAAAGAGAGGGATGCTTATGGCATATTATCTGCTTAAAAGTAAATCTATGATGACTATAGGAATACAATTAACAGACTATCACAGTCACAATTCCCCAAAAGGGGTCTAATCTTCCAGAAGAGCCTCGGTCAGGTCCTTTAGAAGAGCTCCAAAGACTGCATTGCTCTCATGGAGTGCTTCTCTGCATGGTACTGTCAATCAAGACCTTCCCGTGGGACAGGATATGGAGGTAGGAGATTGCTGGAGTTTGGTTGGGCTTGTGCACTGTATGTTCAGGTGCTGATTTCTATGCCCCAAGATACAGTTACAGTCTCAGTCTGGACATGGGCATTGTTATGAATATTGAAGAATCTCCTGTACTAATGTGATGTAAAGAATGCCCTCCAATTATCTCTGATTGGTTAACAAAATGCTGAACAGCCAATGACTGGTCAGGAGAGAGAGGAAGCCTGGACTTCCAATCCCAGGGGTAGAGGGTAGAGCCAGAGAGAAGGGTGTTGGCTACTAGGCAGGTGAAGGTTCAGGAGAAGAGCCATGAAGTGGAGGAAGAAGAATATGGTAGCCATGAAGTTATGAATGAGGAAGTCACTAAGGGAGTTCTGCATGAGGACAGAGAGCTACAGCAGAGTGAGCCCAAGAGAGACTAAATCCAAGTAATTAGAGGCCTGTGGCCAGCAAATAGCTAGAGAGCAGATATCTCAGTTATTGTGTTTAAAGCTTGTGGAACAAAATCAACAGGTCTCTCGCTCATGTTTTTTGGGAGCTAGGGGAGTTAGAAAAAACTGCCGCCTTTAGATTTCATCCTACTGGAGATGGTACAGATGACCCAGACCCTGAGCAGGAGCAGGCCAAGGTGTTCATTTGCCCTTTAGTTAACATGCCGTCAGTTAAGGATAATTACTGAAGAAAAAACATGCATTTACAAACTTGCTGTGGCCCACGCGTACAATGTATACAAAGGCTACAGTAATACGTGGGCGCAGGCCTGCACAGCAACCTGCAATCACATAACTACCATTCATGTTACATGCTTTGTAGAGGTCCACCAATTCTTACTTTTCATACTACATTTTTATCATATTCTTTCTATGTTTAAGCACACATACTTAGCAATGTGCTGCCACTTCCTGTGTTTCCAGCACTGTAGAAGCAACAGGCTACACCCTAAGGGCTGGGTTTCAGGCCCGTGAACATACCAGGCTTGCCTTGGTACATTCTATGGTGCCTTACCATGATGAATTGACCAACGTGTTCCTTAGTACATTATCCTTAATCTTTAAATAACAGATGACTATCCTACGAACATGCATACACATACACACACATGTAACAGATATACTGGGTATATAAATCAATTTTAGTTGTTTTAATATGTCCATCTCTCAAGTTAAACAGTTTAGAATGAGGCAGATGTGAACTTCACTGATTTGGTCTACTATGTATAAAAATCATACCCAATCAATGTCAATATCAGTATTATATAGAACTTTTCCAGCTTTTCCAGCTGACAGTGTCCCAGACCACAGTAGGAACTTTAGTAATACTAAAAGGATAAGAATCATTTACAGCACAGTACCCAACCCCTGCATGAAGTAAGCAGAAGAAACAGCAGGCTAGAAACTGAGACACAAAATCTAAAGTTTGGAAACAACAAAAACGTTAGCATATCACTGGATTAATTCACAGAAAATAATAAACAAAGAAGACTTAAGGATGAGTGTATTAACACTGACTGAGCGTAGCTAACATTTAGAAAGACACAGAGCTAAATCATGTCTATCAGAAAATAAGATCACATATAAGTAGGATAAAGTGTTCGAGAAACCGTGACAGATACTTGGTGTCAATTTCTAGCTGTACTTCTTACATGGTGACAGTTTTACAAAAGGACAGATGCTTACCAACAAGCCACTAAGCCTGAGTCGTGTCTGTGGCGTCAAACAATCTGAGGGGAAGAAAATGTATGAGGCTATTTTAGTTTTAGTTAGGATGGTTCCCCTGTACAACCACGTTGTTTCTAAGGCAGGTAACAGCTGTCTTGGTAAAGACTGACAGGCCTAGTGAGTAGACCTGGGCCATCAAGGAACTGTCCCTATCTCACACACACTCAATCTTTCATTCTCTCCCTGCTATGTCTCAGGATTTCCACCCAGAGAGAAGAGCAGCCGTGTTTCTGTAAGGGCTTATTCTCTCAGTAACTCTCCTTTGGCCAAGAAACCTCATGATTTGAAAGAAGTAAAATGTAATGGGACCATTTGGAAAGGTATATGCAAAATCCTCAAAATATAATAAATTTAAATCTTAAAACAGGCATATATATAATATGTAATATGTTGTTAAATATGAACAATAGGATACAATGAGGTAAGATTTGGAAGAAAGGGAACTGTGACATGTGAGAGGCTAGAGATAAATGATAACATGTTAGAAAGTTTCAAAAGCTCATGTGTAGATAAAGACATAAGCATTTAGCATTGGCTAGACCGGTGGTTCTCAACCTGAGTCACGACCTGTCAGAGATCCTGCATATCAGATATTTACATCCCACTCATAGCAGTAGTCAAGTTAAAGTTATGAAATAACAATGAACTAATTTTATGGTTGAAGTCACCACAGCATGAGGATCCGTATTAAATGGTCACAGCACCAGGAGGATGAAAACCACTGGGTTTCAAGGCTGTTTTCCTAACATAGGTTTTGGAGGATGGGTGAATGGCTCTTTTTAGTCATAAAACAATATATCACCAGCAAAGGGGCACAAAGGAAAAAAGGTGGTGAGTAAGAAAAATACCCATATTGGGATCAAATACAAAAAGTATTAACAATGGGGCTGTTTTGTAAAATTTGGAGCAACTTTTATTTGATCTCACTGAGGACAATTTACATTTTTAACATTTGGCACGTAAGAACTGAATTTTAATAATCTTATGAGGCGAACACACACACACATATATACATATATATATAAAGATTCAAAAATCTATATTTCTAAAAATTATTTTGGAAGCAATTGTAGTTGATATAACTAATTACTTTGGACACTGCCCAGTTTACCTTTGGCTATTTAAGGTACAATGTATCCTAAGAATAACTCGGCTGAAAAACTCACCTACACAACATGAAATTATAAAGATACATTTACATATCACTAATTTCTTTACCTGTTATGTGTAAAATAAAGACATACACATTTACTAAGTAAATGTAATTACTTGTAATTTGAGGCTTAAATTGTATTTTGAAATAACTGACTACTGACAGCAAAAAAAAAAAAAAAAAATCAAATTTGGCAGCATAAATTATCCTCTAAATTTAGATATCAGTCTTTTTATTCTAACAAAAAGACAAAATTACCTTTTCCTTTAGAACAGAATGTGATCAGCCAGCCAATACCAGCAGCAAAAGCAGTTTCTATGGCGTTAACAAAATTTCCTTTAAAGAAAATAAAATTTCTGAGTACATCTAACTCTTCCAAATAGTATTTCTTTCTTTCCAAATTTAACTACTTTGTCCCCTTTTAATAGTACTAATTATTTTTAAGGCAACAGATACTTAAGAAAACTCAAACCTAAGTAAAGTCCTGTCTAGCCCGAGCTGTGCCTGTCCATTGGCCAGCCACAGCTCTTCCCACACAAGCTCACCACACTCCATTGCTCTCCTTTAGATTTGAAAAGAACTGCTAATTTCAAGCACCCAGTGTTCTCTGAAGCCTTCCTATTCAATGCTATGAGAAACTAGTAATGTTTTCTTTAAAGAAGTATATTCTAAACTTTCTTTTCTTAAACTGAGTTGTTTCGTATCCTTAATGCTTAGCTTCTAACCATAAAAGTTACTGGACTACATTTCAGTTGCTCACTGAAGTGAAGTGGGATTGTATACTCTTACTGCAAACAGTGCTGAACACAGCTGGTGCTAAATGAATAAATGAGACATTCCTCTAACTAGGAACTATCTCATGGATACTTCAAATAGCCAACCTAAAATCATCTGGTGAATTAAAACCTACCACTAGAAATGGTTTTGAACTTTAAGTGAACTTTCTGCCAGTGCCATGGAAGTAGCTCCGCCTCAGTGCTGAGCCGGCTGTCTGAAGGACGCCGTTCCCTCCCGTCTCACAGCTCTCTACACCTGAACTGCACCAGTCCTTCTGTAAACCGGACCAGCCTACTCTATGTACAAGTCAGAAGGAACCCAACCAGTGACACACTTCCTTTCCTGACAGTGACACACTTCCTTTCTAAGAAGCACAGGAAAAGGTACTTCACATTACTGTGACCCAAATGTACAACTAGCATTGTAAATTCAAAATACTATTTCAAAGCATCACCAAACCCCACTTGATTAAGCAAACATTACCTGTTGACAGCTCTGTCACTGTGCTCCTGACATGCTGCATGGCGAAGCTCACTAAGCTGTCCTTTGACCTATCTCCACTGTATTTCACTGCAGCCTGTTGGTTTTTATAAAAACATCTTTTACGTTTTCATTTTAAAGCCTACCAAATACCTGTATTTAACATTATTTTGAATGATGCAGGAAGTTCTATTTCTAAACCACACAGTGTATTTACAAATAAGAGAGCCTTGACAGTACAGATCATATAGAATAATACTCTCTGATACCATTTGTAACAATTTTAGCTTCGGTTTCATTACTAGAATTTGGGAAAAAGGAAGAGATTAGAGCTTTCTATCCTGCGAGACAGTGCCTAAAATACATTATAAACTATAAAACATGGTATGTGTATTAAATATTCTGTACGACAGGAACTGAAGGTCCCTAAAAGTTTCATAAAGCAATACAAAAATGTTTATTATAAATTAGCTCCTAAAATAAGAAAAAGCAGAAAATAGCCTAAAAGCTTACATATTGTTTTCTCTAGTATTTTACTTGTTATAAAGTGTCACAAACCAATCTATCTATCTATCTATCTATCTATCTATCTATCTATCTATCTATCTATCTATCTATCTATCTATCTATCTTAAACTCCAGATTTTATCTCCCTCCCGGTCCACCCTCTGACTGTTCCACATCCCATACCTCCTCCCTGGCCCCCTGGTCTCCATGAGGATGTCTCCATCATCCATCCTCACCCCTTCACAAATCTTAAAAAGAGAAATATCCCTTACCATTCCAGACCTAAAGATGAAGAGGCTGGGGTAACTGTTGACTCCTTTCATTCGGCAAAGCATCCGATCATCACCACAGTTGACAGCTCCAATTCGAAGTAATCCATCCACTTCTTTAGCAAATTCTCTCCACTATGATAGAAAAAGAAAATAAGTGTTTCTCCGGTTATGTTTCTTCTTTTGAATATACTTCACTTTACATAATCTTAAAGGAGGAAAGTTTTACTAAATAAAACATATGGGAAAAATATTTGATAATGATTTCACAGTTACTAACACAAAATAAGTTCCACCATACTACAATAAGAAAAAAAGGAAGCACAAATAATACATCAACTAGGAAAAAGGCATTAATAGCTGAGCTATTAAACATACGTACAGTGGGGGCTAGCTCATGGCAATGTGAACATCCGGGGGAGTAAAAGTTTACAAACCACAGCTCTCCAGAGTTGACAGCAGCATCTGAAAGCACATAAGCCACACGGTTTACTAAAGGTTACAGCACATTTCAATCACAAACCATTTTGCTAAGATAAGAATGGAAAAAAAAAAAAAAAAAAAAAATCAGTCCTAAATAGTCCACACTGTCCTTATTTCCTGTGGTTTCCTTAGTAGTCTTTCTTTTCAAATGTCAAGCCCATGTCACTTTTACAAACCTCTCCTAAATCTATACTTGAATGAGTAGTAGCCTTGTAGAGTAATGATTGTCATGAAGCCACACAAGGCGTGGCACAGGAGGTGACAGCCAGGGCTTATGCCAGTCTGTGCACGTAAGAGGTAAAGAGGAACCCCAGAGCTGACACTAAAGCTCTTCTACCACTGACAGCCAGGCCCAGGAAGGCCAGTGCCTCTCACAGATGCTGAAACTGAGACTTTGAGGCAGGGTCTCACTGTACAGCCCTGGTGGCCTAGAACTTGCTATGAAGACCAGGCTTGCCTTGTACTCACGGGGATCCTCCTGTCAGATACTGAGATCAAAGGTGTGTGCTAGTGACCTATATCACAGAGTAAAGATTACAGTGATTAAATCAGAGCCTTTTCCTAAATAAGATCTTTACCTTTGAAAAGTATGTTGCTTAAGAATGCAAGGTAAAGAATTCTGTCATCTTAAAACATTACTACTACATATTTTTCGTAACACAGATTTGAGCACCATGTAATACCTAGCCAACAGCATAGAGCTGTAGAATGACTTGATGAAGACAAACTTTGGGATTTTCAGCAAGGATCAATTTAATATTTTAGATAAAAATGTGAGGATAATTTGCTTTAAGAGTCTTTATTAACATTTAATACCCAAATCATCTGTCAGTGATTTTAAAATAAGATTTTCATAAATTATAACTATTAAGTTTTTACTGTGCTTATTTTGCTTAACTGACTGGTTAGTTGAAAACCTTCAGAAACACATTTCAGTGGCAAGGCAGTTCTGTGGAGTAACAGTTCATCTATACATGGCACACTAGAGTGCATAACTTAGGATCTTCCTCAGTCATTCTGTAGCAAAGCTGAGGACATGTTAAACAACCTAGATGATCTCACAAATGCCATGTTAGCTTGGACCAGCAATTGGTATTAATTTGGGGAAAGTCTTCAGCAGAGTTAATGAAACCTCAATAGAAAAAGAGATCCTCTTATGAATTATAAACACATCTATTGCTGTATGTATTCCTGAGTCAGAAACACTTGTAATCCTGGCAATAAGTATCTGCTTAGTTCTTACTGCCTATGGAGTAGTAAGATTAAAAATATACTTCCATTTATTTACTTAGATTTAGAAACAAATATAGTTTTGCTATGTTGTCTAATCTGGACAGGAACTCAGTCTTTCTGCCTCAGCTTCCCATGTAGCTGGGCTCACAAGACAGGTCACTGTGCTGGGCTAAAAGTATTTTTAAAATGATAGTAAAATAGCACAATGAAATGCTTTTATATTAACTCTGTAACTGAAAACAGAACAAGAATATTTAAAAATGCAAATATCTTTTAACTCGCAAAGCCAGACTATCTATTAATATCTGTATAATAGCTTCTACTAGTACAAAAAATACAGCACTGTCTTAAGTTCCTCTTTCTTGAACCATCTTCAAAAGGATGCCTGAACTGTGGCCTTATTTGGTGAGGTGTTTTCTACCTTTCAAATACAGCCTAGAACTTGACCAAAACTGATGTGCTGTTGTACTGGACAAAGAAAAAGATCTTATGCCTATGCTTAATGGAAAGTAGGATTCCTCACAAAAGGAAAGGCCCTGACAGCTTTGAAATCAGAGCGCACTCCTACTGTCTTCTCTGGACTCAAGTCGGACATTTGGGGTTCCTTCCCTGGTAAAAGTGAACTGTGTAATTTAGACTAAATTTCTCAGAACTAACAACTGGAAACCTATGTTGAAAGCCCGAGGCAGGTGTAGTAAGGGACTCTAATGCCAATATATGGGACTGTGGAAATCAGAGCCAGTTCTGGCCACTGCTAGAAGAGATGCCTCAGGGACAAGAAAGGGCAGAGATTTCAATGGATTAATCAGCTAGAAGGATAAAAGAACTTAAGGGGACAGAGGAAGGGTTCTGCAAGTAGAGATGAACTGGGGCATGACCACAGCACAGCATGAGACCATTCTGTTCTATCTGAATAGAGCTGATTTGAGAGTACTGGGAACTATCCCAGAAGTCACTAAGAATACACACATCATTTAAAAATGATTCTATTTATTCAAAGATTGAATAACTCAAACCAATAGAAAAAATGGCAATAGAAACTCACAAACAAACCCAATGGTGACATCTGCCCAAATACAAGTTGTGGGTCATAACCCACATTTGTCATCTTCTCTCCACTTCTTGAACTAAAATGTCAGGATCATCTTATTGCAATTTACTGATGTGAAGAATGGAGTTAGTATTAGTTAACTATTTCTGAATTATCTCTAGGGTTTCATGGCTGCATTTAAAATTATCATTTGGGGTTCTAAGTGACCTAATTAGGAGGCTCTTTTCTGCAGTGATAACTGAAAAATTATAAATTCATTGACAATATAAACCTTAATAAGGTCTTATTCTTGGTGGTCTCACGGAGCAGCCAGTTGCAGGTTTGGTTCAGTTCCTCTGATTCTATATGCGATCTCCAGTTTCCTAACCACAAATGGTCCATAAAACACTTACAGATGAGATGAGTCAGATAAGAACCACACAGGAAAAGCTACGGAGCTATATAACCACATATAGTGTGAGACAGGTATTAGTTTTATCTGGCAATAGATCGAGTTCCCCTATTTCTTTTGAAGAAAAGATGTTGAAATATTCATATACACAACTTATAATAGCACCATATTAGTTAGCTACCTTTTATACTAGAATTCACCTATAATAAAAAAGTTAGTAAAAAAAAGACAATCTTTGCTTAGAAGGAACTCTACTTAAAAATCTAGTAACTATACACTTTTATAATAACACACAAAAAAGGATATATATTTTTTGTAATAGCATTTTGTTTTAGAGTTAAGTGTGATCATAATATAGCAAAATAAAACTGGAATTCTTCTGAGTAAAACTAATTTTGAAGTAGAACAGAAGTAGTAGAGTACCTGCTTACTATGCTTGAGGCTCTAGGTTCAACTCTAGACACACACACACACACACACACACACACACACACACACACACACCCCGACCCAGACACACAGACCCCCTCCCCACACACACCAGGCACACACAAACATAGAACACACCCCCCCCACACACACACAAGGTAGAAAAGATCATTATAGCCATACAAGAGGTGAAAACATTAGATCCTAACCTGATTTCCTTCTCATGTCGTAAAGTGTGATGAGCATGGGCTAGGGCATTTTACCACACATCACAGAGAACATTAACCCTGTTTCCACAATAAACACACTTATGTAAAAGGTAAGAACCAAGTATGCAGCAAAATGACTTAGACTAATCTGGAATCTAAACCTGAACTGTGCATTATTTTTATTTTTTGGTATTCATATTTAGTCATCTTGCTAAGTACTGGCTAAGAAGAGTTACGTTTCTAAAATTTTATTTTATGTGATAGTTCTGCAAAGCATCGAAATCCTTGAAAGTATAGTTAGCAATGGTTGTGAGACACCATGTGGGTGACAGGAACTGACTCCAGGTCCTGTGAAGACAGAAGGCTCTTACCCTGAGTGAGCTCTCCAACAGTAGTTTTTCCTAATGCTGCAACCTTTCAAGCTGTGGTGACTCCCAACCATACAATTATTTTGTTGCTATGTCATAACTGTAATTTCGCTGCTGTTGTGAATTATGTAAGTATCTGATATGCAGATGGTTTTCGGTGACCCGTGTAAAAAGGTCGTTCGCTCCCAAGCTGAGAACCGCTGCTCTAGCTCCATGCTGGTGCTTTGATTTTGAAACACTGAACCATATGCTTCTCTGAAAAGTTTAGTGGAGCATGTACATCACATTCTTTTTTAAAAACCTGAAGATTTTCTAACTTCTGATTATATTTAGACCTGTGAGTTTTGGGTAAGAGATGTGATTTGTATGTATTTTCAGAAAATCAGATGCCTATAAACTTACCAAATTCTCTCCTTTCTAATGTTATGATTTCAGGATCATCATCGTAAATACCTAAGTTTAAAAGTGGATAAAAATCATAAAATTAAAACTTCATTAAAACAAATCACTACATAAAAGATTATTCACTCTTGTTTTAGCTATACAAAAATGAAATAGTTACACTGAATTTCAAACTTTAAAATTACACATCAAATTAAGAGAAAAGCCAACGGTAACTCCGACTACTGATGACTTAAGACTGACAGTGCCTTGGTCAGCTTCTCCCTGGGGAGGTGACTAGGTTCCTAATCACCTACCAGAATGCAGGTGACTAGGTTCCTAATCGCCTTCTCCAATCCCATATGAAATCCATTTTGTTTTGTTACTTTTTAAAATAACCACAAACTCATTAGAAGTTGCAAAAATGGGCTGGAGAGCTGGTCAGAGATGAATGAAGAACACTGGCTGCTCTTCCAGAGGTCCTGAGTTCAATTCCCAGCAACCACATGGTGGCTCTTAACCATCTGTAATGGGATCTGATGCCATCTTCTGGTGTGTCTGAAGACAGTGGCAGTGTGCTTATATACATAAAAATAAATAAATCTTAAAAAAAAGAAGTTGCAAAAACAGCACAAATTCTTATGTACCCTTCACCTAACTTCTCCTAAAGATGGCATGCTATTTAATATATGCTATCACTTTAAAATGTTATATTGCTTACAATCATATGACTATAAAATCTGCAGAAGCAGATATTTAGTAGTAAGCATAAGTTTTATTTACTGTGGCTAAACGCAATATAAGAAAATTCCGCATTACTACCTAAAATATCCAAGTAACATTAACAATGGGTATACAGGACAAATGGTAATTTTTTTTCTACAGAGGCCACTCCACTTGTAAATAAATATTTTGGACTTTATAGGACATTACAGGACACAGTTTCTGTGGGGTTTTTGGTATTGTTTTTAAACACAAATACTCAATTCTGCCCTTATAGTATTATAGAAGTCATAGATGATATATAACAAATGAGTAGAACTGTATTCCAATAAAATTTTATTTAGTTCAGCAAGTAGCAAACCAGGTCTTGCTGGAGAAAGTCAATAGATAATATATTTAAATATTTTCGCAAGCAAATCAAGTCTTTCATAATATTGCAGTAATAAATATAAACTATTTTCTTTATTCTAATATAAAAGCACGACAAGTCTTAGCCTGCATTGGAAGCTAACTAGTGACAACAGCAAACACTGGTTCTGTGACCACACTCCTGATGCGACATCTAACTTTTCTTGCGCCTTCCCTTCTTTCCTTTGGCCTCCCTCATCTCTTGCTTTCTTGTTTATTCTTGTCACCACGTAAAATCATGATCGACAAAGGTGCACACAAGGAGGATGGTGTTTCTACCAGGTGAGCTGCCATTATACTTAAAATAAACCTTTAGCTTTTGTTGGACCATGTAATGCTCTTCAAAGTTCTGAAACGCCTTAATAGTTAACTTCTAAGGCAATATACAGCTCAAAACACTGTTAAATGAACAGGAACCATACAGAAGAATATTAAGTATAATCTGACCAAAATACTCTCATATACGTACAGTAATTTCTGAATATCAACCCACTTACCTTTTCAACTCAACTTCAGAGTAAATTAGAAAACACTAATCAAAGTAACATATATGAAATTATATATCAACTAAGTAGCAGAACAAAAATAACTATTGTTTTACTCATAGGAAGAAAAACTCCAGGTTGGGAGACAGCTTGGTGGTGGAGAGCATAAGGTCCGGCGTGGGTGAGGGAGGAGACCCCTCAGGACTAACACACCACCGTACCGAAATCGTAGCGGTAGTAGCTCCAGCTCTCGTACTGGCCGCCTTGATTATCTTCAAGTCCCTTTTCTCCATATTTGTCATACTTTTTCCGTAGATCTTCATCTTTAAGTACTTCATACGCTCTATTTATTTTTAAAAAATCACCATGTGCATTTGGGTTATTCTGTTAAAAAATATGAGATACAATAGTTACTTCAAAGGCACAATTTGAATCTTATCAGAAACACAGCTTTAATTGATCCCAGAGATTCCTGAATACTAGATATCAGCAGAAAAAGCAGGGCAGTCAAATAGGACATGAATCACTAAGATGGAATAGGGAAGTCCTTCTGAGGAAGGGGAGTCACAGCAGGGGAAAGGCTTGACAGTGCTGCAGCACAGTTCCTCATGTCTACATAAAGTATCCCAATGAGACCAACGGATAAACATCAGCAATTCTCTTGTAAAAAATGCTAAAAAAAAAAACAAAACAAAAGCATCTAAGAAAAAACCTAAGGGACTCTTGAAGCCTTTGCTTCAAACTGTGTTACTTCTGTAACAATGGTAATTTTCCCAGTTGAGACTCAACATAAAGTGTATTTTTCAATGCATCAATTTATTAGATAAGAAATAATACCAAGACAACAATTCAAAACTGGACTAAAAAATGCTAATTTTTTACTGTTTCACAGAATTGACTTGTGGAAATTTTAAGACAAAAACTTGAAAAATAACAAGAACAAATTTTAAATATAATACAGATCCTTGGAAAAGATAATTAACTAAGAGTTTATAATGCTCAGCCTTATATAATTGAACAAAATAATTTCATTTATAAATTTCTACTTCAAAAATCATTTCCATCATGTCCTCGACAAGCTAAAAATTAATGAAAAACCTCTAAATACCATAACATTCCAAATAAATCTGTTTCTAAAGATTCTTGGGTACACAATCAAATCTTTACAACTGGAAAACCATTTGGAGCCCTCAAGTTTTCATTTTTAAGTTTGGAAGTTAAAAGTTTGAGCTACGCATGGAAAACAAGAGTGAAAGTTAAAGCATACGGTGACTAGCTACTGCTGTCACATCTGCAGGACACCTGAGTGCTGAGGGCAGATGTCCCCATCGTTCTCCACCCACTTTAGTATGAACACCGCTTCATACACAGGGCTTGGGGTTAGTGTCTCATAAATTAGTTTACAGAGAAGAGGTAACTGTGGATTTGATACCAACAAACTCCTGGTTTTACTTTAACAGATGAATTATTAGTTTCAGGTGGTGGAGATCAACCCCCTGAGCCTTGTGCATGCTAGGCAAGGGCTCTACTTCTGAATTATATCTACAGTTCCCAAATTATAATTTTTGGCATTATGCTTAAGCATTTCAAATGCTTATTTAAAAATAGTTAAAATAGAGACATAGCAAAATAACCAGATGTTTAAAAGAGAAACTTTACCTACCGGGTTTTTATCAGGATGTAACTTCAGTGCTAATTTCTTAAAGGCTTGTCTTATTTCTCTACTGCTTGCAGTTTTAGACACTCCAAGTAAACTGTAAAAATTCTGATCTGTGCCCACTACAATGACCACATACAGTATCAGAAGACAGAGACTTATCCTCTTCAAGTCTCTGATAAAGTCATCTTTGTTTAACCAGATTCCCATTCTCTTTCTTAAGCAAGTTCTGACTTATGTGAACATTAAGATACAATGCTGGGTCCGGGGGTTATAATAAAAACACGTGAGACTCTCTGTCCACATTACTTCGAGGGTCAATCAAGTGTTTCGGAACACAGCTCAGCAATGTTAACCTAAAGAGAGGAAACCAGGAAGTTAAAATACTTTTCAAACTAAACAGTTATAACATAACATGATTTGCCAAGTGACACAGTCAGCAATACAGTCTCCACTGAAGGTCGCATCACTGGGAGTAGCTTTGAACACCTATCCTCTAGGACCCTCCCTTGCCTCTAGAGTCAGGTAGGCATGTTTGTAAAATCACTCTAGATAGCAGGAAAAAGGTAATGAGTGGTAGTAGCTAGCTAGCTTACAAGTAACACACACACGGGGGGGGGGGGGAGAGGGGGCAGAGAGAGAGAGAGAGACAGGGACAAAGACAAAAAGGCTCTGGTCAATAAGCCACTATCAGGTTAAGAATCAGCACCGTTTCCTTCTTCTCCCAGCCCGCTGCCCTTTTCTAATACCTCTTCCCTTTCGGCTCCTTCCACGCCTGGAAAGTTGTTCAATTTCCTTTTTAAATCTAATCTCATTTGTAGAGAATGCCTTTGAGGGAAATAAAAGGAAGCATAAAGTTTTTCGGAGAGGGTTGTACCTTTTACATAACCGTTTATAAATATCAGTATAAAAATAGATAACTTAAAAAGCAGGCCACAACAAGTTTTCTAAAGTGTTAGCACCAAGAGAAGTTACTTTATAATAAAAAAAAAATTGCAAATCAGTGCAATTTCACTGTAAAGCTCCTATCTGGAGGAAACAAAACTAGAAAAACAAAGGAGAACCAAGCCTGCTTGAGGGCAAAATCCTGGCATTTAACCTTACAGCTAAACTAGTATTCTTTAATATCTTAAAATGCTTTGGGAAAAAAAAAAGACCTAACTTCCCTAACACCCTCAGTTTCAGCTCTCTTCATTTAAGTCCACATGTGTTTCCAAGTATTCCTCCTTACCTGGGAACGGGCTTCCTCTCACTTCTAACTCCTTTTCATCCCTCCCAAATATACCTTTGTAAAATATACTGATAGGAAAACAGAAATATCCAGACTGACAGCCATCAGGAAGGCAGGCAAAATGAAGAACAAATCTCAATGAGAACTTTGGGATAAGGTGTCCCTTCGGCTTAGGGTGGGTTCTCAGGCAGCCTCGGAATAACTGAACAGCCTGCGGCCAGTAAGGGTGCAGGTAAACGCAATGTTAATGATGGATGCTGCCAACGCTCCAGAGCGGGATGGGGGGAGAGGAGAAAGACAGAGGGAACGGGGCTGGCAAGGGTGCGTCTGAGGTCACAGGTCGGACGGGGAGAGAGAACCCGAGTAAGAAAGTGCGAGAAGGGGGCCGGCAGAGGTGGGGGGGGAGCAGTGAGAACCCGGCACAATGGGGGCACCGTGGCGGTGGGATAGGTCTAGCGCCCTCCCTCCCTGATGCCCCCGCGGTGCGTGGAGCCCGGCCCGCGCCCACCTCGGCGTCCTCAGCTACTGCCCCATCCTTAGGCCACCGAGCTCGGGACCCGGCACGAGCGGACACCAACAGTGAACGCGCGCAGCAGCAATTCTGCCGCACCCGTCGCACCGGCGGGGCGGGGTCTGGCGCGGGGCATTGTGGGAAAGGTGGGGGGCGTGAAGAAGGCCAGACAGCAGTCGGCGGGGTGGGATGGGTGGGACCGCTTAGGCTGACGTGGCCTTCAGTACGGCTGCGGCGGCGGACGCGCGGCTGCAGGTCCTGCTCCTAGCCAGAGAGAGGGAAGAATCCCGCAGCGCGGCCCATAGGCATTTTGCAGCCGTAGTCAGCCGCTGGCGGAAGGAAGGGTGTGAAGCCTGCCTCTTCCGGTCCCGTTGCCAGGGCGACGGGTAAACCCCGGTGGAAAGATCCGGCTTGCGAGTCCTCTCCAGAGGTTTGGTTAAAGGGTGGGTATGCTTGAAAAGGCAGATTTGGCAGATAGTAAATTGAACTCGCCTGAATTGACCCCGTTTGCAAGAGACCGGACAGAATAATTAAAAAAAAAAAAAAAAGAACTTTCTAGAAATAAAATTATTTACAACTTTTGTGTATTAACAAACATGAAGCATTCTAAGGATTTCTGGGTTTGTGAATCTGTCTTCTGATCATTTCTCCTCTCCTTTACTCATTTGATACAGAAACTGCATTTTTTATTTTTTTAAGTCATGACTTTGACCATAGAAGTAGACACAAAGTCCCTGAAAGAGGAAATGATGGAAGCTGATGGTCGTAATTTGAAATAAGTAGAAATTGATAATGAGTCTTTGGGTAGTAAACCAGATGTCAGTTAATAATTTTATGGCTGAAAGACCTGCTGCTAAACCAGCATTGTAGGAAAGAAGCGGAAGTATAACGAACAAAGGCAGAAATATCAGAAACAGCCTGAAGTAGCAGCTGTTAACCTGTACCAGGAACTGGCCATTAACTCGGTCCTACAAATAATCTTGGAAGATATTGCTGATTATCATATACATTTCAAAACAGAAAATAAATGGGTAACTAAAAATTGAGGAAAATAGAATTAACACTTAAGCAACCTAGTTCATTATGCCACAGTGAACCAAAAGTGTTAGAAAAAAATCTAAAAGCAAAAGAGAGAACCGAAGAATCAAGGGAAGCTAATAGGTTTTTGTTACCATAGTGAATGCATTTAGACTTTATCTTTTAGGTGATAAGGAAGCTTCTTAAAACTTTATCGTGAGGAACTAGAGTTGCATTTTACATCATTTGCAACAGGGAGGATACAAAGGAGACATGCTTAGGAAAGGCAGAGCAGTGAGAACACAGAGACACAGGCAGCATGCTGCAAGTAATTTAAAGCAGTTTGTAAACCATTTTCTCTGGGATACATCCTGGTGGGTAACATGAGTGAAGACTAACCACCCCCAAGAAATTAGATAATGCAGGGACATCAGCCTGGTAGTTATTAAAAAATATCTGTAATTAGGAAGGAAAAATACTTAGTGAAACAAAAAGAGACACAGAACAAACAGCAGCAAGACCAAAGAGTAGACAGGACCATCCAACAGCTTTCAGCTCATTTTAAGAGGTTTTATGGCTCAGTGGTTAAGATTACTGGCTGCTCTTCCTTGAGTTCAATTCCCAACACCCACATGGCAGCCCACAACTATCTGTAACTGCAGTGCCACTCTTGCACAGACGTGTAGGCAGAGCACCAATGCACATAAAAATAAATGAATCTTTAAAAATAAATTAAAAAAAACCCTTTTCCAATGGGAAGCTGAAGAAGAGAGTTATAAGTGACAAAATGCTTTATGTAAGGATAACTTTGCTTAATTAGAAAATGATCTCAAAGTTACAAGGAATTAAATGTGTAGTACGAAAAATTGTTTTTCTCAGTAGTTTGGGAGTAAGTTGACTTCTCCCATGACCTCCCCAAACTAGTGTGCCCTTTTTCACAGATGGGGTGCTTTCTTTTATAAGTACAATCTTCAAAAACGGGAAGTGACTGTCAACATATTATCAATGCCTCGTCCACAAATGTCAGATTCCAGTTTTTCCAATTATCAGTAAGACTTCCTAGTAGAAGGATCGAGTAAGGAGTTTTTTTTTTTTTTTCTGTTTATCACAATAGTGTTTTAGAATTCCGTAATGAGAAATGTTTTTCCTAGATTTCAAGGTCTTAAACTTGGATAGAATACAGGCTAGTTATGTTATAGATACCTTCCTATTTTTATTTGACTAAAGATTCCTCATGATTCGATTTAGGTTGTGTACATTTGACAGACATTGTATTCTCACTACCTTATTGGATGGTCTCAAATTTTTAGGGTCATTCAAGACTCTTCCTGCTTTGGCACTGACAGGAGCTATTTCTCCAAGAAGTCTTGATTACAAGATCTAAGGCTTGCTCCTAAGTACTGTAGTACTCATTGCTTCTTAGTAGGCAAAGGCAGTGACTTTATGCTCATACACATGCATATTCATGGCTATGCTTACAAAACTAGTAGAGACCATATGTTCATATACACAAATATTCATGTTTATGTGCATAAAATTATCACGTTACACCAATACTTCCAAATTTCAATGTATTTCTATGTGATACAGAGTTTATTCATTCTAAATAATTTTTTCCTTTGCAAATCTGTAGCCTTATTTGCTGATGGTGAAAGGCCTGGCTTCCCTTATCCTTGATATCTCTACTCATTTGCTTCTCCATGTTACCCATTTCCCATTACTCATTTTGGCCCTCCTTCTATATCTAGCTTGGATTCCCTACTACATTCTGAATGGCTCCCTTAATAGATGCTCTACTCAATCCATTCAGGTCGAACCTGGGCTAGGCTACAATCTCAGAATGATACTTTCTTCATGGTGAAAGAGACAAGATTGAGTGGCTCACCATCCCGCATGCAGGTGAGTCTCCTTAGCTCCCTTGATTTATGACACCGCAAAGCCTCATTTAATGGATTTTGGTGGTCTGAATTATTTAGGATGAGATCATTTAAATTCTTTTGAAAATTATTTTATGTACATGAGTGTTGCCTCTGTATATCTGTGTACATCACATGGACTCTTGATGCTCACTGAGGTCAGATCCTCTGCGACTGGAATTATGAATTATTGTGAGCCATCATATGGGTATTGGAATTCAAACCCAGATCCTCTGTAAGAGCAACAAGTACTCTTAATCACTGTGCCATCTCTCCAGCCCCAGAGCATTTTTTAAAAAATTAACTATTTTAGCTACAGTGTGAAGAATATATTTAAGGAGAGACATGATTGATCAAGGACAACTGCAGGAGAGCGATGAATTGGTCCAGATGATAGTGAAAGACCTCTGAGCTGGGGAGACCCTCGCTCAAAGTCTCGGGATGGCACGACCCCCCAAGAACTCACGAAAGACTGTCTTTGCTGCAATCACATGAGGTTTATTGGGGGCCAGTGCACTGGGGTCGTGCTCATAACCCACGCAGGGGCAGAGGAGTT
>CM052701.1:89041970-89090548 GCA_028551405.1 Uromys caudimaculatus
ACGAGTCAGTTGCACAAACATTTCTAGTTCCTGAAACATTGTGCCTCTGGCCCTGGGGCCAGGCCAAGGTCACCCGTTTCTTAGGAGAAAGAATGTAGCTGGGTGGGGTTTGATCAAGCAGGCAATTTCAGGCCTATTTCTGTTTCTGGCTCCAAGTGTGCTAGGGGTCTAACTTTCCTCATAAGGGGGTCAGGTCTTATAATAGATAATGAGTCAGTGCAAATGAAGAAAAATGAACAGATTCAAGAAAAAAAAAATCAGATCGCACATTCTGCCATTTGGGAAGACATATATATTGAAATTATCTTGCTTTGTGGTTACACATCTATAGAATCTTAAATAATGGAAGCAAAGAAAAGAACAGTGGTTTTCAGATATAAAGTATCTAAGGTATAGAGGATAGGAGGAGATGTTGGTCAAGAGGAACAAATTCCAGTTATAAAATGAATATATTTTAGGGATATAATGTAATGTTGATTATAGTTTCTATATTGTAATATATATATATATCTTAAACTTGAGAGTAGATTTTTGTGTTCTCATGTGCATAGTAACTATGACTGGTGATGATGATGGATATATTAATGCTAACTGACTCAGCTGTAGTAATTAGTGTACTATATATATATATACATTTTAAATTTTATTTTATATATGGACATGTTAATTGACTCAGCTAAAGTAATAAGTACTGTATATATAATATATATAAAATATATATAAATTTAATTATTGTATATAGTAAATGTATTCAACACAATTTTATGTATACATGTATATATGGATATAAATATTTAATCTGCATCTGCACCGATTGACCACTTCTCTCCTTAAATATGTACATATATGTATGTATATCTGTATATATATAAATCATGTTGTATAATTTTGCTATAAATCTACTATATTTAAGTTTTTTCAATGAAAGAAAATGATATAGATGTTTAGTAATAAATTGGTCATGATGAGGAAGGATATTTGAAGACATATCTTTATTTTAGATAACTAAGAAGAAGGATAACCACTTTTCATTGTTTGAGTATAAATATCAAATCTCAATATAACTCCATCTTTATGCATGAGACACACTATAAGAAGATGGATACTTCTCTTTAATTTTTAGTTTCATCTGGGAAACTAAGTATCATTCAAGATTCAGTATGTTTCTTCTGCAGACATTTTCTGTGTACTACAGAAAAGACACAATACAAAGAAATAAAGTGTATTTTAAAGACCACTTTATCTTTTATTGTCACACTAATCACAACATATTGCAAGGACGTCTTATTGGCCGGTCTACAGTACTGATTCTTTGAGATCAGAAATTTGGTTATCTTCCCCCAATGCCTCATTAGAAGAGAGCTTGGCATCTGTTCAACACATGCATTAGGGTGGAATGAAGAATCAATATTTGGTTTGTACAAAGAGGAAGAGTAGCCCTTTGTTCCTAAAGTTATGGTTTGGGGCTGGGTAAAGCGCACATTCACAGGGCAAAAATAAATGACAAATGAGCGACAGAAACAGTATGGGCCATATGGTAAATTTTAGGGTGCCCTGCTCAGAGAATTCAAGGAAAGTATGTGGTTCTAATAAAAAGAGTTCCTTAAGGTATTTGAACATTCAGAATTGGAGTCATTACTCTATTCCTTCCACTCACAGGAAGACTTTGAGTGACTTTGGATAAGTCACTCAAAGTCATGGAATTGGAGTGCAGCCTATATCTTCTGCATTCTTAGTGTGAACTGGCAATTATAACTAATACTGCATATACTTCATGTCTCGGGTACTACCTAAAACATGCCCCCTCATTAATACATTTAATTATCTCAATCACCCTCTGAGGTAAGCACTATTATTGGCAATTCTTTTCAAAAAATGGGTTTATTTCTTGCTTTTAATTATTTTGTGTATGCTTGTGTATCTATGTTCGGACATGTGCAGGTGACCTCAGAGGACAGAGATGTCAAGGCTCCCTGGAGCTGCTGGAGACACAGACAGTTGTGAACCACCCAACATTGGTTGTGATAATCCAACTCAGGCGTCCGAGCAGTGAGAGTCTGAGCAGTCAGGCAGTATGCAGTGAGAACTTCCTGGCTGAGCTGGCCCTCCAGGCGCTGTTGCAATTCCACTTAGGGGGAAACCAAAGCAGAGAGGAGAGTAAGCCTCTTGCACTCATCACACAGTCAGTTGTGATAGACTTTGGATTCCAACATAGGTAGTCTCTATCAGAAGACCACCAAGACAAATAACACAGTAAGACAAGACAAAATATGGAAGGCAAAGGAGTCTGGACAAAGTCTGAAGGAGATAAGGCCTAAGGTCACAAAGTCCTGACCCTATGGAGCTGTGTAGACCTCCCCACTCCAGAAACAAGTTTTGATAAGTGCTATGTGTTGTGTCCAGGGAAATGTAGTAAAAACTAAATGCCTGAAGTTTTATTGGAGCTAGACACAAAAACATCTTCTCCTTAGCAGCTATCGATGCCCTGGCCTCCCAGAAGGAAAGTAGGTATTCAGCTCAAACCACAGTTCAGGCACTGTGGGCCAGTATTATTCAAGAAAGTTTTATAACCTGGGAGGAAACTATTGACCAGCTAAGTTTCTAGATGCCAGCCAAAGGCTAACTCTTCAAGAGCAACTCCTAAGAGCAGCTGTCCTGCTTGCTGTGATAATGCTTTACTGCGTACCTAAAGTCACCCCTACCCTCTCACCAGTCAGGTGGTACACAGAGCCTGCACCTTCAGTCACAGGTTCAAGGATGACATGAGCTTTGAGATATCAAAGAACAGTTCTTGTCTGCTAGGCGAGAGGAGGAGATGTTAGACTTAGAAAACTAATTATTGACACAGCACTTTCTTTGTGAATATCAGAGAGAGGTGCTGGACACAGGAGCAACACACACACACACACGTGTGTGTGTGTATGTGTGTGTATATACATATATATATATTGCAGTATGTGCTTAATTATAGAAAATATTTGATTGATGCTTGGAAATAAGAACATATTCTGTAAGTGTTGAACTAGTCAGGGTTCTCTAGAGGAACAGAATGCAAAAAATGAATTTACATTGAAAGAGAACAACAACCTAGCTCTGTCAAAAGGAAAATGATATTATGTTTAGCAAATGTTTAAAAAAGAATGTTTATTAGACTTGTTGGAAGGCAGGATCTTTTTAGCCTAGGCTGACTTCATACACTAAGTTATATTCCAAGTTGTGATAAGTTTTAAACTTTAAAATTTAATTAAAATAGATACAGGGCCATTAAGTTTATTCATTCTTTTTTTAAAAAAAATTTAAAATAATTGTATATCAAGAGAAGTTTGGGGAAAATAGTACAGAGAGCTCCTCTGAGGCTCCTCTCAGGCTTTTCCATGGCTATGTTTTATATAACTATGATCCAGATTGAAACAGAAAACTCACATTGGCACATAGCATCTACCGTTCTTTATATTTAGGAAGCGCACAGTTGTGTGTAACCATTACAGCAGCAATGCCAAATCATCTCAGACAGGACTTCTATGCACACATTACCCACACATGGTCCCTCCCCCATCCCCACCTCTGGAAGAATGACGATTTTTCCATTTTTACAATATCATCCTTGACGGTGTTATTTAACTACTGTGTGCCCATTTAAGATTTCCTTGTACTGAGCAGAAAACCTTTGCAATTGATGTACGTTTTTCAGGTTTATCCTTTGAAAAGAACAGTACCTAGCATATACATACGTAGTTTGTTTAACTTGCCTCCTGTTGACTTGCCTCCTTGATTGTTTCCAGTTTTGGACTATGCCAGATAGTATCTCTTTGAACATTTGTATGTAGGATGCAGAGTGTGTTTATGTGTGCATAGGTTTTCATTTCTCTGGAATAAATGGCCAGGAATGCTATAGCTGATTATAAGTAAGTGCATAATTAGTTTTAAAAGAAAAGTAGTGATCAGTTCTCAGAGTGGCTATACCAATCTGCACTTCACAGGCAGTAAATGGGATTCCTGCTAATAGAACTAGGGTCTGATCACAGAACCCATCATGCGATTATATTGCCGTCTCAAGAACAAATAACTTTCCATTCCACCTAGGACTGATGGTAGTAAAAGAGCTTTGGTGTTTCTGATAGCAATGCATCACAGTCACCTGAAACAGACTGGGAAGAGAGACCATGACACATTCTGGAGAAGTGCTCAGGAAAAATGCTACACAGGACAAAAGCCCTGGAAGTTGCTAGTTTTCCACTTAGAACAGGTTCAGGGGCACATGCAAATGTGAAATAGTCCTAAAAGACAGGGCAAACATGGGCAAAAACTTTCAAAGAACATGCGTACATATAAATTGAAAATATTGTGCTTTTATGGACAGGAGAACAGCTATGAGCTATAAGTGGAAATGGGCTTCCTTCTAAAGACCCACAGGAAGCAATTCAAAGTAAGATGTGAAGAAGGGCTAAAGAAAACGATTGGGCACTATGCTATAAGATAATATGATACACCTAGTTCATTGTGTGTGGGTGGTCCTTATATCAATCAAGGTTCTCACTGGGACAGAATCAAGAGAACAGATAAGAGAATATTTATTAGAGAAAATGGCTTATATAATTATGGAGATTTTTGAGGACCCATAACTAACTACCTATATGTTGGACACCTTCATAAGGCAAAACAGTTCTTAATTGCATCAAAACATGTAAGGGTTTTTGCAATTATTACTTTTAGATGTCAACTTGATGAGATTAACAAATACTTAGGAAACAGGTAACAGATTGTGTTGGGGTGTTCTTTAAGGATGTTTTCAGAGAAGACTGTGGCTAGATGGCTCAATCTAAGTCCTAAAGGCTCAGCACCAGGGAAGCTGGTGGTGGAAGTTCCTGTCTCAAACCGGAGGTCTGAAGTATGGACGAAAGTCCTGGAGTGCAAAGGCAGGTGTCGTGATGTCTGTGGACAGGGAAGACTGTCTGCAGTTTTACAAGGCAGAGCAACAAGTTCTTTGGCGTATTCTCCCAGGTCTTCAGCTGATTGGACATCTTTTTTTTTATTTTTTATTTTAATTTATCTTTTTTTTGATACTTTATTTACATTTCCAATGTTTCTCCCTTTCTAGGTCTCCTCTTTGGAGACCACCTATCCCCTCCCCCTGCCCCACCTCTATGAGGGAATTCCACCTCCGACCCACCTGCCTGCCCACTCCCATATTCCCACCTTGACATTCCCCTTTACTGGGGCCTCTCCTCCCCCTGATGGCCAACAAGGCCCTCCTCTGCCACATATGTGGTCCGAACCATGGGTCCCTCCATGTGTATTCTTTGGTTGGTGGTCCAGCCTCTATGAGGACGGGGGGGGGGGTCAGGCCAGTTGACACTGTTGCCTGCATTTTCTGAATCTTGTATCTAGTTGTCTAGAGACTTGGCTCCACACCAGAGTATACTAGGCAACAACATGTACACCTACCATTTTCTCAGAATAGTTTAGATTATTACATGTAATTCTGACCATTAGGCATGCACTTAACAACTTGTACAACAACCAGGGTATGTAGGACAGCACACCAGGTAGCACAGATCAGAGACCAGTGCTGAAGTGGGAAAACTCACCTATCAGGTATGTGGGCCAGCACTCCAAGGAGCACAAATCAAAAACTTACGGCTGAAGTTGGAAAATTCAAGTATGACAGCAGACTCAAATTCAAGTTTGAGATGGATTGGTTTTCAGGTTGCAGGAACTACTCTTTAGAAGCCCCACAATTTTTATAGTTAACTGTTAATTTGTAAAGTTAACTGAGAATATCAAGACCTGGATATATACATTGTCAGTCTTTCATGCTATCACTAAGGCTTTAGAAGTAAAGTAGAAACAAAAGTGCATAGCAGAACATCAAAGAATTCTAGATAATGTAAAGTCAAAGAAATGGACCACTTCTTTAATTCACTGTCCCTATCCAAGCAATTCATGTTGTCATGTGACCAGGGTGTTGAGTGGCCTGCCAACCATATGGAGTATGAAAATGGGAATGCTCAGAGGACACCATGTAACTGTACAATGAGTACCGAAGATTCCAGTTTTCTTAATTACTGTATGTGACTGTTAGGCTTTTGTCATCTTTAGAGCTCTCTAGAGGCCAGCTTCTATTGTGTAGAAGCTGGAGACAACGTGGCCTGCTCTGCCTGCAATCGGGAGTTCAGTAACTGGAAATGAAAGGGAATGCTGTTTTAGATCACTGACCATTTCTGGGAAATTTTGTGTGAAGAGACACTGTGACCGTTGCAACTCTTATAAAGGAAAATATTTAACTGTGGATGACTTACAGTTTCAGAGGTTTAGTCCATTATTGTCACAGTGGGAACCATGACAGCATATAGGCAGACAGTGATAGAGAAGCCTGGAGTTCTACATCTTGATCTGTAGGCAGCAGAATGAAACTGTGTGCCACACTGAGCAGCTTGACTATAGGAGATCTCAAAGACCACCTCCATAGTGACACACTTCCTCCAACAAGGCACCACATAAGTCTGTGGGGGGTCATATCTATTCAAACCACCACAGGCAGTATTTCAAATCTGGGTATGCAATCACATTCAGCTCAAATGAGAATGTTCACGTACTAGCCAGCTAGGGTTGCACTTTAGTTCAAGAAGCTGTGTGTGCTAGATTTTATTCTGTGGATTGCACTGATGATGTCACGTGGTTTTGTTAAGATGGTGGCTCCAGGTGTTGGGGATCTGAACATGACCCATGAATAGAACATGTCAGTTAATTTCCAAGGTGTGAGTTCTTGATATGCATGAAAGGAGAGGAGTTTGTTGATGAGATTCAAACTAGATATCCTCTCCTTCTTGAACAGCTGTTGCCAAATTCAAACACTCCAGAAGAAGAAAATGCGAGCCCACAACTGTGTTTTGGACTTGGCAATAGTTCTTCAGAAGACACAGTCATGTGGAACACTCCCATGGTTAAAGTTGCTTTGGAAATGGGCTTCAGTAGAAGCCTGGTAATAAGAATAGCTCAGTGTCAAATCCTGGCTCCACAGTTACTGATATCGTGTCAGCTCCCTAATGCTGAAAGGAGAGGAACAGGAAAGAGAAACTGAAGGATGGCATAAGGAAGGTTCTCAGCCTTCCTAATTCTGTGACCCTTAATACCCTTCATGCTATGGTGACTCTCAATCACAAAATTATTTTCATTGCTACTTCATAACTGTAATTTTGCTACCGTTATGAATTATAATGTAAATATCTGTGTTTTCCAATGGTCTTAGGTCACCCCCGTGAAAGGGTCATTTGACCCAACATGGTTGTGGTTAAGAGGATATCTAGACACACAAGAAGGAAATAGCATTGTTTATCCAACAGTTCTTTGTAGGGAGCAGAGAAAGCCCTAGGTGGGTGTGGTCCCAAGTGAATGTACTGCTGACATAGACAGAGCCATGAGTCTCTGGAACCTCATACCCATGAAGAAAATAGTGAGGCTCTCCAGAGTGAGGCTCAGAGACATGGCAAAGTATTCTTCTGGTCCTTTTATAAGTGTTGATAGAATGTGCAGAAAATGTCCACTACAATTCCTCCAACCTCATGTTTGTAGCCTCAAGATTTTGTATCCCCACAGACATTAGCTAATATCCAGTCATATATCATAATCCTTACCTCCTTGTTTATCTGTGTGAAATAACTCACTTCCCTGTTTAGTTGTATGTAATAACCCTGTCTCTCAGTTTAACTGTATATTCATGCTGAGCTTCCGGGATACTGCAGCTTCTCCATCAGAGACCCCAGTCCATCTGACACCTAGCTTTTCTGTCTGTCTGTCTGTCTGTCTGTCTCTCTGTCTGTCTATGTTTGCCTTTTCTTTATTTCCTCACCAGCCTTAGTTTCTGGATACAGCATTGTGGATACATACATGGATATGGCATGGTGGATACATGCATGGATATGTCATGGTGGATACATGCATGGATATGGCATGGTGGATACAGGCATGTATATGGCATGGATATGGCATGGTGGATATAGGCATGGATATATCATGGTGGATACATCCATGTATATGGCATGGTGGATACAGGTATGAATATAGCATGGTGGATACATGCATGGATATGGCATGGTGGATACATGTATGGATATGGCGTGGTAGATACAGGCATGAATATAGGATGGTGGATACATGCATGGATATGGCATGGTGGATACATGCATAGGTATGGTATGATGGATACATGTATGGATATGGCATGGTGGATACAGGTATGAATATAGCATGATGGATACATGCATGGATATGGCATGGTGGATCTATGCATGGATATGCCAAAGGTGGATACATGCATGGAGATGGCATGGTGGATACAGGCATGGATATGACAAAGGTGGATACTGGCTATGGGGATCTTTCATAGGTCAGAAGAGAACACTCCCCAGAGAAGTGTTTATGCAGGGAAAAGAAAAAGATGAGGCAACAGGAAGAAACAAAAGTCATTAAAGGAACAAATAAAGAAGTAGAGGGGAGTGCAACTCTTAACTGTTGTGCCAGAGACTGGCAGTAGTTACATATTAAGAGTTATTACCTTAGTTATATATTAAGAAGTAGAATCTAGCTGGGCAGTGGTGGCACACTATTTAATCTCAGAGGCAGAGGCAGGTGGATCTCTGTGAATTCTAGGTCGGCTTGGTCTACAGTTGACCAAGTGGTAAGTGTAAGTTACCTGGTAAGTGCCAGGACAGCTAGGGCTACACAGAGAAACCATGTCACAAAAGAACAAAACCAACCAACCAACCAACCAGCCAACCAAGAATCTAGAGACAGGTAGTTAAAATTTGAGAGACAAGTAAGTAAACTGTAGAGATGGCGCTGTATGTCGGTGTGCTGAGAGAGAGTTGGGAGCCTAAGAGGTGATGTGAAGGCACTGCGGGTCAAACTCCTGTGTTCAGGAGTTTGCTTTTGCTTTCCAAGGAAGGGGTGATGAACTTGGCAACTTAAAATGGGTAAAAGGAGGAGGAGGGCTGAGGGGGTGTTGCTTTTTTTCTTTTTGCCCTAGGTTTGATGACTGCTTCCATGTTACACTTGAAGAAACGAGCAGCACAGAAGATGACAGTGCAGAGGTAGCTGATGGCTCTCATAAACACCAAATCAACTAGCGCCTGAGATGTCGTGTGACAAGCACTGCCACGCCTCCTGTCCCTGCTGGGATTACACACGCACACTGTAGCTCCTCAGCATGAACCTCCTCTACACTGAATGGGTTAACATTAAACATAGGATCATGCCTTTCATGAAGCATGGTTACTAACTCCAGAGCAAGCAGAACATGGACATACTAGTTGAAGAACCAAGAATTCATTCTTTGTTCAGATGGCTTCAGGTGACCAACAATACCTTAAAGATTATTATTTTTATTTATAAGAGAAATGCACGAACCATCTCCTTGATTATTCTCCTGCAGATGGGGCACTTTCTCAGGGATGAGACGCGTTCTTAGCCGACTACCAGATAATCACAGGGCATGAATGGAAACCTCTGTCCATGCACACCTTAGACGTTCATTCTCCTCGTAATCTCAACTGTTCTTCCAACATCATACCTGAAGCGTATTCTGTTGGACTCTACTTCATGTTGTTCTCCACAGTAACTTTTCATGCCATGTGGTCAGTCCTTCAGTCTTGGAAGATGTTGCCTGCAATGTTTCCTTTAAAATGTTGTTAATCAGTTCTCTTGTTTGTAAAGGTGTCTGTGCTCCTTATTTGACAATGGCATGTTCCTGTTTAGTAATTACACTGACCTTTAGAAGATTATGCAGGGTAGGAAGGAGACACACCAAGGCCACTCTATTCTTCCAATTACTGACAAGTCACTTTATGCCAGTGATTCTCAACCTGTGGGTTGTAACCGTTGTGGTATCGCATATCAGATATTTACCTTATGATTCGTAACAGTAGCAAAATTAAAGTTATGAAGTAGCAAAAAAATAATTTTACTGTTGGGAGTTACCACAACATGGGGAACTACGCTAAAGGGTCACAGCACTAGGAAAGCTGAGTACCACTGCCATAGTCAGACACTAAAACGCCTTTCATGATACAGACTATAATAAACTGGGCCTCCTATACAGACCTGCCGTCTGTTCCATGCACCATAATATTTTCAGAATGTAGGGTGTGCCTGAACAGGTCCCCGAGGAGGTTAACTTCACCACCCTATTGGCTTTACCTGCCTAATGCTATACATGTCTTATCTCTATGTCCTCAAGGATCTGTTTTTAGGGTCATTTAGCAATTCAGAAAATTAGGCACAGGAATGTATCTGGAAGAAAACAAATATTAGGCAGGACTCTGATTCTATAGGACTTAACTGATCTTTTAGAATTTTACTACTTAAGAAGTTTAAGAAATTAATCTGAGTCACTCATTCTTTTCTAGTATAAATGTTTCTAGACATGCTTCCAGTATCATCTCATCTGTTTTTACTTATTCAAAGCAAATATTTTATGATTTTTATTGTGCTCCTTCTTTGGCCCATGAGCTTAAATGTCACAGGGGATAATCTAGCACCTTCCCCCAGGGTTGTTGTGGGACATAAAGGGCACTGGATTATTGTAGAAACGAATTGAATGGGAACAGTGCCTGGCATAATTATCATATGCTATATATCAGCTATTCATTACCAAATCACCATTGTTTTTCTTCATTCTGCCTAAAGACGAAACTCGAAATTATTTCTCTACCACAAATGTTGGGGTCACTTAGGTAATCAGAGTTTATTCTGAATGTTCCATTGTTCCTACCTGTAAGAAATCAGCTTTGATAGAGAGCCCAGGCTTCCTCATATTGCTAGCATACAATTGGTCTTTGATTTAGCAGACTTTGGATGAGAGTGAACCTCTATTTGTCTTTTGCAACTTCTGCTTGCTTTAGCAGTCATGCGCTCTAATACTGTGTGGTCAGAACAAGATGATAAACAAGAAAATGGGTAGGTTGTAAAAACTGGACCAGAGTGCCTGGCTGCCCCGCGCTTGTCTTTTCCATCAGAGAAGTTTACTTTAGCTGCCCTAGAGTACATTCCTCATCTCATCTCAGCCAGGTCCTGTCATGGACTTCCTTTCTTGGTGAGTTCCTTTTACATAAAAAGCAATTTCTTTTTAAGTATTGTTTCCAAGGGCTTTCCCTTCTTTGACATTTTATTTTATTAACTCTGTGTGCATATAGACATGTGCATGGAAGCCAGAGTAGACAATTGCTTTATCATTCTATTTCTGGGTTCCTTGAGCTGGTTTCTTACCGAATATGTGACCAGGATGGTGACCAGCAGACTTCTGGGGCCTTCTTGTTTCTGTGACCCTCATTACCCACAGACCTAACGCAGCACTAGGGGTACAGGCAAGCATGCCCATGAGTGGCTTTTTACACTGATGCTGGGGCTTTGAGCTTAGGTCTTTTTGATTGCATAGCAAGTGATTTTACCTGTTGAGCCATCTTCCTAATCTCACTGTTGTCTCCTTCCTCAACATTATAAAACACGAAGCAGGACTGAATGTGCTGCTGCCAAACCAATAAAATCAAAGCTAATATTAAATGAAAGTTTCAAGCATAGACTAACACACGGAAAAGTCAATGTTGAGTGAAGATTCTACCTGAAAGGGAGAGTATTGTCCGCCAGTCAAGGGGAAGATGGGATTCGAGGTCTTCGGGAATGAAAGACTTTTTCAGCCTTTACCACTGCACCACTGTCCCTGCCTGAACAGGGACTGATGATGGCTTCCTTTGGCCTTGTACCCAATGGCCAACAGCTCCCATTTTGCTCCAAATTTCTGCCCTGGTCATTTTTCAAAAGGTTTTAATTTACACGTTATTCACATTTGGAAGTAAAAATTCTTTGTGTAAATAACTATGACAGGTGATGTTTCTTGTTTCTAGCAGTGGATTTTTAAAAACAAGTATTCATGATAATAAAGCCAGTAATATTTTATAGTTTAAGACAACTTAGTTCTATTGTCATGAATTTTTTCTTTAACACTTAGTCCTATTAAAGTTGAATTTATATCCCAAAGATCTACCTAATCTATTCCTTGTAAAAATGTTTTAACAAATCCTTTTTGTTTATTAATTAGCAATATTAACAAATTGAACTTTTTTGTTGTTTAAAAAAATAGTAGAAGTAGACAGAGGTTCTTCTTCGCCATACTGCTAGGTAGGTCAGTTTTTTCTAATTGCACAGGCTTGCCCAGGCCTCTGGGACTTGCCTCCCAGACACTGCCAGCCAGTTCAATTCTTTCACGTCTCAAGGGCTCAAAGACAAGCTCTTCCTGGACTGCCTTTTCTGGAGTCAGTAAGCAGGCCCTGCTTTTCCTTACCCCATAACTCTACCACGTCCTTATACTCACAGTCCCCTGATCTGGAACCATCAACTAGGCCCTGAGTCTCCCCACCCACCAGACAATCCATCTTTTCTTGGCTATTGCCTCTTTGAGTAAAAGGACACGTGTTGCTCTGCCTCACCCTATAGGCCAGCCAGCTCTTTCAGGGTCTAGCTTCCAAGTGCTGCCAGGTCTCTCGGCTTCTCCAGGACCCCCACCTTTCAGACCCTGGAAGCTTCCCATCATGCTAGAATCTTGTTTCCCAGATACCCTAGGTAGGCCTTCCCCTTCCCAAGATCTCCCGCCCCAACCTCTAATTGGCCAGCGCTCACTCTGGACTTGAAGAGCTATACCAGAAGGCAGCAGAAGAGGGGACCAACAAGGAATACGGTGACCTTTGAGTACCATCTTGCCCAGGAAGTAGCAGACTTTCAAACTAAGATTAAGGATAGAGCCTACTTACTGACTTCAATACAAATCCCACAAAAGAAATGTCTCAATCTTCTTCCAACTTAATCTCCTGGCTATGCATGTATTTACACTGAAAGAAATGTAGAAGAATGATAAAGGTTATTAGGTCAGAAATGAAGACGTAACTAATTTGAATTCTACACCTTTATAAGCATATGCTTTCCTTTTTGATTATAACTATGACAGGTGGTCATAGTTATAGATCACCTTCAATAAAGAATGTGGATTTTTTTTATTTTGTTTTTTCGAGACAGGGTTTCTCTGTGTAGCCCTGGCTGTCCTGGAACTCACTCTGTACACCAGGCTGGCCTTGAACTCAGAAATCCACCTACCTCTGCCTCTCAAGTGCTGGGATTAAAGGCGTGCGCCACCACTGCCCAGCTAAGAATGTGGATTTTAAACAATATTCAGACTATGAAAGACTATGAGGACTTTCAAAATTGGGCTAACTGTGTTTCGCATCGTGGTAGGATTAGGGAGTAGAATGGGGGCCAGGGAATGGAGTGGTTTGAATGAGAAATAGCCTATGTTTGAATACTTATGACCTGGTTGGTGCTGTTGTTGGGGAGATTGTGGGGGTCTGCCTATATTGAGACAGGGTTTTTCACTGAGCTCTGCACTTGCAGTTTCTGATAGACTGGCTGACCAGCAAGCCCTCAGAAGCTGCTGGCATCTATGTGAAAGCTGAAATTCTAAATTCAGGTTCTCATGCTTGTACAATATTAATTTCTTATGAATTTTAGGGCACAATATTCTTCTGTAAACCCACAGTCATGCAAGCAGGGCAGAAACCTGCCCAAAGCCAGAAATACATTACTTAGACATACTCTGAAGTGTGACATTCTGTTTGGTACTTTATAAATTTTATGTTTATTCTATATATTCTTCAGAAGTACAGATTATCTACCCACTTTACAGACAAGGCAACCTAGGTTGAGAGACATGAAATAAGAAATGCTTTGTGTGAAAAGACACAGCTTGTCAGTGACACGGGGAGTCCTAGGCTAGCTTGGTTAGTTCTGGGCCCATTTGAGCAAGAAGTGACTTTCCATTCATTTTGTAACATTTTTCTCTCCTTTAGACTTTTCAGTGGGAGATTCTGGATCTTGACATGTGTTTAACATTGTTTCAGAATGGAATCATAAAGTGTTACATAAATTTCTACTTAATGTTCCTGATATACTCTGTTCAATTTATATTTTAGAAAAAGCAGACCCGTTTTTTTTCTCATTTATTTTCACAAGGTCAGAATTCTCCAAGCTAAAATATCTCTGATTATAATTCCGATCAATTATGAAAAAAGAGAATGGTTAAAAATTGCTCTTCTCACAGAGCTGGGATGATGGATGGGCGTGTCTTAAGGCCACTGAGCAGGGCCTTGCTGGATAACACGCCCGCAGTCCTGAGTAAAAGTGAATTGTCTTGCTTATTAAGCCACTGAGATTAATTTTGCTGGTTCAGTTCCACTTTGATGATCAGCTTAAGTATATGGATAAGTTCATGCCATCAAGTTTCATCTCTGTCTTTCTAACTAAAGCCTTAAAAATAATGGTTACTCTTCTAGAAAGTGCTCTGTGTGGTTTTCCTGTTTGAAGGATCAGAAGGGAGATGGCCTAATCTGCACAATCCAAAGTGAGCAATGCATTTCTCTGCTTTTAACTTGCTAATTTTATTTCTGATATGAAAGGACTTGAATTTAGTCTGCTCACATCAATGGAGTGGGAGATGACCCTACTTGTTCTATTAATTAAATCTAACCAGAAAATCAAGATGACATGTGAATTATAAGTCAATAGAATATTTAATTTAATATCTATTACTTATAATTACCTAATAAAAGGTTGTCTTCATAGCTTTTATAATTATGATGAGTCAGGCAACGTGTCCCTATTTGCTCTTAACCCTTATTTTAATTCACCACACACATTTCATGGCGTGAATCTGTGTACATGTCTGCTCTCTCATTGGACTGTAATCAGTAAGAACAAACACCCATCACTTATCATTGGTTCTTTCACTAGAAGTGGTACAGAGATTTGTACATCACAAGTGCCCAATAAATACATTTGCAATTCAATTATTCATGACACATGCTGAAGTTTTCCTCATAATTTAAATTTTATATTGGTGTTTTTAAGAGAAACCTAGAATTTGGAACTACAAATTTAGCTGTTTCTTTAGATGTGTGGTGTGTGTGTGTGTGTGTGTGTGTGTGTGTGTAACACCCCCCCAACCCCCCACCACACACACACACACACACACACACACACACACAGAGAGAGAGAGAGAGAGAGAGAGAGAGAGAGAGAGAGAGAGAGAGAGAGAGAAAGAGAGAGAGAGAGAGATTTTCTTGGGGTCTGGAGAGAAGGTTCAGTGATCAGAAATCTCTTTCTGCTCTTTCCGAGGACCCAAGTTCTATTCCCAGTACCCATGTCAGGTGGCTCACAACCTGCTAAACTCCAGGTACAAGTGATCTGATATCCTGTTTTGGCCTCCATATCCCCACACAGATATACATACAATGAAAAATAAAATAAAATTTAAAATTATATTTAAACGAAACACAATGGCAAGAATCATCTAAACAATGAATAGAATTGATTTTATTTGCATTTCTGGGTCAATTAATTTTGCTGAATAATCTTTTCTTATCTATTTTGGAGATGATATTTCCTCTCTAATAACTGTAAAGACCTGGCAGGCATGCTATGCTGTCTTAGTCAGGGTTTCTATTCCTGCACAAACATCATGACCAAGAAGCAAGTTGGGGAGGAAAGGGTTATTTCAGCTTACACTTCCATGTGGCTGTTCATCATGAAAGGAAGTCAGGACTGGAACTCAAGCAGGGCAGGAAGCAGGAGCTGATGCAGAGGCCATGGAGGGATGTAACTTACTGGCTTGATTGCTTCTCCTGGCTTCCTCAGCCTGCTTTCTTATAGAACCCAAGACTACCAGCCCACAGATGGTACCACTCACAAGGGGCCCTCCCTCCTTGATCACTAATTGAGAAAATGCCTTACTGCTGGATCTCATGGAGGCATTTTCTTAACTGAAACTCCTTTCTCTGTGATAACTTCAACTTGTGTCAAGTTGACACACAAAACTAGCCAGTACACATGCTCAGTCTTCCCGATCCTCCACCTAGTTGACTGGCATTGCCAAATGTTTGTATTCCTTGCAAACAAGAAGTCTCAATGCCAAATACACTGTATTCTCACATTCTCCTGCATGAGTATATTTAGAGATGAAATCAGTTGGAATGTATATTAAGGTCAACCTTTAAAGGACTATAAAGTTGTAACTAGGAAGTCTCATTCGTTTGCCTGGGTAATGGGGTAGGTTGTGTAATCATCCTATGAAAATATTGTGCCTGAAAAAACATTTCCATAATTAGAATAAGCGATAAAAGAAAAAGTAGAAAAATTATATCCATCTTCTCCATATTAGATTTTTCTGTTCAGTCTTTAGTTTTTCACATCTATAAGAATATTGAAAGATTATCTTTCTGCTTGCCATTTAAAACTACAACACATTCCAGATGTTCTAATCTTTATAAATAAGTGTCTAGTAATTCTATAATGTATATGTGTATATTTCACTACATATATTCATCTTGCCTAACTAGTTGCTTTATAGTGTTTTCCAGCCTTTGAAGATTGTTTGAATTTTTCTTTGGAGTATAAATAAAAACGTTAGTGTAGATATCATTTTGATAATGTACCAGAATTTGCTATTTCAGATTTCTTACTTTTTTATACACAGACATATAAACAGTATAATAGATTCCCAAGAGCCTAACTTCAGAGCTCAAGAGCCTAAGGATTATTTTTTTGTATGATAATTTTTAGTAGGAGGTAGAGAATCACTTTCTTCCCATAAAAACATAATTATTACTTTTAAGATCATAGAGATGTGTTTTTTCCTTTGGCAACAGCAGGCACACCAAATGGTTCAGTGGGTAAAAGTGCTTCCCACAAAGTCTGACACCCCAATGGCACCGCAGCTGGAACACTTTGTACGCTTATATTCCATTAGAATGTCTTCTTTGGTGACATATCTGTTAATGATTATGGACCACTCTAAAGTTGGATTATTGGTTTTTTTATTGTTGACTTTTAAGAATTATTTGTAGATTTTAGATAACTATTCTCCTTGTCTTTTGCATGTTTTCCTCTCCATTTTGCCTTGTCTTCTTAATATCTCGGCAATATCTTCTGTAGAACAGTATTTCCTGCTATGTGTTCATCAGTGTTCTGATGTCCTGAGGAGTGTCTGTTGATCATGGTCAAGTTGGATCCTGGTGGCTTCTTCCTTCTGCTTTGTAGTTACCAATTCATCTCAGTGTATGAGCACATTGCAAATTTCTCCCCTTCCCCACCACCTCTCAGAGTCTGAGCGTCTGAGGTAACAGTGATAGAAACAAAAGTCTTTCTTTGAGCAGAATTATTTTTTGAATGCAAAAACTGTCCCCAGGGCTGGAAAGATGGTTCAGTGATTAAAAGCACTTGGCTGCTCTTCCAGAAGACCTGGCTTTGATTCCCAGCTCCCACATGGTGGCTCACAATGGTCGGTAACTCCAGTTTGAGAGGATTCTATCCCCTCTTCTGGTCTCTAAGGGTATCAGGTACACATGTGTTGCAGATATACATGCAGTCAAACTACCCAAATACAAATAAAAGTAAAAAAAAACCCCAAAGCTATCTCCAAGAACCATTTCCTTGCCTGTCTTGGAAATACAGATAGGGTGGGTCAGGATGGGGAACAATTGGTGGTCTTGAAAATCTGACCAGGCACAGAGATGATCCAGAATGAAAACCGTTTAGTGATTTTCCGGTCCCAGACATGCCCACAGTGACTCTCTAGCAATTAGCAGTTACTGGATTAGTTTTCCTCCTCAAATGCTGACTTCCATGAAGATTTCTGCCTGTGACTTCCTGGTATGGTGAGTTGTGATTCTCTGTATTTGTGTGTCTGTTGCTTGGGGCAGCGCCTTGCCCTGTGACCTCACTTTCTGACAGATCTAACAGGAGCTATGGCCTTGCAGCTTGGCCAGCTCTGTCAGAATGATGTGGGGATAACCAAGCTCCCGACGAGCCAAGATGGACATGCTTTTTTTCTTTTTTTCTTGAATCATGCAAAAGAGCACAATGTTAGAGCATTTTTCAAAGAAAGAAACAGAACTAGTTGGTTATGATCCTAAATTCTTATTTTATAATCATAATGCTTTTTAACAAGTTTTTAAAATTGACCAAAATAATGACCACTGTATAGACAGACTATAAAGATAATTTACTTTGAAAAAAGTGGAAAAGTATCACATTTAAATATCAAAGAGATCACTGCTTAACACAAGTTCTTAAAGACTAATTTATAATGTCTATTTTCCTCTAAGGCCCCCTCCTTTTCCACCATGCAGTTGCTTGCCAGCATTGATTGTAACAGCCATGTGTGGCTTTCTCTCCTTCCATCTCCTTTTCTCTAGGCAGTTGTCAGGATTTATAGCTTGTCTATCCTGTTGTTTTTCTCTCCAATGCTAATAAAATTGGTCTCAGCTTTCTTCTGACTCAGTTTTAGAACCATACTTACTGTAAATTCATAGTTGGGCCTAAGGCTGTTGAACTCTGAAGGAATCTTCAGCTACCCAAGCTTACATTACTGTAAAAGCAGCAGATTCCTAAAATTGTGTTCTTTAATGGCAAAGCAATGGTTACTATGTAGTTGATGCAAAAATATCTTATCATAGTATCAACTAAATAAATATGGAAGAAATGTAATATAACATTTGTGATTCTGTGTTTTGGGGATGTCCTGATGCTGCTCTGGGAGACTAAACGCAGGGGTGCTAGGTTGCATTCCTTTCCCATTGCCATCGGGGTGCCGGGTGCTGGGCCGGTGGCATTCAGAAACTTGCTCAGGGGAGGTGGAAAGCAGCCCTAGATGGGGGCCCTAGCCCATGTTTCTCCCAGTGAGAAAAGGCGCAGGCTGAGGCCCAGGCTCTGGTTCTCTAACTCCAAGACACCCAGACCGCTGGTGACCTCAAGGAGCTGAGAATGTGGGGCTCGAGGAAGATCTGAGATGAGGGGTGGGGGAATCCAGCTTAGCTCAGGGTGAGTGTCCGGAACCATGAGAGGCCTTCTGCAGGAGATTTAGGTGTGGCTTGATATTGACAAAAGCTTCCGTCAACAGCAGTCTTAGAGGAAGGAGACAGCCCTTGCTTGTCTAAACTGTTTATTCATGGTAGAAAAGGTACATATGACTTACTCAGGGTGGCCCAGAGATTAAATTCCTTTTGCAGGAAGGAATGTTTGTGAAGGGAAGCTTATTGGCTAAACCCTCAGGGCCCATCTAGATACCTCATTAGCATGGAGAACTCTGGGGTCTGTACTCTGTGATCAGTTGTCATGGTCCTCTTAGTGGGGTGTCATGGTCACATGTCTCAGGATAGGAATCTGGTTGGAGCATATTCAGACGCCTTCCATTCTCAATTATGAGAATTGCTGGGGTTCCTTAATCTGCTCAACCTTATCAGTTTTTCTGTCTAGTGACACTGGTTCCACTTGCCCCACAAACATTATTAATAATGAATAGAAAATAAATAAGAAACTAATAAAATAAAAATTTTCTCATTAAAGATCAAAAATGAAGCCAAACACTGATTGTTAATAGCTGCTCACATCACACAAAAAGGCAACTAGATAATACATGTCTTCTGGAGCAAACACCATGAGCTAAACCATTATTGTGAAAAACATCCAGACAAAATCTCTGCACTCCTAAACCCAACTATGAATTTCCAGGAAATACAGAGAACTTGGAAAGATGTTGAACATACAATCAGCAAAATACAAGCAATGGCACACTCCACAAGACAGCCTGCCTCCCCCGCCACATGCTGTAATTAGAATAAACAAGAGAGAGAAAACCAACCTACCAAATAAGTGTCTCAAAAGGTGTGCAAATTGTCTTCAGTCTGCGGGATTACTGGGATAAAACATGAGGCCTGTTTTTAAATTATGGTATTCATGAGGAAAATGTAGTTTTAAACACTAGATGTTTGCTATTGTTAAGAACTCCTTGTTAATTCTTTCAGTTGTCATAATATGTTGTGGTGGTACTAGAAAGATTCATTATATGTAGGTAATGAATATAAATGTTTACAATGAGATAATATAGTATTACAGTTCGGCAAAATAATGTGCTGTGGAGAGAACTGGATAGAAGCTAGGCACTGCTAAAATGAAGGATGAACAAATGGATTGCCTGTCCCCCTTGCTGTGGAGGCGCACGGGGTTCACCGAGCCCCTCTCTGTGATTAGGGATGGATACATGAGATTCACAGAATCCTTTACTATGAGGGATGAATATGGGATTTGTGGAGGTCCTTACAGTAAAGGATGGGTACGCTGCATCCTTCACAAATTTTGTGTATATTTGAGATTTGAAACAAGGTTTCATAACATTCTGGGAATTATCAAGAAGGCCCAAATCCTGCTAGGTCACAGAATTATAAAAATGGAAAATGGATTTACAAAAGACCAATACGTTAATCAATCCCCTAATAGTATATAGGCATTTAGAATAATAAAAAAAATAATGAAGTGGCTCAGTAGGAGATTGGCATGTTTACATTGATTTCTGGATAAAAGAGTTGTTAATGTTTTTGTAAATAACCATTAGTGAGCATGAGGTTCAGTTTGTTTAGTAATGAGTTAAATCTAGAGTCCAAAGAACATTTAATTCTTCTACTGTTTACTCTCATATAAAAAATAAGCAAGATGCCTACAATTAAGTTTTCAAAGATAAGTTTGACATTGACCCTAGTAAGGACACTCAAAACAAAAATATTTTTAAAATGTAGACTTACATATTATATATGAAGGATTAAGAGGTCAAAGTTGGCAATGTATTAAAAGCATAATATGCTATATGCAAGTAGGTTTTTGTTTTTTGTTTTTTTAAGTTTAAAAGATAGCTTAAAATGTGGAAATCTTAATATAGATCATTATGTTAGAACATTAAAGATAAAACCTCCTACACAATTAACAGATTTCTTCCCCATTTTTTGTGTTGCTATACATATCAGGAAAGTGTATTTTAGTTCAAGTTTCTCTCTCATTTGTAGATAATTTCTGGAGTGATCAAAAAATTGCCTAGCTTGTCTTTCAATAAGATGATTGCTAAGTCCGGCCAAGTCAGGTTCAAATTAGTTCAAAAAGGGCTCATTATATAGTACAGAGTAATTATATGCTATGCTGTGATTAAAATTGCTCTAATGACTAATGGAGTAGATTTTATGTCTTATTAAAATGTAAATTATCTTGGCAGAAATGATATAGTCTGCTTCATTTACCAATTCACAAGAGGAGACTTGTAGCAGATGTAGAAAGCTTGGAAAATATACTGGATCAAAGATAGAGAGGAAGGGGGCTCATCACTAAGACCTAGGTAACTCAGTAACATTGGCCTGGTGCTTTGGCTTATGGTGAACCTTGAATGTCTGGGCTGTAGCCACCAGGCTGGTAGGAAAGAGAATAGCATATTCAGAGAGATGGCATATGACAAAGTAGATTAGCATTCAAGAGTGTTTCCCATGGTTCCAATATTTCACAGGCCCTTTAATAATGCTGAGTACTAGGACTGTTCACCATTTATAGATAAGGACAATGAATTCCAGAGAAGTTAAATCATTCACATAAAATGACACAACCAATACAATGCTATGCTCCATAATTATTTCAACTTCCTATGACTCTAAAGTTAATGTTATTTCTCCTGAATAATTAAAGGAAGGAAGAATCTACTCTACCATTATTTTTAACAATGAGAAATTATGTAATATTACATAAGCATATTACACTAGCATAAAATATTTCTTTAAATAAATTACTAGAAGCTTCAGTGAGATTTGATAGCAGAGAATACCCTTTTTGTTGAACATCCAGAATTGTCCTTGTCTAAAAGAACTGCAGGGACAAAAATAGAGAAGAGACTGAGGGAAAAGAGGTTCAGTGACAGGTTCAAACTGAGATCCAGCTCAAGGGGTGGCTCTAAGGCCTTGTACTATTACTGATGCTATGATGTGCTTACAGACCGGAGCCTAGCATGGCTGCCCTCTGAGAGCCCAACAAGAAGCTGAAAGAGTCAGATGCAGATACTTATAACCAACCAATGGGCAGAAGGTGGGGACCCCTGTGGCTGAATTAGAGAAAGACTGCAAGAAGTTGAGAAGGAGGAAGACCCCATAGGAAGACCAGCAATCTCAACTAACCTGGACCTCCGAGATCTCTCAGACATTGAGCCACCAACCAGGCAGCATACACCAGCTGATATGAGGCCCCCGACACTTACACAGCAGAGGACTGCCTAATCTGGTCCCAGTGAGAGAAGATGCACCTAACCCTCAAGAGACTTGAGGCCCCAGGGAGTGGGGAGGTCTGGTGGGGTGGGGTGGGATGGGGACATCCTCTTGGAGATGGGGAAGGAGGAATGGGATGAGGAATTGTCGGAGAGTGGACCAGGAGGGGGATAACTAGACTGTAAAAAAAGATTAAAGAACAATAATAATAAAAAAAATGGAAAAAAAGATGTTTAGTACTGAGTTGTGTGAGCTTCATACATATTTTAGATATTCACCAATTCTGATGTATAATTTTCAAACATAGTATCCAATTCTGTGAAAAAAAAAACCCCAGAAACCATATATGTTTCTTATGTTACATTAGTATGTAACACATTATGTTACATATATAAATTAATTGTTACATATATAAAGATGCTATGTTATATGTATGTATATGTGTATTAAATTAAAAATTAGTTTAATTAAACAAAGGCATGCTATTATTCAGCTTTATGCCAAAAGGGAACTTGTAAGAAGAGCAACTTGAAGGAGAACAAACTTCTCTCACTTAGATGTTCCAAGACTTCAGCCCAGGGCTGGCTGACTGTGTTGCCTTTAGGCCTATGACAAGGCAGGAGTATCAGGGAAGAAGAACATGCTGAAGGAATGCTCCCCACCTCATGGCAAACAGGAAGCAGAGAGAGAAGAATCTACGGACAAAATGTGCCCTTCAAATAATGCGATCAAAGCGATCTACAGCTGTGACTAAGACCCACCCGTCAGTAGCTCATTCAGACAGGGAGAAATCCATGGGCGAGATCGGCACCCTTAAGATCCAGCACTCTTAGTGTCAACCGCTGGGGTCCAAGTTCCTAACGCATGATGCTCTGTGGGACATCCCTCCATATATAACACTGCACCTTGGCGCTCGAAGGTTTATTTCACAATGTAAACTTAATTTAGTCAACACCACAGAATCTTCATAGCCTTAATTTTAGCATTACTCAAATATCCAAGTCCAGACAATCCTGTATCATTTAAGGTAACCCCTAACTATGAACCTCCAAAAAAAAATTTTAAAAGTAGGGAAGAACAGGAGAATAAAAAAGAAAGATTAGACCAAATTAAGACCAAACTCACTCAGGGAAAACATAAATCCTACAGTTTCATATCCCGTATCCAGGGTATACCATGATGTGATGCGAGTCCCAGACTTAGAAAGCCCCATCCTTCTTGCCTTGCTGGTTACAGCTCACACATTTCACATTCTCATCAGCTCTAACTTCATGGGTCTCCACTGTCTCTGTGTGTGGTGGGGATGTGCACAGGGGTAAGGCTGCATGGAGAAGTTAGAGGCATTGGATCCCCAGGAGCTAGTGGTTGGGGGCTGCCTGACATGGGTCCTGGGAATGGACCTCTGCAAAGGCAGTCTACACTCTAAATTGCTGAGCCACCTCTCCAGCCCCAAATAGTTATAATCTTTAAAGATATTGTAAAATGATCAGCTGTTAAAAAAGTTTTGCATTCTACCAGCAATTTGTTTCCTCAGCGTCTTCTTCAGCCATTTTACTTAAAAATTTCAGAAACATTTAGTTAGCAAAAAGTGGTAAGCCTTCATTTCTCCCTTTTAACTGCATATTTTGGCACATGTTTTAAAATATCATTATGGTCAGGCATGAGTTCTTTAGCACTTCTGGATTCCAGGTCACAGTTGGAAAGCTTTCTCCACTTCAGTGATCAATAGAAATTCTTGTGCTTTTAACTTGTAGTCTTCCAATACTCATTTTATGGTGTCCGATGTTTGATTCTAAGAAGTTTATCTTTGTGGACCTGTTTTTATTGCTTCCCTGTATTTAGAAGCTATGGCCAGTTCTGCTGTCAGGCTTATTTATTAAGGATAGATTGTTCCTGTAAAAAGATAGGGAAGGTTCTGAGCATGGCACAGATTGTACATTTACCTACTCCCTTTTTAGATGGATACAGGAAACAAGACCCAGATAGCCTGAGCTACTTGTGTAGGAATACAAAAAACTATAAAGACCCCTCACTGGTTCTCCACCTGTGGGTCACCTAAGACCATCAGAGAACACAGATATTTATATTGTGATTCATAACAGTAGCAAAATTACGCTTATGAAGTAGCAACAACAATAATTTTATGGTTGGGAGTCATCACAATTAAAGGGACAAAGCATTAGAAAGGCTGAGAACCACTACTTTGGAGGGTGAGTATTGCTATCATGTCAACCACTTACAACGCTTTCTATTAAATACAACCCAGCTCTTTCAATATAGCAAACATGCCTAAGCATCCTGGCTAAAATGAATGCCAAGTGGTGCATTTAAAATCCTGTTAATATAGGAGGGAAACTTAAAATAGTAAAGATTTTGTTACAAATCAGCAAGTAAGTTATGTGTTTCAAACAAAAGCCACAATGGATTTTATACTGTGAACAGTGAGAGATTCCACATGAAAAAATGAAAAACCGTGTCTATGATTGTCTGTTTTTGTGCCAATATCATGCTGTTTTTATTACTATAGCTTTGTAGTGTAATTTGAGATTTGGGATAGTGATATCTAAAACAGTTCTTTTATTATTCAAGATTTTTTAAAAAAAAATGCTAGCTTGCTTTTATTTTTGTGTCTCCACATGAAGCTGGGAATGGTCTTTTCAAGAGCTATGAAGCATTGTGTTGGCCATAAAAACATTGCTCAGCTTAACAGGCAAGCTTTCTCAGAGTACAGAATTAAATAAAATAGATTCCACTAATGGGAGGTCAACCAGGACAGTTGCCCATGCTGGTCATTTCATATCATCCATAAATACGGGCTTATTTAAGAAAAAATAAAACTAAGTAACATCATTCTCAAGCAGTTTTTAAACATCTACTCTTTCCTCTCTTTCATAAATCATTTTCACTATTATTTACAAGTGTTGAATTATTACTATTTTTAAAGAGACATTTCTTTAGATAGCTCTGGAGATAGTTAAGGATGCAAGATAAATGTAAAAATATTAAATAATCCATAAATAAGCCATTAGGCATGAATATAATGGGTATGGGCAATAAATGTTGCAGTACTTTATAGCAAGATTCAGCAAGAATAGGTCAACGTGGGACTGAGGGAAGGAGATCCTGTGTCAGGTGTGTGATCATTCAGAAAGAAGAACACTCTAGATAGAACAAACAGAGCCAAGCTACAAACCCTAGGCAGGAAGAGCAAGGAAAGTGTGGGGAAGTGGGGGTCTCTGTGTGGTGTGAGTTCTGAGTCCTGGAGGTGTGATTCCAAGGCCCACAGGACAGACACCCTGTGTGAGCTTCACTGAAGTACAGAATCTCAGGATTTGCCATAGACCCACCCAGATCTCACAATTCTCTGTTGTTTTATGTATACACTAGTGACTAAGACACACTGTTAGGTGATGGGTTTCAAATTCTAGCTAGCTAGCGAACCAGGATCATTTTGGCTAAATAAAAATTCTGGGAGAGCTGATTGCTAAAAATAGAAATGCCTACCACCCTCCCCCAGAGGTTTTTATTTAATAACTTGAAGCCCAGTGCTTGGAACCAGTTTGCTCAGGTCATTGTGATGCACTATTGCCTGGGGCCCAGAACGAGCTCTCCCAACCCTGATCTGATCTGGTCCTGGGTCAGTGACTACCAACCTCTGTCACACATTAGACTCCCTTGGAGAGTTCTAAAACTTTGCTAGCTGGGCCCTACTCAGAGAAACTGATTGACCAGAGCTGCGTGGGACTCAGGAATCTGTTTTTTAATGCTTCTCAGGTCATTTACTTTATGGGGCCCAGCAGGACTGAGAAATGCCTCTTCCTCTTACATAAATAGCTGAGATGGGGAGAAAAGAGGAGGGCTGTGGGAATGCATGTCTTCTCAAGTAGAAGAGATGTGTATGAGATGGGTTATTTAGGAAGATACTTCCGTCGTGGTGTTCGAGGTAGATATGCTGGTATGAGAGAAGAGTGTAGAAACCTCCGTTAAGAATGTAATCGAAAGCAGGAAAAACAATTTAAAACACAAGGAATTTTAGTATATATATATATATCTGAAGCTAGTGCCAGAGAAGGAATTATAGTAGAAGAGATAGTGAAGGAACTATGATTTTAAACATCAAGAAAGAAACGTGCTAATTAGGAAGAAACAGAAAATATAGTCTTGTGTACATGGTTGTTTAAGGATGGAGAAACTCCTCCCCACATAAATGAAGCCAGAAAAGAAAACGCAGATGGAAAACAAGACTTTTAATTTCTCTTTTGAACATTGAACTAATAGAAAGAAATTTCACAAATTCTCCTTACCTGGTGGGAATCTTTGTCAGAGGTGGGATGGAGCTGAAGAGATGGCTCCGCAGTTAAAAGCCCTTGTTCTGCAGAGGATGCAGGCTGACTTCCTAGTCTCCACATCCAACATCTCAAACTTGGCTTACATTTCCCCACGGTTCTTCTCTACAAGGCTGGGTTTTGCTTTCTTTCCCAGATGGGACTCCCCTGAAGTGAAATAGATTTATCTGCTGTAATCTTGCACTTGTATCCTCATACCTGGTAATTCAGGTATAATTTTGAATTCCTCCTTAGTCCGTGTGGGACTGACGTTAGCCTTTGGCTGAAGTAGAGGATTATGAATGCAGTCACACCTCCTTCAGCACATTTGCCTCAACCCCTCGTCTTTCATCTGATGCTGAGTTTTATCTCTGGGGTGACTTCCTCTGAATATCTTCTACATTATTTTCATGATGGCTTCTAATAAAATCCTGACAACAAGATTGTGCTTTTCATATATATGGAAGAAAGTTATTTGAAAATTTGTCAAACTCTTAGCCTGCATTAGAAAATTCAATTTTAAGATACTCTTTCTCTTTTTCTTTCTTTAATTTTCTTTTGCTTTTCTCTTCCACTACTCCCTCCCTTCCTTCTTTCCTTCCTTCCCCACTCCCCTCTGTGTGTGGAGGGGGCAGGTTGTCTCTGCAGAGGTCAGAAGTGCATGTCAGATCCTTTGAAGTTGGACTTTCGAGTAGGTGTGGTGGTTGTGAGCTGCCTGGCATTGGTGCTGAGGCATAAATTCAGGTTGTCTGGAATATCTATTTCTATTCTTAACCATTGAGATATCTTTCCAGCCCCACATGCAGTTTTAGAAGTTAAGCACCAATAGTGTTCTGTCTCTCTTTTTTATACACTTTAAATCTTCTGTGTGATAGTATCTCCCCATTATCTCCCCTTGGCTTACAATAATTAAGATTCTTAAAGCACGATCCTCTGTTGAGAGGATTTGTTGATTCCTGGTGTACAAGGAGGCATCTTAAGATTTTGGGCTGAATTTATTACACGGGCCATCCCTGGATTCCCAGGCTTCAGTCCTATCTTCTGAGAAGACCTTCAAGGCTCTCCTCAGAAAACACAGAGAAAAACATTGGTGAGAGGACACACCTGGGGTGTGTGTGTGTGTGTGTGTGTGTGTGTGTGTGTGTGTGTGTGTGTGTTTGTATCCAATACACCCAGAGTTTCATGAATGATAAGCAAGTACCCCCATCCCCACGTTCACTTCCTTGAAAACCTTCTTGTACCGCACTTGTGATAGATTCTTGATTTTAAGAGGGACAGTGATACCTGATAGAAACAAGCCCATATTAACATTTAACTGCAGAAGATAAGGCAACATATATGTTGTGAATAGCCACAGATTCTAATTATTACAAGGGTATTATAGCCAGGCTATTTTGACTTAAATAATGTATTTTTTGGACAGGAGGATTCAGGGTTTCATATGTCTTGAACATCTGATCCTTCTCCCTCCTCTCTCAAATGCTAGGATTACAGGCCAGTACCACTAATCCCTGCTTGTAATAAGTCTTAATGTCAGGTAAGGCAAGTATCTTATTCTTCTGCTATATTTCCCCCAAATATTAGTTTGCAAAATGTTTGTGTCACTTTGATTTTTCATATAAAATTTAGTTTCTGTTTGTCAATCCATAAAGCATTCACTTTCTATTTGGCTAGCATGATATCTGTTTTATAGGTATAGATGGTCAGGAAGAGAATTTTTGTATTTTAGTCTTCTTTAGTGAATTTTATAGAGTTTTAGATCTTTCACCCATCCTATGTTAAGTTTATATATAGGTGTCTTATATTTTTGTTGTTATTAGAAAAATTATCTCTTAAAATTGTATATTCCAACCATTTACTGTTAGTGTGTTGAAACACTTTGGCACATTCTTTGCAACTAACTTTAATAACTGCCTGTAGTTTCTTTTAGAACTTTAGTAGACAGTTATAGCCCCTGAAACTAATGTCAGTTTTGTATCTGTTGTTTTTATTTCTTCTTGACTTTCTTCATGGTTAGAAAGGGATAGGATATGTATTTGTATCTGATTTTAGCTTAACAAGTGCCTCTGATCATTATTAGTTATGATTTTAGCTGGCAGCCAGCAGTGGGGAGGCTGTCTTTGATCTATGCAGGTAATCTAATATATGGTATAAAACAGGTGCTTATTAAATAATTGCTGATTTAAATGCTGTTGTTCTCTCTAATCCATAGACATCTGTTAAGTAAGAGCATCTCTGTCAGACATAAAACATCTTAGTTATTTGCCTAAACCTAATGTTATTAAAAACCGCAATCTGGTGCAACACAGTGAATTATCCAGAGGAGGTGTCAAGTTAAATATTTAAGAACTTTTCAAATCTCTGTCATATGCACAAAGGAATTACTCCACTACTGGGGATAACTGATTTATGATAGAATCGCTCTTTTTAAACATCTGTTAATGCCAACCCACTCGGTATGAGCACTGAAATGTTCAACATGTCATCTGGAAGCTAGGCTTCTCAGTGCCTGCCATCATAGACTGATAGGGGCATCAGGAAGGGAGGTTCCACCACATTTGTGGTTTTCCTTTGGTGTGGAGATTATAAGAGTGCACAGCTTAGACCACCCCAACTTTAAAGTCTCAATTTCCTCCAGTGAGAGTGTGGACATAGGTTTGTTAGATTCCCTGTTCACATTTATGGGGCTGTGCTCACGGTACCAGCTGCTCTGATATCTCAGGGGTTTAAAGTCTCCTTCCACACTCATTTGGGGTTCTGGCAGGATTCATTTCCTTGCAGCTCTAGGACGGAAGACTTGAGCATCACACTGAACAAATGAATAGCACTTCTCTTTAGACACTTGATAGCATCCTGTATCCCTCTCTCCTAAGCCAACTAGGGGAAATTTTGCCTTTAAGGGATCACCTGATTAGATTAGGACCACCTGAAGTAATTTACTTTAAAAAAAAAAAACCTACTATGCTTGCTGACAGAAGCCTGGTATGGCTGTTTCCTGAGACATTCTACCAGCACCTGACCAATACAGATGCAGATACTCACATCCAGCGATCGGACTGAGCCAGTGGACTTCAATGAAAGAGCTAGGGGAAGGACTGAAGGAGTTGAAGGGGGTTGCAACCCCATAGGAAGAACAATATCAACTAACTGGACCACCTAGAGCTCCCAGTGACTAAACCACCAACTAAACAGTACACATGGAGGGACCCATGGCTCCAGCTGGATATGTAGCAGAGGATGGCCTTATCTGACACCAATGGGAGGGGAGGCCCTTGTTCCTGTGGAGGCTTGATGGCCCAGCATAGAGTGATGCTAAAGTGGTGAGGCAGGAGTGGGTGAGTGGGTGGAGGAGCACCCTTATAGAGGCAAAGGGAAGGGAGGAGAGGGAGGATAAGATGGAGTTGTGGAGGGGTAACTGGGAAGGGGGCTATCGTTTGAAATGTAAATGAATAAAATGATTACAAAACAAAACCCACTACAATTTATTTTTATTATTTTAAATGGTATGTGTCTGTGTGGGGCTATGCACACATGTGTAGTACCTGTAGTGGCCAGAGGCATTATATATCCCCTGGAGCTGGTGGTATGGTTGGCTGGGAGCTGCCCAAAGGGAGCCAAACTCAGGTCCTCTGAAGGGCAGCCAGAACTCTTAGCTGAGGGGACAGACATCTCCCCAGCCCCCTGACTTTTGATTTAATCAAAGACAGGTAGATGAAGACCTTGAGCTCATCTACACAATTTATTTTTTAACCATACTATATAAAGATTACTTTCTTAACATCTCATGTGCAGCATAGCTGCCCACATACAGAGCTGTGTATCCAGGGGGACAGACATCAGTGGAGTCCGCCATGGCTCCCAGTGTCTATCTGCGGAGTCGGGGCTCACTGTCCTCTCCTCTCACATGCTTCCTCTGTCTGTCTGGCATCAGCATGCTAAATGCTACAAGCCGAAACGTCGCTTCTTAGGTACACCTAGAAACTTTGTTCAGAGCAGAAGTTGGATAATTTATGGATTTTAATCCACAAGTTTCTGGTTTTCAGAGAGAGAGAGAGAGAGAGAGAGAGAGAGAGACGGGCACAGAGAGAGACACAGAGAGAAGAGAGCACATTCGTAATATATTTCACAAGTTACCCCCAAACTTTACTATTTACTATCTTGCTGTTAGTGGTAGGCCCCGCTATACCTTATTATTTACTTATTTGAATATTTCAAGTGCTTACTGGTTCCTGCAGTGGCAGGAAAACATTTCCCCAGTTTTTACTGTTATCTCTCAGAGGTGTGTTTTTTAGTAATACCTACATTACAGTAGCCTCTTGCAGTCCACATGGCGTGAGTTCATGTCACATGTACCTGATTTATGGTAGCCTCCTGCAGTCCATGAGGAGTGAGTTCATATATTGCGCTTGTCATATGTGAGGAAAGATAATCCAGGCTGGTTACCTCCTAAATGATACAGGGTCAGTTGACAGAACTAGGAATTCCGTCTAGGACCTTTGATATCAAGCACAGAGCTCTTTCACGCAGCTGCTTCGCAACCTTAGAAATGGGAAGAAATGAAAGTTTGCTGATAGGCTTCAAATTTTCATAAAGTAGGAGAGACAGAATTTGGAGACATACGGTCTCATTTTATGCGACTCTGAGCTGGCTCCCAAGGATGAATCTGCCTTTGTCCTGAAGATTTATACATAATTCTTTTTGAATTGGTCTTATTTTTTATTATGCCCCAGCACTTGTAATTTGGCATATGTCCCTTGTCTGCTTCATGCTCTCCTTGTATTTTTATGAGGCCATGTATCTTCTTATTTATAGGAAGTAGCAAATGGAAAACATGCCCGTGAACAGATTTATTCAAGGACTTCACAGTTTCTCGCTCTTGTGTTATTCCTTAATCACATTTCATTGTCTGGAGGCAAATATTCTAACAAAAGAATGATGGTAGTATCCAGAATGCCAATAGTCATGAGGCGTGGAGATGTCCGAGGACACTCTTCCACGAGGCAGCTTTGGCTAGGCTGACAGGTCTTCACAGGCATGACGGGAGATGTTATACAAACAATAAAATGGTTAAAAAATTTAAAATGTTTAATCTCTCTCTCTCTCTCTCTTTCTCTCTCTCTCTCTCTCTGTCTTTCCCTCCCTTCTTCCTTTCCTCCTTTCCTTCATCCTTTCTTTCTGGCTAGGCCTTGTTAAAATAGGCCCACAGAGTCTCAAAATCATGATTTTTCTATTTCCACATCCATACTTGGCTTTTAAAATTAAAGTATTTTGAATAACAACATAGACACATTACAGATTCAAATAGGTCACAAGAATGTCCAGTAAGAAAATAATTTTCCTCCTGATTTGTCACAAGTTTGGAGGTTCGTGGTAAAAATTTAGTGATTAGTTTTTTTTTTTCCAAAATGGGAAACATATTTTCTAGTGACTGAAAATGTAACCTGACTTTAAGAACAAGTGGGAATAAGAAAGTGTGTAGGGCTAGGCAGTGGTGGCGCACGCCTTTAATCCCAGCACTTGGGAGGCAGAGGCAGGCGGATTTCTGAGTTCGAGGCCAGCCTGGTCTACGGAGTGAGTTCCAGGACAGCCAGGGCTACACAGAGAAATTCTGTCTCGAAAAACCAAAAAAAAAAAAAAGAAAAAAAAAAGAATGTGTGTAGGGCTGGAGAGATAGGTTAGAAATGATTACTGATTTTCTAGAGGATCTGAGTTCAGTTCTCATCATCTAGTCTGGGCAGCTTACAACTGCTTGTAATTCCAGTTCCAGTGGATCAGATGCCCTTTTCTGGACTCCATGGGTGTGTTTGCATGTGTGCACACACTCGCGCACACACACATATTCACATGCACACATGCATAGCATACATGCATATCCATAACATATTTAATAGAGTGCATGGGAAACAGCAGTAAAAAACACATGTAGACATTCAAAAGAAAACCAGGCACTCTCATTCCAACCAAGCATCACGCTTGGGCTGACACAGCATGAATGACTGACAAGAAAATGCTGCTGTTTATGCACAAGGTGACAAGCATCATTTCTGCGAAGCGTCTACCCCATTTTTGATAGGCTTGTTAATCATTCCTTTCATGTTTCTGTGATCAAAATTCCAGAAACAACTTGAAGGAGCAAAGCTTTCTCTTGGCTCACAGTTTCGGTGGACTTCGGTTTCTCACGGCCGGGAAACGGAAGCCGGAGGGGCTCAGTTCACCATGATGGGAATGTATGGGAGAGGGTGTCCATATCAGGGTAGACATGTAAGCACCGTGAGAAGCTACAACCGCAGCTGGATGTTCAAAAGTCTGCCCCCACTGAGCTACTTAGGCCAAATAAGCCATACCTTCTAAGAGTTCCATAGCTTTCCAAAATAATGCCACCAGCTGGGGACAGAGTGCTCAAAAGGACTGCGACATACATTTTAGATTCAAGCCATAGTATTCTTCCCCTAGCCTCTAAAGTCTCTTTACAGTTCTGATGCTGCTCAAAGCTAAAAATCTCTTCTGTAACTGATAATAACCCATCTTTTTTAAAAGATAGGGTCTCACTATGTAGCTCTGGCATACTGGCAACTCACTATATAGACCAGGCTGGCTGTGAATGCATAAAGATCTGCCTGCCTCTACTTCCCAAATTCTGGGATTAAAGGTGTTCATCAACATTTAACCATATAAATGAACATTTATATACCTTGGCTGCATGATACAGAAAAATCAAGCTAAACCTGAGCTGGAGACCTCCTCCTTGCTGGCTAGCTTTCACAGGCCTGAAAGTTTCTATGCCAGCTGCTGGAGAGGAAGAAGTGTCAATATTGTGAACCCTATAATCGATGACAGCCTACCTGGCAGGTAAGATGGGAGACTTGTGTAATAGTAGCGCAGATGTTATGAGTATAACAGGTGTGGGTGTATCTGATTGCATCTGAAGCCCACTCCAAGGGGAACATTCATTTACACTTTGTACTATAAACCTGGCCAAATTCCCATGGAAGGGGACGTCATAGACCCTTGTACTGACTTAATTTCAATGTTTATACCCATAAGCAAATGCTACTCTTAGCTCTAATCAGAGAATCCTCTGTTTCCAGTGAATGGAGGTGAATGCAGAAATTTATGACTGTACAAGGTGCTGAGAAAAAGAGACAAAAAAAAAAAAAAAAAAAAAAAAGACCTTTACAGTATTTTGTCTAAGTCATTGTGGAAGAGGGAGCAGGAAAAAAAAAAAAAAGTAAGAGCCAGAAAAGAGAAATGAGCATGACATGGTACCATCTCCTGGGCTGGGTGTGGTCACTGCGACCACAAACTGAGTACCTGCAAAAGCCTACATTGAGTCTGCACAATAATGGGCCCGGCAAAAGCCAGGCATGGGTGGAGTAGGGACTGCAAGGGCTCTACCCTTCACTGTTGAACTGTTGCTACTGACATAATTCAGGGGGATTGTGATGGTGGGTGGCGGCGGGCGGCGGCAGCGTGTGTGTGTGTGTGTGTGTGTGTGTGTGTGTGTGTGTGTGTGTGATTCACTTCAGTTGTATACCTACTAGAGTCCACCAGGGTCAAATGAATAGTTTCAATCCAATGGCCACATAGATTGCTGTGGTTAAATGAAGTGATTCACTAAACTGAACTAAAGGTCACCAATTTGGGAGAGGGAGAAGTAGGGTTTGATAAGGAGGGAAAGGAGATAAGAGATAGTCGGAGGGAAGCGTGGGCGTGATGCTTATATATATGAATGAAATCATCAAAAGCAAACACTAACACAAGATCAAGATCAGCCGGCTTACAAAGCTTGCCTTGGCTGACAAGCAGGAACTTACATTTTAGGAGAGTTAGTATCGTTCTCCTCATGTTGCTAGGAGAGGTTCTGTGTGAGTGAAGTGTGCTGAGGTGGTGGTTCAAGCTGAGCATATGCTTTCTTTGGGAAGACCTGAAGTTTCGGGGTGTACTAGACAGAAGGTGTCCCCATGACCGGCCCACAGTCAAAGCTTACAGCACCAAGTCTCTACTGAGCTTCTCTGGCACACGTTTTGTTCTTGTTCTAACTCAGGAACTAGGTACATTCTGTGTGACTCCACCTAAAGAGGGGTCCTGGAAGCCTATACTTCCTTTTCTCTAACTTCCTTTTGTTGAGTTTGCATTGTATCCTCTCACTGTACTACATTTAGCTCTGAGTGTGACTGCAAAAGAAAGTTACAAAATTGTGATATAGTGTAGCCAACAGTAAACATGTTTGTTACATAAAGAATGAAGAGGAGGGGTGTGCGGGCAAAAGCAAGACCAAAACACAGCAGAGAAGACTTTAAATATTGTGACTCTGTGTCTAGCATCTGGGTCACATGGACACATCACCTGCCTTTCCGATAGGCTGGAGAAACTCTGCCCTGGGGGTTGTCATAAGAAGCCCATGTTGCCTCCGACTGAGGCTGGCTCTGCTCAGAACCTGCAGCTTTTTCTGCTCTTGTATTTCAGTGGCTAGCATCTCCGACGTTCTGGTGTCTCTACTTTACCCCAGGCTTGCCCTCACAGCATTACACATATCCCTTATAGGAGATGCCCCGAAAGGATTCCAAACCTAGCTCCACATTGCCTGATCTCATAGGTTCCTCATTATAAAAACAAACAACAAACAAACAAAAAAATCAGTCTTGGTAGAAGCCTCCATAACTTCATAACTCTGACACTATCCATGGCTACCAGACCAGGGAGACATAAATATGGCAGTTCAGCTGCTAATTGGGGCAGTAGTTGATTACCTCATCGTAGAGTGCAGCAGTTTTGCAGGCTTGAAAGGATAAACCTGGGAAGTGTGGCAGGTCTGTCTGTGAGATTAGAAAACCCAAGGGGTGCTCCATTTTTATTTTTTAGGGTACTCTATTTTTAAAGGAAAGTCTCTCAAACTAGTTTGCAGCTTTATACCTCAGAGCCCTAATTCCTGAAAAGCTCTCAAGGCATCATTTCTATTGTCTCAGTGTAAATTGCTTGATGTATTTTTAATGTGCTATCCTTTTATATGACTGCATTCATTGTCTTAACCTTTAAATGAGCACCGTTTCTATCTAAAGTGCTCTCTCTTTTCTCAGACCATTCTAGTCTGCCTTTAGCTTCTGATGCTCACTGTAGGTTTGGCTAACAGCAGCCAGCAATACCCGTACCACGGTCTGAATGCTGTGCTCTTTTGAAACTTCCCGAGCCAAGTTAATATTAGTCCACTAGTATGATTTGGAAGACAGCACGCCACTATAGAATTAAGAAGTATGGTGGCTTGAATTGCACAGCTCCGAAAGATATGGTGACATCCACATTTTGGAATTAATGAATGTGATCTTATTGGAAACCTCTTTGCAGATTTCATCAGGTAAGATGAGGTTATACTGATTTGGGGGAGACATTACACCTAATGACTAGAGCCATTAGCAGGTCATGTGAAGATACAGCAACTCTCAGGAAAAAGGCCACCCAATAGAAAAGAGAAAGAGTGTAGCAATGCTGCTTCAGGGCAAGGGATACCAGTGATTGCCAATAACCATCAAAATCTAGGAGAGAAACTCAGAACTGGGTCTCTTGTAGAGAGAGCTTCCAGAAGAAGCTAATTGGCGATATCTTGATTTTGGAGTTCTAGCCTGTCAAATGCTAGGATTAAAAGTATGTGCCATCATACACATGTGCTAGGCATTTTAATCTCTTTAGAATCAATCTATATAGTTAGTGTGTGGCACTTGGCAATGATATGACAAATGCATGCTTTTCAGTTCCCATCAACCAAGAGCTTCAAAATAAGCTCATGTTTATTGTAGATAGATAGCACTGTCTTGCTTTAAGCCATTATCGGTACCCAGCTTTTTCATAAAAATATAGTCTATAGTGGATTTAAATATCTTAACTCTAAAAATTATTATATTACTCCACTTTTGTGCTGAGTCTGATTGAAGGAAGAAGAAAGTGACTTAGATACTTGAGTAAGATGTATGATAGAGATTGGAGAGAAAGTCCACAAAATTTCGGGGAGATGCTTTGCTGTTCATGTTTTTAGTGTGTCAATCAGCATTGGACATTATTCTAAATTATTTTCGCACAGTAAAGGATAAGTTATGACACCTTGAACCTACCATAACTAAGATTTAAGGACAGTACTTTGTGGACCTCCTTCAGTTTTTAAGAATATAGTCATTGCCCTAAAATACTGCACTGAACCACTTATGACTTGATGATGGTCAGTTTTGAGTGGGAACTATACAAAACTTTAAGTAGGTCCATGGCTGTGCGGCATGTGGACCATGCCCCAAAAAGAACCGAAATGGAACTGGTGAACGAGAGCATGCTCAATCCCCAGAAATCTCAAAACTTGAGACCAGTAGGAGTATAGCTAGCTCCTCTTTTTCTGTGCCTGCCTTGGAGCAAGTAACCAGGCAAGCCCCAACCAGATGGTCGTAATCAGTCAGTCAAAAGTACTCAGCAACCGGAACATCTATACATGCTAATGAGGCATGTGAGTAGCCTTAGCCTTCAGCCAATGACCTTTTCCTTACCTGGATATTTTCATTCCTTTCCCAAAGCTATGTTATCCTTGGTTCATCCCAAATGAAAGGTATGCATTTGAACCTACCCCAAATAAAGAAATACAAACAAGTTAAGATCATCTCAGAGAGCTTCTTCATTAAAGATTATCCGAGAAGGCCTTCACCTAAAAGAGCTGCAACACTAAGATTCTCTAAGAAGATCCCCCTCCCAAACATCCTGGGTTCCTGCCCCTCCCTGACTCGGTTTCACCCCTCCTGGCTTGGTGGGCAGCAGTGTCTGACACCCTGGAGGGAAGAGGTGGACCTAGGATGACACCCGTTCTGGACTTCTCCCTATTCTCTCAAGCCAGTGTACCAGTAGAGTCCAGACACCCCAAGAGGAGAGGCAGAACCTGGGACCATACATGGTATGGTGTGAACTTCTTTGAAGAAGACTCAATGTAGAGGTAGACAAAGACTCCATATAATATTTGGGATTGTACACGAGAAAGTTTCTTAATTATGAACTGTTACGATTTTTGGAACAAGACTATTATACCACTGAATGCTAGGAGAGAGAGAGAGAGAGAGAGAGAGAGAGAGAGAGAGAGAGAGAGAGAGAGAGAGAGAGAGAGAGAGGAGAGATCGGTCAATCATCAGTGCATCCGATTATCAGATGCTTGTCACAGTCTGGACTGCTAGATTGTAAATTTGGAAGAGCATAGTGACAATTCATCATAAAATAAAAATGATCTATTGGGCCCAAAGAATTTGAAGTGGTGCACCAAGTTATTTCAGTAGAACTTATATCACTTATTTTTCCATTTCACAGGAAATGATTTCACAGATTGGTTGACTTCATCTGCGGTATCACATATTGATGGCTAACTTGCTGTACTCCTACTCAGTGGTAGCCCCGAAGAACAGTTGGGGGTGGAATACTCCCAGTTATCAGAAGTATAAACATAAAAATGATTTGCTCTTCTCTATGCAGGAGAATTGGGATGAAGTAATGAAATGCTTCCCAGAGGGTGACTTACAGCTTGGTTTGGGAGGAGCAGATTGGGTAACACTTTAAGATTGAGGACCAGAAGAACCATGAAAGAGGAATAGGCAAGATCTTTGAGTGTATGCGGTTCTTTCTTAGGTTTTTGCCTGTCGAAATGCTTCGACCCAGAACAAAACAAGCGGGTGGATAGAACGTCTGTCTGGTGGAAGCTGCCCCCCCCCCCTTGTTCAGCTGTACAGTGCTTACACAATAAGCTGATTGATCAGCAATGGCAGGAGAGATGCAGACAGTATAATACATCCTTGGCCACAGCTAGTCTAGCTTCTGTGATGCTTAACACTGGGCCTATCAAAGGTCAGTGCTGAACTCCTGTCCTGTTATTACACACCTCAAGATCATCCGTTGCCAGCAAGTAGATTATATCAACCCTTAACTTCAATCTTCGTTCTTCCTTCCATCTTGACTTGAATTAATATTTTCTCTAAATATGAATGCCCTTCCCTACTAAAGAACAGTGCTTCTGTACCACCACCGTACTCACAAAACTCAAGATTTACAAAAGCAGTAAGGTATGATACCTTCCAAAATTCAGGGAATGGTTTCATAAAGGTGTACAAGTTAGTATGTGGTTAAAAGGTCTTTTGGAGCCTGTATTTTATAATACCACAGAGAAAACAAACAAATGATTAAAGTTTTGTTTAGGATTGACCAGTACCCTTCATGATCACGTCAAATCACCGATGATGAGTACTGTTCTCACGGTCAAAAAACTCCAGAACCAGGAACCAAGACAGGAAGCAGAGTGGCCCTTTTCACCTTCACTCCTTGAAGTGCAACTAGAGAACTCTCATCTTCTTTTCTTGACTGATTAGCTCAGCTTTATTGCAAGAATACTTTTGGTATTAGGTGTGGAGAACTTTTGGGGCCGCTTCTAGAAACTTGGCAGGAATTTGACATTGGACCAGGACATGGAAGTTAGCTCAGTCAGGAATCTGGTTTTGGGCTAGAACAAAGAAGTAGGCTTCAGGCAAGAATTTGACTTTGGGCTAGGACAGGGAAGTAGGCTTAGATATCTTGGTCAACCTGATTGATAAGCCCCTAGAAACAGTACTGTGTTTATTGCCTAGCTTGTTCCTTGACTATTTTTAGTGCCTTGTTTGTTCCTTAACCTAGAACTGACCTTATTATCTGCATGTCATTAAAATGGTATAAAAGCAGACTGGGAAAAAGTAAACCTGTTTCAGCCTCAGAACATAATACAGCACTGTCTAATTGTCTTTTTTTCTTTTTAATCTTCGCTCCTTCCATGGAAAACCCATTGATTGACTGAGCTGGCTTGGTCACTTAGGGTTTTAGTGCGTGTCCATTGAACTTAGAGTTCTGAGTTAAAAGAGTTAAAAATTATCTCTAGCATTTTATGGGTTCTTCATGTCTGCAGACAAGCAGTTAAAGAAAGGTGTTACTATAGTCATGCTGCAGTGAGCCTACTTGCTGAATTCTTGCTATGTTCATTGTGTTTCAACTTCTAGTAATAGAGTCAAAGTAGCAATTAGTGACCATAGCAAAGCATAATAATATATAGTCAAATAAGCAATAAATATAATAAAATAGTCAAATTGATATTAAGCTTATATCAAATAAGTTTTTAGGGTAGGGAAAGAGACTAGAATAGATATTTTTCTGTTGTTTTTCTGATGGATGGTCGATAACATTCCAAGATAGTTTCTTTTGGAGACAATTATACTAAGTTTTATTGAAAGGAAATTTGTAGTAACAAGAATCAAATTTCCCACATTTCTAAGTTTCAATAAGCAACTTAACCAGAGGCTTAGGTCTGATTCTTCCTGTATTTATGTTTCTGAAATTAAAAAATATATGAATTCAAATAAAAATATTTTTTGGTGTTCACTATGGAGGACACCTGGTATTTGGTATTCATAAAAAAAGAATGTAATTGGCTAGAGAGCAGTTAAGAGCACTGGCTGCTCTTCCAGAGGTCCTGAGTTCAATTCCCAGCAACCACATGGCGGCTCACAACCATCTGTAATGGGATTTGATGCCCTCTTCTGGTGTGTCTGAAGACAGTGACAGTGTACTCATAAAATAAATAAATAGTTCTTTAAAAACAGAATATAATTATTTTCACTTGAGCAACAAATGACTAATTAATGAATGTCTGTTAATACATGAGAAACTGAGACATAGAAAAATTGCATTGCCTTCATGGAGACAGAGATGTGGTACTTTTTAAAAAAAGAAATTATAACTCATGACTCTGGTTTTAAAAATAAATACTTATATTTTGATTGTTTCTGAGTAAAACAAGCTTTATCAAAAGTTCTTAAAAATGGTTTGGAAACTCTAAATAAAAAGACTTAAAGTTAATTCTACTATTTTCAATGTTTTGAATAATCACATTTCTACACTTTTCTCTTTGATGTATACACATATATAAGATTTTATTGTTATTTTTGTGTTTCTGTTAATGACAGTATTTGAGAGGAAATGTTAAGAATGTTTCACATTTACATGGATTAACAATTAATTTTTATATTTTAATTCTAATTTATACTGTTCTTCCATACCGTGAAGTAATTACTACAATAGTCACTTAACTAAGCCATTAAATGTATAAAATTAACCTTGATAAGTAATTTATGAATAAAAAATTGATCTCTAATTACCATGGTAAAACGAGTAGTAAAATGAATATTCGTTTTTCATTGATGCAAAACTTTACCTAAGTTTGTAGACCAATACTTTATACAGATTGAATTGTAAAGTTTCTAAACTAGTAACAATATCAGGGATTGCTATCTAAAAACAATTGTACAGTAGCAAATATAAATAAATAAATTTCAATAAACTTAGCTAGAAATTTTCAAATGAAACGTTCTAATTTGGCATAATAATATAAATTGAGACACTAGAGGGCGCTCTGCCTCTACTGTGATTCAGGCGATAGCCAGGGCCTTGAGGGAAGGTAGGTGAAGATGTTTAGGATTCAGGAAAGTTAGAATTTCCATGTAGCATGTAAATAGCTCTCGGTTAAAATTTTCACTAGGGACGATTTAAGTTCTTTAATGACTAAAACACAATTAAAGTCTCAAGTATGCTCATATGATTTAAGAAGTTGGATTTATAATATTTGTCCTGTATTAATGTCATTTTACTTGATTAATTTTATTATCAATGCTGTGTGATTTTGGGATGGAGGTGGGTGATTATCAGAGTACTGATTCAGGCAGCTCACCCCTTCCCTGTAACAAGGCCCATTGAATCCACATGGGTGGCCCTAAAATGTGCTTAGATCTAGCATGTGTTAATCTAATATCCCTTGGTGGTGAATTGGACATTTAGGAGTGTGACATTAATGAACACACTCCAACATTTATTTCTGAGCCCCTTTCTCCTCGGGCCATCGGTAGAGGGAGATAAGACTCTGATGAGATGGGATTTCGTTAGCACAGAGACCAATTTGTTTATCAGGCTTTTAAAATCTGAATTCTGTCACTTCAGCTATTGTATTCTCAACTCTAAATAATTACCAAATTTCCCTATTGTCTCACAGCAAATAGCTTTATTTTTATTTTATTTTGTTTTGTTTTTGAGGCAGGGTTTCTTTGTGTAGCCCTGGCTGTCCTAGAACTCACTCTGTAGACCAGCCTGGCCTTGAACTCAGAGACCCACCTGCCCCTGCTTCCCCAGTGCTGGGATTAAAGGTGTGGGCCACCACCTCCTGACTTCATAGTAAGCAGCTTTATCTATTGTAAGTGTATTAAAATCTAGGCATTTGTGGCAGCAAATGCCTTTCCTGAACGCCAGTTTGTGACTGAATAAGTGTTGTCTCGTGGGTTTGGTTTATTGAAACAAATAATCAAACCACCCCCCAAACCCTGTAATCCCTGCATGGCGTCACTCTTTTCCCCTAGGATTGTATTCTTGGTTATAGGCTCAGCTGCCGAAGCTGACCAAGGAATACAAAGTGTCCTTGTATGCGCCATCACCTGCGGGTAACATTAGATTTTCAGTTTGAGTCTCGTCTGGCCTATCAAGTACTCAATTCCTCAAGCAGCTCAAGTCCTGCTTTTCTCCTTCCCTGAAGACTGTAGTTGCAGATGAACGTTTAAGCCAGCAGAGGGAGCTGTGCCACCGACTGCGTTTTGAGTTTCGTGAGTCTCCATCCTGCATCCTCCTTGCGGTGTTTACCCAGGTATCTGTAAGGCCTCACTGTGCTACCAACTTTTGCATCCTATCCTTTATTCTGTAGCAATATCCTTTACATTTATATAGCACTCTTGCCACGCATTATGCGTCTTCAGAGTTTTCGTTCGGTTCGTCTAAATCAGGGCTTGTCTTCTGGCTCCAATAGCTGGAGAGAAGGTCACTACTCCCTGAGCTCAGAGTGTCACAAGAAGCACACATTGGCATTTTTAACCTATAACTCGATGCTGTTGCAAAACAGAGTACTGAATTTAGTCCACTAGAACTACACAACATGTTTGCTCTACACACAGAGACTGCCAGTTGCAAGGTTTCTTCCCAAGCATGCTGTCATTTATTTTAATAGGTCTGGGTTGAGAGCTGAAGGTGTTTGAACAGTTGCCCCAGACAGGAACTCAGTTTCTTAGAGCACAGTCTCTCAGAAGTGAGTGAAGTTAATCTGCAAATACTCAGTTGGCTTTTGTTCCTTTATTATTTTTTTTTTTCTCACTGGATGAATTGGGACATTTCTCCCTTCCTTTTCTTACTCTTCTGCTTAACTTCTGTGTCAAGGACAGACTAATTTGGATAATTAGCTTCCTGCATAACTGACATTGAAAAGCTCCTTGGTCTACACATATCCTTTATACAAACTGGAATAGATGATTCCAGAACTGTTTCCACCTACAATAACTTATTTACTGGGTCAGTATTTGGAATCAAATGATACTTAATTTTTTTCTAGTCTTTTCAGAAAACAAGGTGGCACATCTTTCTCCAAGTGATCTCATTCCATCTCTGCAGAGCCACAAATCTTCCCTAGTGGATGACAAGTGGAATTCCATAAGTCTTGGGCACATTGTAAAAGCAACACACATATGTAAAGATCCCACAGAAACTATGACAGATTACAGATGGTTACATGTGCCAAGAAATGAGATGTTCTGGGAAAGCTGTGCCACCAATCTCATCATACTCTATTCAGAAGAGACCAGAAACAAATCCTGCTCTTAAGAGCCAGTCATTCATCTGGGTAGGATGCTGTCTTATGATGGTACTATGTCTTGGGGTGCAACATTCTGGTAAAGCCAGTAAGAGCAAGGCTGCTCTTAAAAAATCACAGAGAGGAATCATTCTGGCAGATTTGACATCACTGATTAGCTGGATGGCTTTGTAATGTTAATTCAGCCAGTCTCTGTGGTATGGTCAACTTTACAAACACAAAGCACTAAAACCGAAGGCCAAATCTGTAAAATAATCGAAGTGCCAATTTTTTTGTGTTACTTGCAGTTCATGATAAGAAGCAGAATCCTCTGTTAGCATGCGCAGAACCCACTTCTTCTCTGTGATGAACTACTGGGGGTCCAGTCTTATTAATAGAATGCCTACTGGCTAAATATTTTATCTCATAACACCAACATAACATTGCATTATTTATTTATTTACTTGGGTCAGCTTTGTAGAAGTCAGTTCGATCCATCTACTGTGTGAGTCTCAGGGATCGAACTCAGATCATTAGGCTCGGCTGCAATCACCATTATCTGTAGAGCCATCTTGTTTGTCCAGCATTGTCGGTGTTGAGGACTCAGTCATACTATTTTAGCTAATCCATTGTATTCTGCTTAGTACAATTTCTTTGGCTATATGTGGCCTTTACCTGGGCCACATTGAGCTTTCAGTGGCGGGAGACTCTTCTTTGCAGGTGATTTTTCTTATTTTTCATCCATGATCAACCCAAACGATATTCTTGTCAACTACAAAGAAGAGCAGCTGACGTTTTCTTTTTCCATTATACTCCCTTATTTATGTTTTATGTCCCCACAGAGTCTACCAGAAGTTTATTTTCAACCAAAACATAACATTTTGTTTTCTAAAGAGGGAAGATATGAATCACCAATTCAGCATACTTAGAGGAAGAAAATTTACTTTAGGCAAGTTATTTCCTATAGTTGCTTTCAGCATGGATAGTAATTTGCCTTGCCAGGGACAACCGCTTAAAGCCCACCACTTACCTACGGAGAGCGAAGCCTGCATAACCGCCTCTCTCATCCTTTCCTGCTACGGATGCTAAATGTACTGCACTTGGGATATTCATCAACAAGTCATCTTTTTCATTACACATTGAATGTCTTCTAATAACGAGGTCTAAGGGACTAATTTTTACGTTGCTTTAGATACCTCAGCCTTTGTCTTGTCTGTAGCATCATGATTTTGGTAAATAGTGTTCTGCTACTTGAACATCTGATAGCTCTTTATTAGTAGTGGACTTAACAGAGGACTTTGATTTGACAAAAAACAGAATTAAGTGTACCTCGGTCTCCAGAATAACTGGAAAGTTCTGACTGGGAAATGCCAGCCCCACAACCATGGCTTTGTATCGATGAAGAAACTTGGGAGGAAGAAAGTCCCTTGATGATTTTATGATGTAACAGTTTTATTGAAAAACGTCCCCAAAGAAATAATTTTATGAGAGCAAAGAAAATATTTACAGCACACACACACACACACACACACACACACACACACACACACACACACACACACACACACACACCAATCCATGGTGACATGTGAGAAAAGACAAGGCAGACCTGCTGGAGGAAGCAGAAATGCTTTATTGCATTCCCAGTGACTGCACTGTTCAGTGCTATGATTTATCTCTAGAATGTGTTCAGATTTGCTCAGTCCGGAGCCTATTTCTGTTCGAAGACTGGATTTCCCTGGTCTTGTGTTGGTTGTAAGTGGATGCGGAAAGAAGAGCACCTTGTGTAAGCCACCCTGAGCCTTTACGCTGCCTCCTCGACACAGCTAACGATCAGCACAGTTCTCTGAAGCAGGTTTCATCCCCCAGAGAGATTACATCCCAGATGAAAGATGAAGTTTTAGGAACCCCAGAAAATCTATGAGAGCCTTCCTGGTGTAGGAGCCCAGTCCAAAGCATGTAGCACACCCCGGAGGGCACAAAACAACCCTTGTAGTGTTGTGATATTACCTTCTGATGGAATTTTGCTGGAATTATTTACTACGTGGAGGTGTGTCAAATGGAGGACTTTTCAGATCAGTACTTAGGAGTATTTGAGTGAAATAGAACATGATTAATAAACTAGGCAATGTAGGAGCAAGACAGATTTGGAGAGCTACAACCAGCAATGGAACATAAAAAGCGAATGAAGACACAGAGCAACTTGATTGGCTCTAGCTAATTTATTAGTCATTGGCTACATCTTAGGTAGTTGTTTTTCATTAGGTAATTGTCTGCAGCACCTTCAGTGCCAACTGAAGTCCAGTTACGGTGATAGAACACTACTGATTTGGTATGGTGGGCCCAGCACAGGTACCCAGTCTTAATGCATGCCTCCTCACAAAATTGTATCTAACCATTCTTCCCCTTGGGTTATCCTCTTACGTTAGAGTTTGGCTAAACTCTTGGCATCTGTGCCAAGATATTAAATATAATTCCAAAAGCCATTCATAATTTATAGCACCCTTATGTCCACATATTTCAGTTCTTGTCATTCTACCCAACGAGAGACCATTTAGCAGTTGGCTGCATGCAGATATTTAAGCCTGAGAAGACACTGCACCAGGGGTGCTGCTATTACATCTCTTAAGAAGAGAACAGTAATATTCCTAGCCAAGACCTGCAGAAAACAAATCCATTAAAACTGAATAATTAGAGGACAAGTGATCATTTTTGTTTTTTGTAATGTAGACTCTTCATTGCCCAATATATTTATTTCATGCAACAAAAGTATTAGTAACTGCCAAGACCATTCGCTGTACAGCCACTGAACTAACACCCCACAGCTATTAATTCATAATAGATGGAGAAGGGTGTTTAGAAAACTGGTTATCACATTAGCCCAACAAGTGAAAGCAATGTAAGCAAGGACAAGTCAGGAGGAGGAAGAGCCTCAGGATTGTGGAGCTGTGGTATTTCATCTTGGGTCCTCAAATCATCTACACATGAGGTAAACATTTCCTCAATGTACCTGTCATGGTTTGAATATACTTGGCCCAGGGAGTGGTACTATTAGGAGATGTGGCAAAGTTGGAGTAGGTGTGGCCTTGTTGGAGAATGTGTGTCACTGTTGAGGTAGGCTTTGAGGTCCTATGCTCAAGCTCTGCCCAGCGTGGAAGAGAGAGAGCCTCTTCCTGGCTGCCTGCTGAAGCCAATCTCCTTCTGGTTGCCTTAGGATCAAGATATACAACTCTTGGCTCTCCAGCACCATTCCTGCAAGTGGCCATGCTTCCTACCGTGATGATAATGGACAGAACATCTGAAACTTTTAAGCTAGCCCCAATTAAATGTTGTCTTTAGTCATGGTGTCTCTTCACAACGAGAGCCCTAATTAAGATGGAAGTTGGTACCAGGGACTGGGGTATTGGTGTGATATTCCTGACCATACGTTTGTTTTGAGGAATGTGGATTTTTGGAACTTTTGATTTAGAAAGCAGTGGAATGGCTCAACGGGTCATCTTAGGAGTATGGAAGATATTGGTGTTAATGGTGATTTGAACTGTGGGGGAATGGCTTAAGAAAATGGCTTAATGGTTTCAAAGAAAAATGTTAGTATGTGGCCTAGAGACTGCTTTTGTGATATTTTGGTCAAGACTGTGGCTGCATTTTGCCCTTGTCTGAAGAGTCTACCTGAGGCTAAGGTAAAGAGATTTCAATTAATTGCATTGACAAAGGAAGTCTCAAAAAAGCTTAGTTTAGACTTTTTCCTGTGGCCTAGTCTTAGGAAAAACGTACCAAGCATAGCAATCTGAGAAAGGAAAAGTAAGAGATGTATGGTTCAAGTATTAAAGGGGCACCAGGAAGTGAAATGGAACTGAATCCTATGTTCTAGGAGATACAACAGATTAAGGGAGTAGTGATCTGAGGGCAAGATCCCACCCAGTTAAGTTTATTGTTTATTGTAGTGTTTGCAGCTGAACAGGGCTAGTTAGATCATGTTAGGCGATATTATGACGTGGTTATTGTTTTCATTTGGACATAAGGAGATATGATTATGTCAGATTAACAAGGGATGGATTGTGATGGCTAGTTTTGTTGTCAACTTGACTATCTCTGGAATGATCTACAATCCATAAATGGAGGGCATGTGCATGGTCCAGATCTTGAGGCTGGAAGAGACAGGCTTCTTGAGGCATAGTGGCCATGAAAACCTTAGGTACAGGCATGGCGGTATACAGCTTTAATCCCAGGAGACATGAAAGCAGGCATGGTGTTATATGCCTTTAATTCCAGCATTCAGCAGACAGAACCATGCAGATCTCTGAGTTCAAGGTCAGTCTACAGAGCAAATTCCAGAACAGCCAAGCTTAGGCAATGAAGGAGCTGGAAAACAGAAAGCTGGTGATGATATAATAGAACAAGGGAGTGGGGCAGGCTTGTTTTAGCTCTAGCAAGCAGCAGTACCCAGCAGCTTCACCATGTGGCTTTGGTGAAGAATAGAAGGGGTTACCAGAACATTTGATGCTGGTTAGTTGGAGCTAAGAAATTAGTGGTGATTAAGAAGAGACCAGCATCCTTGAGTTGAAATCTTCTGGAAAGTGTTTTCTGAAAGCACAAAGAAGCTGTGTTCCAGAGATAACCAAGTTTGTACCTCATGCTACAGCTGTACTTGGTAATGTGTAAGAGTTACCTAGATGGTACTGGTTTTGAAGGCATGAAGGGGTCATGGAGAGCTGCTGAGGCTTGGTTCTGTGAAAGGCCAGGAAAGACCACTAGTGAAGGTACAGCATCAATAGTCTAGGACTAAAGAGGTCATGCAAAGAAATTGAGGCTTGACACCATAAAGGGAGCCTATTAGAAGCTATTAGTGAAGCCTAGTTGCAGCAGAAGACCTCAGCATATTGGATATGCCAGTACTATTGGATGACCAACAAAAAACAGCAGCAGCGGTGGAGTGGAGACAGCCAGAGCCTAGTGTGCTACAAAGGGCAGAGCTGGAGAAGTAACCCAAGCCCTTTGGGGGAACCCAGACATTGGAACAAGAAATTGTGAAGTTGAAGCTTTCTTTGGAGACCCCAAGATATTAGAGTGGCCAGAGCCATGGGATACCTGCTGAGGAAAGCTGCTAACGGGAGTAGAACCAGCCCAAGAGAAAGAAGTGTGCTACCATCATCAAGTTGAACAGAGTTGAACATTGTAGGACCCCCGATCCGGGGAGACCCTCCCTCAAGTCTCGGGATAGCGAACTCCCCCAGTAACGCACGAGAGACCGTTCTTGATGTAAATACAAGAGGTTTATTTGAGCCTAATCTAGTGCACTAGGGCCGACTCATAGTCTATACAGAGACAAGAGGAGTCGACCTCTATCAGCTAAAATTAAGAGTATTTATAGAAAAAATCATAGAGCAGATGGAATTTTTCATG
>CM052701.1:89091048-89124586 GCA_028551405.1 Uromys caudimaculatus
AAAATTAAGAGTATTTATAGAAAAAATCATAGAGCAGATGGAATTTTTCATGCATCAGGGAAAAATACAGGGTTGCAGTTACATAGATATCGAATGTCCTTGTGGCTCATTCTTATCTTATGGCAGGGAAGACAGGATGTCCTTGGTTAAGCTGACCAGAATGAGAGGAGGGGAGGGGGAAGGCGTGAGTGTCTGGGCTGAGAGGAGGGGAGGGGGAAAGCGGGAGTGTCTGGGCTAGTCTTGCCTGCATTTTTATTTTAACTCTTCAACATCAGTCATAGAGATAGAGCTTGGAGTTTTTCCAGCTGGTTTTTGGTCTTGCTTTAGGCTAGTATTTTCTCACCATAACTCTTTGGAATGGTAGTATATATCCTATACCATATGTCTGAAGTATTTTCTCTGCTTTTTTATTTTGATTTCATAGGGATTAATTACAGTTAAGAGATTGCATGAATCTCAGAAGAGACTTTGAACTATTAACATTATTGAGACTGTTTTAGACTATGGGATTTTCGAAGTTAGACTAAGTGTATTTTGCATTATGCTATGGCTAGGTATTGACACATAGACTCATGAGTTTTAACAAGCCTATGGGAGCAAGGGAGTGGAATGTGGTGGTTTGAATATGCTTGGCCTAGGGACTGGCACTATTTGGAGGTGTGGCAATGTTGGAGTAGGTGTGGCCTTGTTGGAGGATGCGTGTCATTGTGGGGACGGGCTTTGAGGTCCTATGCTCAAGCTCTTCCCAGTGTGGAGGAAAGAGCTTCTTGGCTGCCTGCTGAAGCCACTCTCCTCCTGGTTGCCTTAAGATCAAGATGTAGCACTCTTGGCTCCTCCAGCACCATGTCTGCCTGCAAGCTGCCATGCTTCCCGCCATGTTGATAATGGACGGAACCTCTGACACTGTAAGCTAGCCCCAGTTCAATGTTGTTTCTTATAGGAGTTGCCTTGGTCATGGTGTCTCTTTACAGAAATTGAAACCCTAACTAAGACAGTATTTTAAGATCTTTAAAATGTATACAGTGCTAGGAACCCAAACCATACAGGGACTTAGATTATAAGATACAGGCTCAAGTTTTGAGATTCTGAGGCTTTCACTGAAGAAGAAAAATCAGAGAAATTAGAACAGTTACCAGGCCAACATCTTCCCATAGTTAGTATTGTCCTGCATTCTCCATGATGAATGAGATAAAAAGACTTCTAGAAATAGAAGTTTAAAGACTCAGGACAGACCATATATATGCTCATGCCCTCCATGAGTCCTAGCTTCATATTAAATTCCTTTCCCCATTCAAGTGTGTAATATGATCTCCTTACAAGGGCCACCGTGGGCAACCTGATTTGGGTCAGATTTGGTTTATAATTGCATTTAAGTTGTTTAATTCAAATTGTTTCTCATAACAATCTTATTTACTTAACTGGCTTATGGAATGAAAATCTGCCAAAATTCCTTGGTATTCATCAATTCCTGTCCTCCACGATGTGTTCCAGAACAACCAGTGTCTCTGATTGATAGAATTCTAGGAATCCATGCTCAGTGATAGGATTCCAAAATTACAAAAGTCTAGTATTTGTCAGAGTCTGTTCTATGAATTTCCTTGAATATGAAACTCTTCAGTCCAGAATAAGACATAAGCATCTCTTGGGGAAATATTGCACTATAACATTCTATAGTTTGGCCCAGTCAACCAAGAGCTATTCTGTGTTGCCTAGGACACAGCTTTTATCTAAGGTAGGGATAATCAACCCTGTCAGCTGCCTGCCTTCTAGGCTTGTTGGCCAGGAAGGAATACACATCATCCATTGCTATTTATTTCTGGTTTTGTTAGCTTTGGGTCAATTCAAACCCAGATCCTTGGTTCATCTTCAATGTGCAGCTAGTTCCAAGCAGCCCGTAGGTCTTCATCAGGTACTGAATAGCCAGTGTTTACCTAATTGGCCATGAAAGGCCAGTGTTTGAAAACAAGCTATGAGCAGCCTGGAGGGTTCCCCACGCAGTCTTTAAATAATGCCTTCTTTTTAATTTTTAAATCTTTCTATCTATTGCAGGTCTGTGATCAAGTACTTTGTCTTAGAGGAAGCTGACATATTCATATTTGCATGTTCTCAAAAGAATACCTGGGAAGGAGAGAGCTGCAGCCACAAAGACCTTTTATTCCCTTTCTGTTTGCAAAACATTCCCTGCAAATAGTACATGAGCTTAACTGGTTTGTCTTGTTAGATTATTTCTAAAAGCCTCCTGGAATGCACCAAAAGGAAGTCTGAAGGCAGAAGATCTAGTCTAGAATTTAATTTGTGAAAACCTTTCAAAAGCATGAAATGTTCAGAACTCTCGATCAAAGAAACCCATAGTCAGTGCAAAACAATCATTCACTTAACCAAAGTGATAAGACTTCACATACTAACACAAAAAGACAAATAAGGTGGAAAAGACCCAGGATCTTCAACAGAGTTAAATTTCCCCAATATACGTGGACAAATCTTTCAAGAGAACCTTGCACAGGAAACCAAATTCTAATTTTGTGGATTTACACATTTGTAACAGTGTACATTTCCTAGGATCCTTTTAATTCTCTAATTTCACTCAGTTTGATCACCTCAAACTCCTCTCATTTCTAGATTTTTTAAATATAATTTTATCTATTGTCCTCTATTTTTCTTCTTGTCATTTCAGGATAATCAATTGTTCTAATTTTATTTCTATTTCTGTGATAAAACATCCTGACTAAAAGTAACATGGGGAGGAGAGGAGGTTACTTGACTTGCTATTTTAGGTCATTGTCCATCATAGTAGAAGTGACAGTGGCAGGAGCTTGAAGCAACTGGTCACATCTATAGTCAAAGCAAGGAGAAATGCACGCAGGCATGTTGCTTGCTTATGCCCAGCTAGCTTTATTTATTCTTGTATTTCTGGTTGGGAGCCTAGCCTCTAATGTCCGAGCCATCTCTCCAGCCATGGCTTTATTTATTCTTATATAGTTCAGAACCTTCTGCCTATGGGAAGCCTGCAGTAGGCTGTCTTCCCATATCAAGGCAAATAAGGCAATCTCCACAGACACACTCACAGGCAAACATGCTCTAGACAATTTCTATTTTGTGGTCCTCTTCTCATTGACTCTAGGCTGTGTCAAGTTGACAGTTAAAAGCAAAACAGTACACTGGCCATTAGACTGGAGGCTCCAAATTTCTTTTACTTTTTTTTCCAAAACACTTTTCATGTATTATAGCTTCATCAGCCCAAATCCACAAACTATATCTTGCTTTCTTTGTATAATATTATTTCTAGTTTTAGTGACTATAATAGTGATAGTAAAAAGAAATTCTTCAGATCAGAAGACAGTAGATGGCACACTGGCCTGGTCAGCTAGAATTTCACGAAAAAAAAATCTGGTGAAAATTGGCTAATGGTTATCAAAACAGGAAGGTAAAGGGCAAATACCTTTAGTATTAGAAGCATAGTAAAATAGGGAACTTTACAAATCAGGAAAGAAAGTCCAGAGCCAACCTGGAGGTATTGGTTTGGTCTGAGGAATGCCCCTGTCCCAGTGATAGGTAACACAAACAGCAGATAGCAGATGTAACAACTTAATGCAGAGAGACTCAGAGAATCTGCACTGTAGCTTTAGAAATTAACTTGTATTTTTTTTTTTTTTTTTACTTTTTTTGATTTGCTTTGGTCTTTTGAGACTGGGCCTCTCTGTGTAGCCTTCGTTGTCCCGGAACTTCCTCTGTAGACCAGGTGAGCCTTGAACTCATAGAGATCTGCCTTGATCTGCCTCCTAAGAGCTGGGGCTAAAGGTGTGGGTGCCACCACTGCCTGGTGAATATTTATTTTCTAGTTACACTAACTAACTAACTAACTAACTAATTAATTAAATGGCTCGTTGTGTTTAGGATGAGGCTCATACAACAATGTGCAGGTGGAGACCAGAGGAGTTGGTGGGAGTTGGTACTTGGCTTCTACTAGGTAGATGATGGAGATTCAAGATTCTTTATACATTGAGATTCTCACTGGACCCAGCAGAGACTTTTTTTTTTTTTTTTTTAATCAGATTGACCTTGAATTCATAGAGATCTACTTGTCTCTGCTTCCTGACTGATGGGATAAGATGTGTACCACTCCACACCATCCACCTATTAGTGGCTATTTTAACGAGGAGGTGTGAAAGAAAACTACCAGTGCAGACTTCTATATTCAGAAAGATACTACCTCTAATCTGGGAGTGCAAAAGACAAACTTTTCATGATAAAGCCATGAAATTCATAACCACTAAGCCAGTTTTTCAGAAGATAGTTGTATTCTTCCGACTGAATAGAAAGGTAAACATATTCACAATGCCAAATGAAAGAATAAACTCTGCTAGAATAGTATTTTAAGCAAATGAGGAATAGAAAAATACCACGAAGTTGGCAAGATGACAGTAGTTATTACACATCTGTCTTAGTTAGGGTTCCTTTTGCTATGAGGAAACATCATGACAAAAAATAAGTTGAGGAGGAAAAGAATTTATTTGGCTTACACATCCAGATACCTAGTTCGTCACTGAAGGAAGCCAGGACAGGAACTCAAACAGTTCAAGAACCTGGAAACAGGAGCTGATGCAGAGTCCATGGAGGAGTACTGTTTACTGGCTTGTTCCTCATGGCTTTCTCAGTCTGCTTTCCTCTAGAACCCAGGACCAGCAGCCCAGGAGTAGCCCCACCTACAATAGGGCCCTCCCACATAATCACTAATTAAGAAAATGCTTGCTGGGCAGTGGTGGTGCATGCCTTTAAATCAGCACTTGGGAGGCAGAGGCAGGCGGATTTCTGAGTTCGAGGCCAGACTGGTCTACAGAGTGAGTTCCAGGACAGCCAGGGCTACACAGAGAAACCCTGTCTCGAAAAACCAAAAAAAAGAAAGAAAGAAAGAAAGAAAGAAAGAAAATGCTTTATAGGCTTGCCTACTGCTCAATCTAATGGAGGCATTTTCTCAGTTGAGGTTCCCTTCATCCTAGGATGATTATAGCATTTGTCAAGTTGACTTAAGTGTAGCCCACACACCTTTCACTAATAAATGAGTATTAATGGCCTCCATTCCACACTCAAAGGATGCACAGTAACAGATTGGATTAAAAATGATCCATGTATTTGTTGATGCTGAGAAATTTACCTCATCATCTGTGATTCTTGCTTTAATTGTCAAGTTGAGACAATCTAGAATCACTTAGCAAGAGTGTCAGGGAGGGACTGCCTGCACTCCTTTGGCCTGTGGATATGTCGGTGAGCATTATCTTATTATGTTAACTAAGGTGAGAAGATACATCCGCACCATTGCCTAGGCAGGGGACCCTGAACTGTGGAAGAGTAAATGAAGTGTGCCAAGCACCAATTTTAAATTATTAAAGCTTTAATTAATCTCTCTGCCTTTGACTGTGGCTGTAACCAGCTGCCTCATGATCCTGCTACCTTGATTTCCCAAAGTGATGGATGATAATGTGGAATTATGAGCTAAAATAAATCCTCCCCCCCCCCCAATCTACATTTGCCAGGGTATTTTATCAGAACTTCAGGAAACAAAACTAAGATACGGTCAAAGGCCCATGCAACTTTGGAGTAAAAATAAAGAAAAAAATGTTCCAAGCAAATGGAGCTAGAGAACAGGCAGATGTTGCTGTTCTGCTTTTTGACAAAATCTATTTCAACCTGGCCAGGAGAGAGAGAAAGAAGGTCACTTCATACTGATTAAGAGAACAATCCACCAACAGGATATCTTTACTTTAAAATGTGTACATACTGAATTGAGTGTAGTCAATTTTATATTGTAGATACTTCTAGACTAGCCTCAGTACAATCACAGCGGGTATCTTTAATACTCTAATACCACCAACAGAAAAGCTGTCAATGAATTAATTTTTCTTCTCTAGATCCAGAGGGAGACCGTCATAGATGAAGGCATCTTTCACATATGTAATTTTTCCTCTTCAGAGTTAGGTTTCCAGATAAAAAAGATTAAGCTGGCTTTTAGCCCAGGCTGCATGTTTCTAATTCGTGAGAATTCAGGTTATGGCCAATTAATGAGATGGAGAACATTTTCCTTCTTTCTTGTTTGTTTGCTTGCTTGCTTCCTTTCCCCTTTCTCCTCCTCCTCCTCCTCCTCCTCCTCCTCTTCCTCCTCCTCCTCCTGCTCCTCCTCACCCTTTCATCTCTTCCTTCTCCTTCTCTTTATCCTTTTTGTCTGTGTTTTTAGGACTATAGCCAGGCTGTCATGGAACTCACTATGTAGACCAGGCTAGACTCAAATTCACAGAATCCTCCTGCTTCTGCCTCCCAAGTACTGGAATTAAAGGCATGCATTGGTTTTACAGAGCATTTTCTTCCTTCCTTCCTTCCTTCCTTCCTTCCTTCCTTCCTTCCTTCCTTCCTTCCTTCCTTCCTTCCTTCTTTTAAAGATTTATTTATTTTATATGAGTACACTGTAGCTGTTTCCAGATGCACCAGAGGAGGGCATCAGATCCCATTACAGATGGTTGTGAGCCACCATGTGGTTGGTGGGAATTGAACTTGGGCCTCTGGAAGAGCAGTCAGTGCTCTTAACCACTGAGCTATCTCTCCACCCCCAAAGAGCATTTTCTAAGCAGACCAAGAGGACATATTCACTAATATTGTAAGTGTAATGTTCTGACCAAGGCATAGAGGTTGAAGTGAAATAAGCCAACCCTATTACCTAAGGGCTAAACCACAAATAACCTTCCACCATACTGCAGTCCTGTATAGGCACATGTTCTATTTACAAAATACAACTCACTCTATGTGCTTTTTTGGTCTTTCTTTCTAACAGATCCCACAGCTAAACAAGTTTATCCAAATTTATATGTCCTCAACGTGGTCATTGTAATTCTAAATTATTTCTGGCTAATTTCACTCCATTTTCTAGAAAAAAAAGTGTAGGTCCTGGGTGTGATTCGGTGTGAACTACCTACAGAAGTTCCAACTCCTGGAACTTCTAATTTTTTGTATTTTTTTTTTTTAAAAATCTGATTGAAGCAGCTGTCATAAAGCCCAGAAGGGTCCTGCAGTCCTCTCATAGCACTCTGCAGTGTGGGTACTGCCCCAAGATTATGGACTCTTTCATAGCACAAACTGATTTTGAGTGGGATACCAAGAAGCAGAGGTCCAGACTTCCAGACCCAGGTGAACCCACCACTCCTTGGCTTCTAGTACTGTATTCGGCTGAGGTTTTGTCTGACAAGGTCAGATACCTGAGGCCTCCTTCAAGACTAATCCCTGTGTTTCCTTCACAACTTCCAAATGCAGTCTGGACCAAAATGGTTGCTCAAACAAATAACATGTTCAAAGATGAGTCAGTGGACCTTTCAAGTCACAGTGAGAATTTAGCCAGTTACCCTATGCAAGGAAACAGATCACAGCTCAGAAGACAACACTCATGCTTTCTCCAGTGCTCCCTAGGTCTCTGGAACTCTGTTTTGAATCCTGGTCATAGCACTAAAAATGCTGAAAGGAAAAGTTCTAAGACCAATTAAGTGTGATAAAATCCGTTTGAGTAAGCCACATTCATGAATGTGGTAATGCCGAGACCCAGGCAGGTTCTGAGAGCTTCAACCAACAATTCAACTTGACAACGTTTACAGAAAAACAGAAGTGAGACAAGGAAACTTAAAATTAACCACAGCTTAGGCAATTGACTAGTCAACTGGTTATAACTTCACTAGTTTACAGTTTAATTACTCAGCTGACTACAGAGTCACTCAGGCACTTTGATTAAATTATGTTGCTTTGGTCTGTTGGCCTGTGCCCAGTCAAAGGCCACAGCTTTCCACAAAATGTGATGTGACAACAGCCTTACATCTGCCCTCAAATGTGATGAGTTGGATTTTTATAACTTCTGCTATTCTGACATTGAAATGTCAGGAAAAATGTCTACATTTATGTGTGATGTTTTGGTGGTTGGTGAGTCCTTAGTTGTGTAAACTCGTTATACTTTTCTTTTTATTTGTATTTGTAATTACCGAGTAGAAGTGGCACCTGTGACTTTTAAATGTGGTTAGTAAACTTTTGAAATTCGTCAATTTACTTGGGGGTAAACCATAACTTCTGAGGAGTTAAGCAAAAGGGAAAAATTGTAACATCAATGATCACATTTGCATAACATCTATCAAAGCTACACAGAGAAGTCTGGGTTATTAGTCAATAGAAATTGGCTGTATTCCCAGACTGACTTAATAAGTAGTTGTCGTAAGCACTCTGAACACACTGCAGACTACATAGTATCTGCATGTATTTTCCTGTACTTTTCCAGATGTACCAAAGCCAGTATCCTTTGTGTCACCTCTTTTATTTAAAAATCTGACACAGTTTCTCATTTTTAATACATATTTTAATTTTTAATATTATAATACAATCGCATTATTTCTCCTCTGGTTTTCTCCCTCTAAACCCTCCCTTGTCCCCACCCACTTCTTTCAGACTCATGTCCTTTTTAGCCAGCTACATTCAGAGAATATTCAAGGACCTGAATAAATGCAGACACCAAGGAGACATACATGTACTTCACATGTTCCACAGACACCAAGAATGTGCAGTTTGTGTTTGGTGCCACTAGTGACATCTTCACAAGGAACCACATGAAACACGGTAGTCTCTTCCGAGGGCCAGGGGACCTGGCAGCATAGATCACCACCAACTGCTTCCTGCTACACCTGAGGAAGATGGCGGCAAGAAGACAATGTTCTCTATCTGCTCCCCCACAAGCTGCTTCTTTTGTCTTTTCTTTCTGTTTTCAACTACAGTGTCCCCTCCCTTGGCTCTATAGACTTGGAGAGAGGGTTGCCACAGACCTCCCTGTTTGAAGCTCATCACTGTCTGAGGTACCATGAATGACCTTGACCCCTCCTTCCTGGGCATTCTGTTCTGGTTTTCTGACTGTTGTCTTGTTCTGGGGTAACAGGAGGAGAACATGTTCTCCAAAGACTGTGCGTAGAGGTGTACCTTCTTCTCCAGACTAGACCCCTGGTTTTGTTCAACACCAGTCCTGACTTTCTGTCTACCCCACCCTCTGCTGCTAGCAGGCCCCAGAGGAAAAGGCACAAGAGGTCTGAAGGACATCACCATTCTTGGAGACCACAGACCATCTTCTCATTTTCATAGCTAAAAAAAAAGGAAACTGAAAACCTAGAATATATTTTAGGGCAAGCTGTTTAAACCTATCATGTCCTGACCGGAACCCACCTGAACTCTTTCCAGGGATCCCTATCTTGAGTATGTCTGTGTGTTTATACCTGTCCCTCTGTGGGTCATCTCCTGCCCTGGCCTTCATGGAATTGTGTTACAAGGGCTGTTCCAGATAACTGCCAGTGTCACTGAGGGCCCTGTTCTAAGCCCTGGGCTCAACCTAGATGTAGCTCCTTAGCACTAACCTAGGAACCACAGATGCCAGGATCTGGATTTGCAAGCAGCAGGAAGAAAGAGCCACTGGGCCTGGCTTGGGCTTTTGAAATCTCAAAACCCATCCCCAGGGGCACACTTCCTCCAACAAGGCCAAACCTTTTAATCCTTCTCAAGTAGCTCCACTCCCTGAAGACAAAGCATTCAAATATATAAGCCTGTGGAGATCATTCTTATTTAAACCACTACATTAATGCTCAGTCTGTATATTTTATGTATATTTTCAGGGTTGACCACCTAGTAGTTAATAACCAGTTAGTGCGCTTTTCCCTGGAGAAAGCTATTCCTTCTGCTCTTAGAATTTCTATAGTTATAGTAATTGCCTGTAGCTATAGAATCACTTATAGTTATAGTAATGTTCCCTTGAAAGGCCCATTGTTCATTTCAAATTTGGATGGAAGGAGAGAGAGAGGGGTGAGGGAGAGGGAGAGGGAGATGGAGATATGGTTACAGCATGAGATTTGTCTTATTCTTTCCCACTCCTACATGTTGTTAATTACTGCTTAAAATTAAAGCACAAACCAAAAGATACCCCCACAGAGCACTGTTTGTTGTAGAACAAAAGTGTTTGGAATGACATTCTCCACTGTTAAGAGGGTTGAGAGAGAAAGCATGGGCAGATGAGGCACAATGAGCATACCCAGTCCAGGCACAGGGAAGCCATAATTATCAAAACCCTGGAAGTTCCCTAAAGGAGGAAAACACAAGTTCTAGGCAGAAAGCCTGGATGGAAGCCTGACTTACCAGGATAATATTGAGCACAGTTTAAGTCTGTACAAAATGAGGATTATGCCCAGGTCAGCAGGGACTTAATGAAAATGCTTAGTGAACAGTAATAGAAATTACATGGAAAACATCATTAAAATGGATCCAGAGGCCTGGGGAGATAGCTCAGCTTGCAAAGTGCTCATAATTTGAGGAACTGAGTTTGGTTCCTTAGCACCCATGATAAATCTGTAACTATAATCCTGGGGGAGGTGTGTGTATATGGGGACAGGTCAATATCTGGAGCTCACTGGTCAGTGGTTCTAGTTGAATGTATGGGTTCCAAACGTAGTGAGAGATCCTGCCTCAAATACTAAGGTGGGGAGTGATAGAGGAAGACAGTGTCTTCTGGCCTTGACATGCATGTGTTCATGCCCTTACACAATCACAATCTTTACCACACATACACAAGGTAGAGCAAGAGGAGGATGGGGAAACAACCAGAAGTGAGCCTTGCCCCATGAGGCCCAGGACCCAGAATCATTTGACTTTGGATATAAAAGGTCACAATTGTGTGCTTTGTAGAGGAAGAGCACATTCTCTGGCAAGGGTGTGAGTTACGAGAAAACCATCTGACTTACTAAAAAAATTATTTCTATCATTTCAGTTTGGTTTTCTTTAGTATTTTTACTTCTTTATTGAACTTTATATTTTGAATTGACTTCTGATGCTCATGTATCAGTAGAATCAATACTATGAAAATGGCCATTATACCAAACGTATTCTATGTAGTCAATGTAATTCCTATCAAATTTCCAGTGCCTTTTCTCACAGAAATAGAAAAAAAAAACTCTTTAAGATTCATAAGGTAGCTCAAAAGTTGTTGGATAGCCAAAGCCATCCTGAACAAAAGGAATGGTGCTGGACAATACACTAGATTTGATTCTAAGTTATATTACACAGCCACAGTAATAAAAACAGCATGCTACTAGAACAAATACAAACACATTTATTGATGGAATATAGAATAGAGGATCCAGGTACACACACATGCAACTTGAAGTGGAAATTTCTGGTTTTGTTGGAGACCCAGTTGTATTATGTGATATTTTTCTGGAAACTGTCTTATGAGAGGATGTTTTGCTGAGGAAGACACATCAGAGGATGTTTTACTAAGAATGTACACATGATGTTTTTCTGGCAGCTGTCTGTGAAATGACATGTGATGTTTTACTGGAGAGGACACTTGAGGGGACATGTGATGTTTGGAAAGAGTGTAAGTATAACCGAACAAATAGTGGATGACACTCTGGCATTGGTTCACCTTGCTGGTCTTCACTGGGATTTGTTGATGTTGGTCTTTGCTGACAATGCTATCGAATTGGTTCACCTCATTTTCTTTGCTGATCTTAACTTGTCATGGTTTCATAGAGAAAGGCTCACCAACGAACTTGTGTTGTCCTAGTTGCTTTTTGCTTCTTTGGTGGACTTGTGCCGATCGGCAGAGCCTCATGGTTTCTTCTGGATTGAGCCACTGCTGCTGATTCATGTTTGGTGTTTTTCTAGTAGACTGGACTGCAGACAACAAAGATTGGAATCTTTCCAAGGAACTATTTCTAAACAGATTCATACTCCCCTTGTCCTATTAGCCATTTTCCTCCCCTCCCTTTGGTTGGTGGGCTATAGGGATCTTGAATCATTTAAGAACCCTTATTAAAGTAGGTTTTGAAAAATGTAAGCCTTCAGTGACTACTGCTATTTGACTTTTTAAAAAGATGACAAAATACACAGCCTGATGAAGACATACCATCTCCAACAAGTTGTACTGAGAAAACTGTATAGGCCTGTAGAAGAGTGAAACTATACCTGTACTCTGACCATACACAAACGTCAACTTCAAATGGATCAAGGACCTCATCTAAGTCCTGAACTCTGAAACTGTTAGAGGGAAAAGTAGGGAGTACACTAGAATGCTATAAGACTTTGTGAATAAGATTCTGGTTGATTGGAACACAAGGCCAACATTTGACAAATAGACTTCATGAAACTAAAATGCTTCTGTTCCTCAAAGGATACCACCAGTCAACTGAAGAGGTTGGCCATGGAATAGAAGAAGAATAGAAGAAGTTCTTGCCAGCAGTAATCTGACACACACAGACACACACAGACACACACAGACATACACACACAGACACACACACACACAGACACACACAGACAGACACAGACACACACACACATATGGCTTCTGTAGCATTTAACTACTGGACATATTCCCAAAGGACTTTACATCCTACTAAAAGACATTTTCACATCCCTGTTCATTCCTGCTCCACTCACCATAACTAGGAAATATATATACAATGGATTATCACCAGATGTAAAGTTAAAAGTAAAAAATTATGAAATTTGCAGGAAAATGGAACTGTAAAGTATTATACTGGAAGTAATCTAAGAGCAAACAGACAAATACTACATATTCTTGTTTTTATAGAGATTGTAGCTTAGATTGTATTTACCTTAGCATGTTGGTAGAATCTAGACTCTATAAAGAAGACATGATGTGGGGGAAAAGTCTGAAGGGGAGTGAGGACAATAGACATGTAAAACAAAAATAGAAAAGCTGATACTGGTCATGGCAAGGTGAATGGAGAAGCAAGCTAGGAGAGAGGTAGGAAGGGCTAACACAAACTTAGGATGTATATGAGAGCCCTATGGGAACCTAGTACTATGTAAGTTAGTAAAAATTTGAATGGTGTTAGATTATATGGGTGGATGATGTTGAAGCAAAAATTCCAGTATCAAGCTTGCAATATCTCCCTATGAGCTGTTGGTTAGGAAGGACCCCATGGCCACCAAAGCAACCCAACCTTTTGCCACTGCTCTTGGTTGCCCATCAGAACTAATTGGCAAGACCTTTTTGCTAAAGGTAGCATATGGCTTGGTTTCAAGACAAAGTCAGGACCAAATTGGAGATGTCTCCCTGCTAGCTGGCTTCCATAGTGCTTAGAGATATATGGAGGCAACAGGGGAAGAAAAGATAGCTATGGACTTACCCAGAGATTGGCCTTACGTGCTTTGGGTCCACTAGTGTCATAGTGGTATGACTTATGGAATAAGTGACTGCTTTCTGATTGGATCTGAGTTTAGATCTACAGGAAGTAACTCTTGCCTCTTACTGTAAATCTGGTCAACAGCTTCTGGCTGGAGATGTCAGAGGCCTATTGGGGAATTTACTGCTGCTGTTTTGTTTAATGAACATGGTCTTGAACTGCCTTTTAGTTTATATGCACATAGAAGCTTCTTCTTATATGTAATGGTGGTGAACACAAAGACTTCTCAAGGCTTCTTAAGGTGCTGAGAACATGTGACCTAAATATTTATTCTTATATGGAGACATTTTTACGGCCCATTTCAGGGCCAGAGACTATTATGGAAGAGAAGGAAGGAAAAAAAATTGAGAATTGGGTAATGGGAAGGAATGTCCTCAAATACTGTCTTTTGCAAGTGATTTGCCCATTTAATCTTGTGCTTAGAACAGCTGTAGTTGCCTGTACTGGGACTGCCTAAGATTGGGTGTTAGCATTCAGTTTTGGATAGGGGAGAGGCTCAGGTGCTCTACTCCTTTGTGTTGTTATAGATGGATGTCGGGTGAAGGAGAGTCATTGTCTTGAGTGTTGTAGTCACCAATGAGTTCCCTATTCTGTGGAAAGCTCCACATTCGTGCTAATGCAGGTAGCCCTGGTTAAGTTTAGTGGGTCACTAAATGAAAACAGAAACAAAACAAAAGACATACAAACAAGGGACAGGGGCCTGAAAGAAGGACAATAAGAGAAGGTGACAGTGGGATAAGAAAGAGTTGAGGGGTAAGTGTGACCAGAATGAGTTATATACATGTACAAATTGTTAATGAATGAATTCAGTTGAAACTGCAAAAATAGATTCATAATGTACCTATGCACAAGTTTTCCATAATCAGAGTGACAAATGTTTACCGGTTGATTTGTATTCTATAATTCAAACTCAGATTACATTATGGAGGTCCTATAAGTTGCATATCACATGTGACAATTGCAAATATGGTTGAGTCTCACAGGAAGAGACAACTTAAACCATCTTTTGTCGCACACCTGTTTTTAACATTCCTGGAACAGGTTCCGATCATTAAGCTGAGTGCAGCAATTAGAGTCTGACTGAAGGTGAATCATACACATACAGCAGGCTCGCCTCCCTTTGCTGTCTGCCGCTGTGAGAACAATGTATTCGCACCCCATCAGGCATTCTTGCACATTCGTTTTCTTTTAGTCTTCGCCTTAGAATTTTGCTTTTGTACCTGAATGCCACAAAGAAATTACCCCTGTGAGAGGCAGGTTTTGCATTTCAAGGCAAGCTTAATATTTTTCAGCGAATAATAGCGACACCTGCAATCCTCAGAGTCTTGGGAAATGGGAAGAAGACGGATCTGCAGGTTAAAAAACTTTGCAGTTGAAAACCTCTTTCAGCAGAGCAGAGATCCTGACTGCTTGGTTTATGTCAACTGCTTGAGCCTTTTGGTTTACCTTGCTCTAGGGTTATTCTCATTTCTTCTGGAACTTATTATGTTAGTGTTGTGAGCTTCAGGGAGTGGGCATAGCACAGCAGCATGCCTTCTTGACTTTTTCTTCAGAGAGATATGCAAATGTGCTTCCCAGGTTGGGCCTGGCTCCTGTTCTATTGGAGCTATGCTAGTGGATAAGGTCACACTGTACTTAGAAGAGGCTCCTTCAGCCCACTGAAGCTTGTTCGCCTTGTTGTTTAAGACGGAAATTTTCATTTCCTGTGACAATGGTTCAGCATACCGAGGAAGGTGACTGTGGATGTGTGAAGATGCCGGGATGCACCTTCTCCTTTTCCTAGTGCAGTCCTGTACTTTGTACTTTTTCTCGTGACCATACTTTTTATAATTAAGATATTGGTTAATTACATAATTAACACATAACTAATTAACCAAGCGTGCTATAAACCCATGAAAATGAACAAAAGTAGCAGTATTTCTATGATACAAATGAAATACTTTGGGAAAACTTGTCTTAAAAGGTCACTCAAAGTCCCTTCATATTGGGTATAAGTAGGAAATCAGTGAAACAGTAGTGATTCAAGAAGACAAAAGGATTTCTTTTCAGACTGCCTTAAAAAATTCAAATGTTAAGATTTCTTCCTGTTTGTATTCTAACGAGAGAAAGAAAGGGTAAGATTTGAGTGGGTGGAGAAGTGGGGAGGATTTGGGGTAAGGATAAATTATAATCAGAATATGTTGTGTTAAAATTTTATTTTCAGTAAAAAATAAAAGAAAAAGAAAAGTATTCTCTTTATATTCAAATTGAAAAATTGAATTACTTTATATGGTTTTATATGAGAAAAGGAGAAACATCTTGACTCTTTCTTACTTAGAAACATCAAATAAAAATATAAGCAAACAACAAATGGAAATACTGGTCCATATAATGACTGTGGTTCACATAAGACATTGTTTAAACTCACCAGCAGAGAGTCTCAGGTGGTGGGCTTGTACCCATGGGGGGTTTGGCTCTATGTGAACAACATGTAGATAACAGGTATAAATTTGTGTGTTTTAAATTCATACAGAATGTTGGAAGTATAAATGACTTACTTCTTTATTTCAATTCCTTTGTTTAGCTGATCAATAAGCAAGGTTGATGGATCAGATAGGATTTCTCCTGAATTTGAACTCAAATGGCTCTTCGGGTCATGAATTCACCTTGACCTACATTGTCACAGGTAGAAGTTTGGTGTGTGAGCAATGTAAAGTCCTCCTAGTTGGGAGGCAAAGTGGTGAGATGTATGTAAGAGATTTGTGAGCTGGGGCCGAAAGCAGTGTGAAAGCTGTAGTGTGGAAGGCACATTCTTCTGGAGGAAATTCATGTAAAACCTATCAGCTTGACCTCGGAGGATGGACTCATCCAGACTGTAGTTCAATGCATCTCTTCCTTTCTTCCTGACTTCCTTTAGTCAGAAAAGCCTGCAATAAGAACATTACAAATGCAAACAACTGGTCATAACACCAACCGTCTCTAGGTTAGTACAAATAGATTTTCGGGTTCTATATAAATGGCTTGAGATTGGTTGGGAGCTCCACAGAGTTGATGGTCAGACACAGGAAGTAAAGCATCAGCTACTGGGTAGAGTAGGGAAGAAATCCATCCATTTCCATAGGAAAAGCTATTTTTGATGTTCAAACAATGCCTAGGCTCTCTCATTGCTTCAGTGCTGACCTAAGCAACTGCAAGCCTTATCCGTATGCTGTCTGCCACGTCCATGCTGATCAGCCACACCATAGCCTTCATTCCTAGCCATATTTGAGTGTATCTGTTCATCATGGGTTTTAATGAATTATTAATTTGAGACAAGGTCTCACTGTATGGCCCAGCCCTGGCTTTCCTAGAAACTGGTTATGTAGACCAAGCTGGCTTTGAACTTGCACAGTGTCCACCAGCCTTTGGTTCCTAAGTGCTGGGATTAAAGGTGATGAGTTTTATTTTGATGAGAGTAAATGGAGCCAGCATGAAATTTGTCTTTATTTGTAAGATATCGGGATGTGAAAGGAAGCTCCAAGACCAAGTGGATGGACTGCAACCTGCCTGCTACCAAAATCCCAAGGCTGTGTTCACCATGATGTCATAAAATCATCTCTCAACTTCCTAAGTCTCAGGGAAGATTCGTTTCCTATTCACTGAATTAAGAAACAAAGAGAAGCAAATTAGTGAGAGCTTATATATTTAAGATAATTTGAGATGGTTCTATTATACCATGAACTTGATTCTTTTCTTAAAGTCGTGTGTGTGTTTATGTGTGTGTGAGTGTGTGTATGAGTGTGTGTATATGTGAGTATGAGTGTGTATGTAGAGAATATGAACATATGTGTTGATAAGAACAATTATTTTTGAAAATATTTAATTTCAATTGTTATCAACAATTCTGCATTTTTTTTCCTGTTTTTATTTATGGAGAAACTTTTAAAAATTATATCATCTCTGTAAACTAGGAAATTTTAATAGATCCAGAACCCACTTGGGCTGGGAATGGTCAAGAAGGCGGTAACAGCATTTTTAAGGTAGATAGAAAATGCTGTTCTTATGACAACTAATAGAACTATATCCCAGGAGAAAATCAATTAGAGAAGCAGAGTCAAAATTAAAAATAAAAATGGAATCATTGGTCTTTGAGTTAACTGTCAAACATGTAAAAGCAAAGTCTTAAGTTTGTTCGTTTTCTTATCCACACTCAGGTGAATGCTGAGTCTGGTCAAGTAGATGGGAAAACCCTCATAGATTTTAGTTATCCGCTGCTGGCATAAACATGGTTCTGATGAAAACCTCTCATTAAAGAACTGTGTTTTAAAGTGTCATGGTCAGCAAACATGCAGTGAACTTTAACCAGACTTTATATCTGATGAACTATTTGGATAAAAATGACTCTTCCCAGCATGGTGGGAGTGCGCACATGTTCGAGGCAAAACTGAGTGTTTATGTATTTATTTTTCTAACAACTTTATCCCTTTCTGCCTATCTCAGTCAGCCTCCTCCCATTTTCTACAAATGTCAGTCTGAAAGCGAATCAGACTGTGTTATTCATTCGCACTTGGTATGACAGGGAGAAGAAAGTCAGACTAATGCAGCATCAACTGCACTGATCTGGTGATTAACACTCACAATTATGGAAATTTGCAAAGCAAACTGCAGCTAGTGTCATTTTAACTGGACCCTTGAGGTCAATTTATGTTTTAGAGAAAAGCAAAATGTTAAGAATTTTGACAATTTCCCAATATTGTACTTGAGAGAATTACAGAGAAATACTTCCTACCACATGAAAGTCTTGTGAAAGATGAAGAAAAGTGGATTGTAATCTAGAATTTTATTTATTTTTCATTTTATCATTATTTTAAAATATTTGTTCTTTTTAAACACAATTAGCTTCTCTCTACAGGAGTAGGGACTGAATTCAGGGCCGTGGTCTATGCTAGGCAAACACTTGTCTAGTGAACCACATCTCCAAGGCTTTGCAGCTGACTATGAAATGAGTCAACACCTGTGAAAGTGAATGAGACACACCCAGTGACTCGTTATCTCCCAACCTTGGAACCTGTGATGATTGATAACTCCATGCACCCCTTGACTAGGTCTAGGGTGCTCAGATGGGTCTGGGACTCTCTTCAGGGAGATTTCCTGAAGACAATGGCACTTGAATTGGTGACCAGGTGAGGTAGCTGGCATCTTCAATGCTCATAAGCATCTTATAATCCTGGGCCTGAAAAGAATGAAAAGCCAAGGCAGAGGGAAGTTAGATGCATCTCTACCCTCCCTCCTCCTGATGATTGAGCTGGGATGTTGTTCTCTTGGTAATGCTGCCTCTGCTTTTCTGGCCTTCAGACATGGACTGGAATACAAACCACTGTTTTCTAACCGTGGATATATCAAAATGTGCTGCCAGTTTTCCTGTGTCATCAGCTTGCAGAAAGAGTGTGGAAACCTTTCCAATGTTCATGATTTTGTGAGCCAATGCTTTAAAATCTCCCTCTCTCCCCCTCTTTCTTCTTCCCCCATTTATCTTATCAGTTCTTTTCCTGTGATGAACTCTGACTAAGCCAGAACATGAATTCTTATTCATAAATATTAACTAGGACAAGGAAATGGAGGGGAAAGAGAACAGGAAAAAATATGTTCCTAGTACACGAGGTCTGCCTTCCGGTGAGTCCTTGCATCCTATAAGAGTCCTCAGGAGACAAGCGGTGAACCTGCTAGCTTGTATTAAAGAATATAAATTAGCGAAGAATAAACATTTGTATCAAGTTTTTGGATAGAGGAGTTGTACTGGCTAGTTTTGTGTGTCAACTTGACACAAGCTGAAGTTATCACAGAGAAAGGAGTTTCAGTTGAGAAAATGCCTCCATGAGATCCAGAGGTAAGGCATTTTCTCAATTAGTGATCAAGGGGAGAGGGCCCCTTGTGAGTGGTACCATCTGTGGGCTGGTAGTCTTGGGTTCTATAAGAAAGCAGGCTGAGCAAGCCAGGGGAAACAAGCAAGCCAGTAAACTACATCCCTCCATGGCCCCTGCATCAGCTCCTGCTCCTTGACCTGCTTGAGTTTCAGTCCTGACTTCATTTGGTGATGAACAGCAGCATGGAAGTGTAAGCTCAATAAACCCTTTCCTCCCCAACTTGCTTCTTGGTCATGATGTTTGTGCAGGAATAGAAACCCTGACTAAGACAGGAGTTAACATTAAAATATGCCCTAGATAGGACTGGAGAATGAAAAATGACGTTACTGAGAATTACCAGCAAATTCCTTTTCCAATCTAATGAATGTTTTAAGATTTTAAATGAGGGGATACCTGTCTGAGATAATGTAAGACATTTCTGAGATAGAGGAATAGCGAAGGAGCATTTCCTCTGTCAGCTGAGAACGTGATAGGATTCAATGTATCTGCATCAGTATGGTATTGGCTACAGATCAGTGGTTAAGAATTCAGAATCTGAAAATAAACCCTAGTATGTATGAGAATTTAACATATAGCTAAGGTGATATTTTCACTCGGAAAAACGGTGGGTTTTGCAACATATGGTGTTAATCCAGCAGGCTATTCATCAGGAAGTAGATTCAATTACATCACTGCATTATATCACATAGACAGAATTTGAATGGGTCAAAAATTAAATGTGATAACACAATAGAAACTGACTGCAGCCTGTCTAGAAGACCACGTTTACAAACTGGGACGGTGGTGGAACAGGATTCAACACGTTTAAAGTGATTAGACGAGCAATCTCTTTGGGAAAAAAATTGTATGCAGAGCACAGAAGGTTGGTGTCTGAAATACACAAGGAATTTCCCCAAAATGACGAGGAGATTATCCAAAGAGAAAAAGGGCAAAAGATAGAAAACGAGAACTTAGCAGAGATAATCCAAGAGATAACATCCTCTTAGGCAGACGAATGGAAATCAAATTCATATCTGTTTCTATCTCAAACTGACCAAAACTAAGAAAAGGGAGATACTACTACTGTTTGCTGCAATATGGGTACTTTCAGACATAAAATGTTAATACAATAAACTACAGCAGCTAAAAAATGAGTATTTTAATGTCTAGGAGAATAAATACATGCATCTGAACCTCACTTTGCTCTAACAACCACAATCTAAGGACACTAAGGAGCAAATTACAGCACTCATGAAGATCTGATACAGAACGTTGGTTATGACACTGTTCATAGTGGCCCAACACCAGAACCACTGAGTGTTAATCATCTCACATTTATACCCTGAATATTCTGTAGACATTAAAAGATGGTGTCAGAGCTGTATTAGGGGAACCTCTGAGGTGCGCCCGAGTGAAGCAAGCAGGGTGCTGGTAATTCTGTATTACACTCCCAGCTTTGAATCTATATCTATATCTACAAGTACACCTACCTCTATCTATCTATCTATCTATCTATCTATCTATCTATCTATCTATCTATCTATCTATCTATCTCTCCGCCCCTAAAATATATGTCTATTTTGTAGATACTTATGATTTTATAATCAAAGAACTTTTTGCTAGTTGTGTGGTGGTAGTGATGGTTTTAATGTAGGGGAGGTAGGGAGAGAATACAAGTTTCTTTTCCTTATGTAACAAGTTAGCATGAATTTGGAAGGTTGAAACAAAACTTATTTTCTCAGTTTCCGTGGGTCAGAGATCTGATCAGCCTGATGTGCTGGCTGCTCAAGCATTTGCTATCTTTTTTATTTTCTGTCTTTTGCCCTTCTTTTTGGATAATCTCCTTGTGAGTTTCTGGGAATTCCTTGTATTACACAAGGATCTCATGAAGCTGCAAACAAGGTGTTCGCAGGACTTGGTATGGTTATGGAGGTCAAAATACCTTCCTAGGCTCCCATGGAAGCTGGAAGAGTTTTTCCTTGCAGCTGCATCATGGAGGTCCTATGGCCAATTTGGAGGTCCATTTGGCCAATGACTGAAGATCACCTGGAATATTTTTTCACAAGGCACTTTTCATGGGTAGGTTTCAACATGGCTATTTGGTTCTTCAAGGTGGAGAGAAAGTTGCCTGTTGCTAAACCAGCTAAAACTGAGGTAATGACATGCCACCCGATCATTTAGCTGTATACTATTTGTTAAGACAAAATCACAGATGCCACTGACCAAAAGAAGGTTCTTATGAGAACATGGATTATTGGGGAGGTAAGAATGTAGGTCTATCGGCCATAGAAGTCCATGTTCAAGAGCAATGTAAGTATGTATGCAGTGGCACTCAACGCAGGCTGCACATTTGAAACCACCTCCAGTGTTTTTAAAAGTACCTCATCCAGATCAATTAAATCAAAATTCCTACAGATTTCCTATTTTGTGGATCTCAGCATGGACATTAAAAATATTGCTTCACATATTTATTTCAAATATCTAGTTAGCACTTAATATCACTGGGGTGAGGGGAAGATATCATGACAGCCAAATACTTTTAGATTTAAACTAGTGGTTCTATTCTATGTCTTGCTAAATAGTCTCCTTTTCAATGTATTCCTTTAATAAAAAGTGAACATTTTAAAAACAGAGTTACTACTCAATTTCAGTGTAAGATGGGCTATTTGCATATCAGGAAGTGAGTTAACCAGCCTATAATATTCTGTAATTATTAATGAAACCATTAATTAGATTTTTCAAATTGTATCCTCCAAAGTCATGAACATATGCAGTTTTCTCTCGAGGCCATTTCCATTACTATGTGAATATATTATAAATTAGCAAACCTGAAGACTGTGCAGGAACTGTGAATTACATCCTGTGAGTCTCAGAGTACATCAGAAAACTCATTACCTTCAGGATGGATTGCTGTACTTTTCTTGTCTATCACTGAGATCATAATTATAGAGAAGGTAAATGCTTTAAAATCCTCAGCAATTCTATAAATATGTGAATAATCAATGAACTTTCTATCATATCTGTACATACACACACAATTTAAAACATTTTGTTGGAGACTAATAAGTATGAGAACACACTAAAAAAATCAGTAATTATTTGTATAATGACATCCAAAACTGAAAAATAAACTGCTTTAAATAGTTAAGAAATACTGGGTGACTGTAAGAAATGATAAAACCCCACCTTTCATCTTAGAAGACCAAGATAAGGACAGAATAAAGGAGCCTGGCTATCTGGCTTTTGTGTTTTTCAACACCAGAGTCCCACTGAGAAGATTTTATTAGATATTTTTTGAAGCAAAAAATATTTGCTAGAGAAAATGCTTTTCTGACTCTCAAAGCAAAGGTGGGGGAGGGTTTTAACTGCATAGAGCAACATTTTCTCTAGGTTTGAGGTTGCTGAGCCGGTTGTACCTGGTAGAGAAAGGGATATGTAGGATATGTAGCCCCTGCTTCTGAGACACGATGCCAAAGTGGAGAAGTGGAGGAAGGACAGGAGAGGTCTGCACAGCTATTGTCAGACAGGGATTGACTTCTGTGTTTCAAGCTTAGTGTCCAGGGATGTGGGAAGGAGGGAGGGAGGGAGGGAAGAAGGGAGAGAGAGAGAGAGAGACAGAGAGAGAGAGACAGAGAGAGAGAGAGAGAGAGAGGTGTGGTAAGAGAGACAGAGAGGTGGGGGGAGAGAGAGAGAGAGAGAGAGAGAGAGAGAGAGAGAGAGAGAGAGAGAGAGAGAGAGAGAGAGAGGGAACTGACTGGCATATGGTACCAGCATAGTGGGGTATTCCTGTGATAACCTGACCATGTTTTGGGGAGGACTGTGGAAGGACTTTGGAACTTTGAGCTAGAAGAGTCATTGGGATGTTAAGAGCTCTGTGGAATGTTCTGTAGGAGCTTGGAAGATAATGTTGAGAACAGTGCAGAAGATGGAGGCCTGGCTTGTGAAATTTCAGAAGATTAAAGACTCTTATCAGGGCCATTACTATTTTGATGTGAAGATTCTGTGGTTTTGTTTAGCTGGGGCTGGAGGATCAGCTGTGATTAACAAGATACCAGAACTACTAAAGCAAAACCATTGCATTGATGCTGGTTAGCTGGAGCTAAGATATTAGTGGTGTTTAAGAAGAGACCATCGATGTGTATTCTTTGATTGGTGGTCCAGCGTCCAGGAGGACGGGGGGGGGGAGGGGGTCAGGCCAGTTGACACTGTTGCTCTCTTCATGGGGCTGCAACTCCCTTAGCTCCTTCAGTCCCTTCTCCAACTCCTCCATCTGGGACCTCACTCTCAATCTGGATCACATATGTGGCAGAGGAGGGCCTTGTTGGCCATCAGGGGGAGGAGAGGCCCTTGCCCTGAGGGTGTTAGAGGCCCCAGTAAAGGGGAATATCAAGGTGGGAATACGGGAGTGGGTGGGTGGGTGGGTGGGTGAGAGGTGGAATTCCCTCATAGAGGTGGGGGAGAGGATAGGGGGTTTCCAAAGAGGAGACCTGGAAAGGGGGAAACATTGGAAATGTAAATAAAGTATCAAAAAAAAATAATTAAAAAAACCAAAAAAAAAACCCAAAGAGACCAGCATCATTGGAGTGAAATCTTCTGGGAAGTGTTTTCTGAGAGCACAAAGAGGCTGCATTCCAGAGATAGCCAGGGTCGTACCTTGTGCTGTGGCACGATTTGGTAATGTGTAAGAGAAACCCAGGTGGTACTGGTTTTGAAGGCATGAAGGAGTCATGAAAAGCAGCTGAGGCCTGTGCACTGTGAGAGGCCATGGAAGGTCATTGGTGAAGCTGCAGCCCCAGTTGCATTGACAGCCCAGTATTGAAGGGGTCATGCAAGGGAGGTGAGGCTTGGCACCATGAAGAGAGCCTATGAGAGGCTGTTGGTAAAGCCTAGTCGCAGCGGAAGACAGCAGTGTTTTGGAGATGCCAGTACCATGAGATGACCAAGAACAATAGCAGCAGTGGAGTACAGGTATCTGGAGCCTAGAAGACAAGGTGTGTGCTACAAAGGGCAGAGCTGTAGAAGTGATTCAAGCCCTTGGAGGAATCCAGAAGACTGTGAGTGGATCCCAGACATTGGACGGTTTGAGTTTGGTTTTGCCTTTGATTGTGACTGTGCCCTGATATATTTTCCCTCCTGAAGGAAGAAGGTATTTTAGTGGAGCCCACAGTTAAGAGACTTTTGATGGTAAAAAGACTTTGAATTCTCAGAGATGGGATATATTTAAAGGGACTGAAATTTTAATAGTAAGAATTTGCAAGGACTGTGGGATTTTTAAAGTTATTTAGATCTTGGGGATAAATAAGAAAGTAAGGGTTGAGGCTTAATAGTGATGTATTTGTGTGTCAAGTTGACAAGGGGGTCAATTGTACTGACTGGTTTTGTGTGTCAACTTGACACAAGCTGAAGTTATCACAGAGAAAGGAGTTTCAGTTGAGAAAATGCCTCCATGAGATCCAGCGGTAAGGCATTTTCTCAATTAGTGATCAAGGGGGGGAGGGCCCCTTGTGAGTGGTACCATCTGTGGGCTGGTAGTCTTGGGCTCTACAAGAAAGTCAGCCGAGCAAGCCAGGGGAAGCAAGCAAGCCATTAAGTTACATTCCTCCATGGCCTCTGCATCAGCGCCTGCTTCCTGATCTGCTTGAGTTCCAGTCCTGACTTCCTCTGGTGATGAACAGCAATGTGGAAGTGTAAGCTCAATTAACCCTTTCCTCCCCAACTTGCTTCTTGGTCATGATGTTTGTGCAGGAATAGAAACCCTGACTAAGGCGCGCGCGCACACACACACACACACACACACACACACACACACACACACACACACACACATACACAGAGAGAGAGAGAGAGAGAGAGAGAGAGAGAGAGAGAACAAGAGTGTTGTCTCCATGATGTCTGTGTGGGCTGAAGAGGGTTGGGATGGTGGGCAGGGCAGAGTTATAGGATTCAAAAATTCAGAATTGAAGCCTCAAAAATAAAATCCACAAAGTAAAACCCCAAACTACCACCACCACCACCAAACCCTGGGGATGGAGAATTTAAATGAGCTAAGATTAAAGTTTACCACTCTAGATTTGACGTTCCAAAGAGGAATTGACTTCAGGAAAATAAGGAAAATTGCATTTCTGTTATCTGTGAATTTGTGGGGTTAAATCAATAATACCATATAAGGTGAGAGGTAAGGAATATGGAACACGTAAGTGCTTATTACCGTTCCTGTTCTCCTAAGGGAACTCAGCTTTCTCACCGTGGAGGAAAGCTTCCAGGGCATAGGACTCTACACTTCCATCCCTGTTTTAAAGTTTTTTTGCAAAATGTACCTTCTCATGTTCACATCCTTGGTATTTTTTAGTTCAACATTATCCATTTGAGATAAGGGGTAACAATGGAAAATAACTTCATCCTGGAGGAAGGTGCTTATTTATGACAAATGGCCAGATGCTGTGATAATTACTAAACATGTAGATGGGGAAATGACTTTGTACCAGTTGCTCAGAAGCACAAAGTGAAGACTGAATGGCCACTGGAGAAACTCCCAAGTTCCAAAGGTCAAATAATTAAAATCCACACTAATATAAAAATGTGAAAAATAGTTTGATTCCTACCTCATCAAATAGATTTACTTAATAATAATAATTTATTAAATAGATACTTTTTGTTGGTTATTGAACTCTTTTTTATTTTTTGACAACAGCCTCTGAATCTGAGTGATATAAAACTCTCCTGAACTTGCATTTATTTTTAACTCTAATATATCGGGTGGCACATCTCATAAAAGGAAAAAAAATTATAACAGACAACTTTTAGTGACATAAAATGCTGTGGTGTCATAGATTCTCATTAGTTCACTGAGTGCCATGTAAAAAACATTTGCAAGCAAAGACAGTGTCATGCTGGTGTTAGCTCTCTGCTGGCCCTTAGGACACTTGCAGCAATTCTTTTCTGCTGCTTTTTCCTTGTGGTGCCAGGGGACTGGGCTGCATGGCCTGCTTTTCGTGCCTCACAGACTCTGGAGTGTGTTCACTTCCCATCTTCAGAGAAACCCATAGCATTTTCTGGATATGCTCAACCTCTTTTGAGAAAAATTATTTCTAATGCTTTTAATGAGTTCATGACAATTGGATATATCTTTTATATAAATATATATATACATATATATAATTTGAACTTTTGGAAACTTTAGCTGTGCTGTCAACTTTGAAAAAAAGTATCCCAGTTTACTGTGTTGAGTTGGCATTGTACAAAAGTTAACAGCCATATTGGTCTAGAAATGTTTCCATTTGTACAGGGGTAATGCACTGTATTAAATATGTAAGGTCTTATCTATGTGGGTTTGATTACAAAAACTAATAAAGTATTCTCTAAATAATGAAAAAAATTGAATATATCTATGGGGTCCATTGTGCTAATGTGATAATGTGGTCCATACATACGATGTGCAATGATCCAATTGGGCTTCTATCATGGCCATCATTGTGTTGTGTTGGAACAGTCCAAAACTTTTCTTCTAGCTATTTTGAAATATATAATAACTATTGTAAACCTTAGTTAATCAATGGAACTACAGAACATCACTCTTACTCTTCCTTTCTAACTATTGATCTAACCTCTTCAATCCCAAATCTCATCCTCTCCATCTACATCTCTGGAATTTGGTGGCTACTATTATTCTCCTCTCTATTCCTTTGCATAGAACAACAATTTTGGCTTTCATATGCAATACTCCACTTCTAAAATTTCATACGTTTTGAAAGTTCTCTCACATTCTTGTGAGTTTTCAATTTGGTCAAATATGCTTTTTAATAAAACCTGCCAATTACTACTTATCCTTATAACATTGAGCAAAGTGTCATTTTAAAAAGAGATAACAAGGAACTGCAAGAATTACAATGGTGGAATTAATTTGCTATAAAATATCCTTGTATAGTATCTTTTGAGCTTAGAAATCATTAGCCTGATCATTGTTGACTGACTTCGGACCAAGTCCTGAAGTGTGGATGTCACTGCTGCCAACTCTGCTCCCTTGTTCTGGCCTGCTTCAAGGGTGCCGGAATTCTAACATGGTGTCAGAACAGAGCTTGTCTTTCTGAGTCTGTCTTCTCTTTATAGGGCATTCATTTTTTTAATGAACACAAGCCAGGCTTGTGTTCTGAGTCAGGGACATAGAGATAAAAGCCCCTTTGCTTTCTAAAACTCACAGTCTGCACACAGATAATTTTTCAGCTGAATCCTGTTGTTCACTGTTCATATTTCTGGAAGTATCGATGTATATAAAAACACACAACAGAAGAACAATGCTTGCTGTCTTCAAAGAAGCAAACTGAACACTCTTATGTGGAGAAAATGGACCAGTTTCTCTATGCTTACTAGATGTTTATTTTCTTGTAAGCAGCATCATCATTTTTATGAGTTTTAGTCTGGGATTTTTTTTGGCTCCACTAATGATTGACTTGGCTTCTCATCTTCTTGGACAAACTGTTTCATCACAGGATCTCCAGCTGAGTCATGTGATCTCCACTTTCAGTCAATGCAGGACTTTTCTCCTCTCTTTGTTCCTCGTCTCAGGGTGACCTCCCATAGACATGCCCCCAGATCAGCCTATTCTAATTTCTCACTAACGCTTTCTTTCTTACTGATTCTATGTGGTGTGAAGTTGACAGTTAAAACTAACCAGCACAAAATATATCTGCACTCCACCAATAAGATGTAAAACACAATTAACAACTTCTGGCATTTTAAAATTTGTTTCCTGTCATATTAGAGGAAATAAGTTGATAATTGGAGAAGTCATCTGATTTTAAATCACTTACCAAAGTGAGCCTAAAGCTACAAACCACCAGCTTCTATTCTGAAAGTTTCATTTGACACTATTTCACTGAAATAACAAAGAATTTCACAAGGCAATTCCACAACCCTTCAACCGTCCATCATTGCTATAATGCTTTAGGATATTAGTGATAATGAAATGAATTCTGACTCAGTTAGCAAAGGAATTTTCACAAAAGTAGAGGATTCTTTTTTAAAATGATTCATTCTGTTAAACAGAATTTCTATCTAGAATTTCTATGGGTAGGAATTATCTATAACAAATGCCATGTAAATATTAAAGCTACGAAGGACATATTGTAATTTGATAATTCATAAGACATTTTTTTTTGTGCTGCAGTTTGTGTTTCTAATTATGAGCATCTCAGGTGTGACTGGTCAGAGAAACTAGTTTATTTTAAATATTAGGTAAGGAAGTCCCAATACAGGGTGGGTTGATGATGGCTCAATCAGTGAAATGCTTACCTCGTAAGCAAGAGGATCAAGGTCTGACCCATAGAACTAACATAAAAAAAGTCAAGCATGATGTCAAACTGACAGTCCCAGTGAGGAAGTAGAGCCATGTGGATCTCCAGGCCTCACTGGGCTCATTGGTGAGCTCCAGGCCGGTGAGAAGCTTTGCCACACAACAACAACAACAACAACAACAACAACAAAAGCCAACAACAATAGCAACCAACAACAAACACCGCCAATCCAAAACCAAAATCAAAACCAAACCAAACCAAACCAAACCAAACCAAACCAAACCAAACCAAACCAAACCAAACCAAATGAGCAATGAAAAAACAGTGCTTAAGAAAAGATGTGAGATTGTCCTTTGGCTTCACACACATACATATGCACATACATAAATACAGGCATGCACACAAAATGGTACCATAATAAGATAGCAAATAAGATGGCAAATTTCAATCAGTGATCCATGACAATGACGAATTAAAATTTAGTAGTCACCACGCCAGATGCTTTCACATGCCCCATATACTCCAGCGACAGCTCTGGGCAGTATGAATTTTACAGATGAGGAAAATACATCACAGAGAGGGGATATCAGAGAGTCATTAAGCTTTTCAGTTAATGGTATCTTTAGTTTGGCACATGACACCCACTAATAAATCAAACAACTAAAAGTTTCCTTTATTAGACTGCTGTGTTTAAAACTATAAGTGCTTAGGTCCCAGAAATGGCATCGTCACTTGAAAATAGAATATACATAGTTGAACCAGTATTAAAATTCTTATTTCAAGTTTCACTTAACAGTAACCGCTGGACTGAGAGTGAGGTCCCAGATGGAGGAGTTGGAGAAAGGTCTGAAGGAGCTGAGGGAGTTTGCAGTCCCATGGAGGGAGCAAGAGCGTCAATGGGCCTGACCCCCCCCCCCCCCCCGGTCGTCCTGGAGTTTGGACCACCAACCAAAGAATACACATCTATGGACCCATGGTTCGGACCACATATGTGGCAGAGGATGACCTCGATGGCCATCAGGGAGAGAGGAGATGCCCTTGGGCCTGAGGGTGTTAGAGGCCCCAGTAAAGGGGAATGTCAAGGTGGGAATATGGGGATGGGTGGGCGGGTGGGTGGGAGGTGGAATTCCCTCATAGAGGCAGGGATGGGGAGGGGATAGGGTGTTTCCAAAGAGGAGACCCAGAAAAGGGGAAACATTGGAAATGTAAATAAAGTATCAAAAATAAAAAATAATAAAAAAATTCTTATTTCACTCTCAGAAAACCACAACTATTAGTGGGATATGTTTGCCTATTGAGCACTGCACAAATTATAAATTTGCATCAAGAATGAGCATATGACTTCTCCTTTTGCACCAATTTTCAATTGATAATTTATGACAGCCCAGCTTTACAAAGATATAAATGCTATCACCGGAATAAATATAGCTGGGCCAAACAGTGATGCTACTTACACTGTATAGAAAAGATGCTAAGGGTCACAGTGTTGCTGTTAAAAATTAAAAATACGGTGACGCTTGGAGCACCCTGGCAACATTGACTGGACAGGTTCTCAAAATGAGAAAGCTAATAAATGTGGCTATCTCTCGATCATCTCTGACCTGCCAACACCCAATAATGACACTGAGACATATTTATTTATGAAAGTCTGGGCCTTAGCTTAGGCTTTTTGCTAACTAGCTCCTATAACTTAATTAATCTGTTTATTCTAATCCATGTCTCTGTGAGTCACTATGGGTCCAGGTTATTTGACTTTGTAGGTCTTCATGTAGTGTCCTTGACCTCTCTGGCTCACTCAATCCTATCCTCTACTCTTCCACAGGACTCGTGGAGGTCTGCCTAATGTTTAGCTGTGGGTCTCTGTGTCTGTTTCCAACTGCTGGATGAAGCCTCTCAGGAGACAGATTTGCTGGGTTCCTGCCTGCAAGCATAGCAGAGTATTACTAATAGTGTCAGGGGTTGGCTCTCTCATGAGATGGGTCTCCAGCTGGGCTAGTCATTGATTAGCTGTTTCCTCAATCTGTGCTCCATCTTTATCCATATATATATATATATATATATATATATATATATATATATATGTATGATATTTTCTTTATTTACATTTCAAATGTTATCCCATTTCCTGGTTCCCCCCAAAACCTCCTATGCCATCCCCCTCCCCCTGCTTCTATGAAGGTGTTCCCCCATCCACCCACCCACTCCCACCTCCCTGGCCTCGAATTCCCCTACACTGGGGCATCCATCGAGCCTTCACAGGACCAAGGGCCTGTCTTCCTATTGATGCCTGACAAGGCCATCCTTTGCTACATATGGGGCTGGAGCCATGGGTCCCTCCATGTGTACTCCTTGGTTGGTGACTTAGTCCCTGGGAGCTCTGGGGAGTCTGGCTGGTTGATATTGTTGTTCTTCCTATGGGGTTGCAAACTCCTTCAGCTCCTTCAGTCCTTTCTCTAACGGCTCCATTGGGGACCCTGCGCTCAGTCCAATGGTTGGTTGAATCTGCCTCTGTATTTGTCAGGCTTTGGCAGAGCCTCTTAGGAGACAGCTATATCAGGCTCCTTTCAGCAAGCACTTCTTGGCATCCACAATAGTTTGGTGACTGTATACAGGGTGGATCCTCAGGTGGGGCAGTCTCTGGATGGCCTTGCCTTCAGTCTCTGCTCTACACTTTGTCTCTGTATTTGCTCCTGTGAGTATTCTGTTCCCCTTTCTAAGAATGACCGAAGTATCCACACTTTGGTCTTCCTTCTTCTTGAGCTTCATGTGGTCTGTGAATTGTATTGTGGGTTTTCAGAGCTTTTGGGCTAATATCTACTTATCAGTGAGTGCATACCATGTTTTTTTTTTTGTTGTTGTTTTGTTTTGTGATTGGGTTACCTCATTCAGGATGATATTTTCTAGTTCCATCCATTTGCCTAAGTATTTCATGAATTCATTGTTTTTATTAACTGAGTAGTACTCCATTGTCTAAATGTACCACATTTTCTGTATCCATTCCTCTGTTGAGGGATGTCTGGGTTGATTCCAGCTTCTGACTATTATAAATAAGGCTGCAATGAACATAGTGGAGCATGTGTCCTTGTTATATGTTGGAAAATCATTTTGGTATATGCCCAGGAGTGGCAGAGCTGGGTTCTCAGGTAATATTATGTCCAATTTTCTGAGGAACCACCAGACTGATTTCCAGAGTGGTTGTATCAGCTTGCAATCCCACCAACAATGGAGGAGTGTTCCTCTTTCTCCACATCCTCGCCAGCATCTGTTGTCACCTGAGATTTTGATCTTAGCCATTCTGACATTAGTGTGAGGTGGAATCTCAGGGTTGTTTTGGATTTCCCTGATGACTAAGGATGTTGAACATTTCTTTAGGTGCTTTTTGGCCATTCGATATTCCTCAGTTGAAAATTCTTTGTTTAGGACCTCAGCTTGGGCCACAGGGCTCCATAGCCAATTAGCGCCGGGAGAGGGATACCCTCCCAGGAGCTTGGAAAAGCCGGGAGTGGGCCCAAGACAAGCTCCACAGCTCACCAGGAACTGCCCCGAACCTGCAAGACACAGGGACTGAGGTAGGCAGGCATAGAAACCCCATGTATCCCAACAGCGGTGGCTGAGGCAGGAGTCGTCTGCCTGGGCCACCAGTGTTCCGTAGTCAAGCAGCACCGGGAGAAAGTTACTCTTGGAAAAAACATCTCTCAGAGAGAGCCGGTCTTCAAGGAGTATTGATACAGAGGCCTGCAGGTGAGAAAAGCCATAGCCAGAAAGTAAGATTAGCTAACATCAGAGTTAACAAGATGGCAAAAGGCAAGGGCAAGAACCTAAGGAACAGAAACCAAGGCCACTTGGCATCATCAGAACCCAGCTCTCCCACCACAGCAAGCCCTGGAGTCCCCAATATGCCAGAAAAGAAAGACTCAGATTTAAAATCAGTTCTCATGATGATGATAGAAGACTTTAAGAAAGAAATGAATAACATCATTAAAGAAACACAAGAGAACAGAGGTAAAGAACTAGAAGCCCTTAAAGAGGAAACACAGAAATCCATTAAAGAATTACAGGAAAACACAATCAAACAGACAAAGGAAATAAACAAAACCATCCAGAGCTAAAAATAGAAATAGAAACAATAAAGAAATCACAAAAGAGACAACCCTGGAGTTAGAAAACCTAGGAAAGAGATCAGGAGTCATAGATGCAAGCATAACCAACAGAATAAAAGAGATAGAAGAGAGAATCTCAGGAGCAGAAAATACCATTGACAACATTGACACAACTGTAAAAGAACATACAAAATGCAAAAAGCTCCTAACCCAAACATCCATGAAATCCAGGACACAATGAGAAGACAGAACCTAAGGATAATAGGTATAGAAGAGAGTGAAGATTCCCAACTTAAAGGACCAGTAAATATCTTCAACAAAATCATAGAAGAAAACTTCCCTAACTTAAAGAAAGAGATGAACATAAATATACAAGAAGCTTACAGAACCCCAAATAGATTGGACCGGAAAAGAAATTCGTCCTGTCATATTATAATGAAAACACCAAACACAGAAAACAAGGAAAGATTATTAAAAGCAGTAAGGGAAAAATGTCAAGTAACATATAACGGCAGACCTATCAGAATTACACCAGACTTCTCACCAAAGACTATGAAAGCTAGGAGATCCTGGGCAGATCTCATACAGACCCTAAGAGAACACAACTGCCAGCCCAGGCTGCTATACCCAGGAAAGCTCTCAATTAACATAGACGGTGAAACCAAAATTTTCTATGACAAAACCAAATTTATACAATATGCTTCCACAAACCCTGCCCTACAAAGGATAATAAATGGTAAACGTCAACTCAAGGAGGGAAACCACATTCCAGAAAACACAAGAAGGTAATCTTTCAACAAACTGAAAAGAAGATAGCCACACAAACCTAAAAGTTACATCGAAAATAAGGGAAACCAACAATCACTACTCCTTAATATCCCTTAACATCAATGGACTCAATTCCCCAATAAAAAGACATAGACTGACAAACTGGATTCATAAAGAAGACCCAGCATTTTGCTGCATTCAGGAAACACACCTCCGTGATAAAGACAAACACTACCTCAGAGTAAAGGGCTGGAAAA
>CM052701.1:89125086-89156410 GCA_028551405.1 Uromys caudimaculatus
AATAGTGATTGTTGCTTCCTGTTATTTTTGATGTTATTTTTATGTTTGTGTGGCTATCTTCTTTTGAGTTCGAAAGATTACTTTCTTGCTTTTTCTAGGGTGTAGTTTCCCTCCTTGTGTTGGCGTTTTCCATCTATTATCCTTTGTAGGACTGGGTTTGTGGAAACATATTGTGTAAATTTGGTTTTGTCATGGAATATCTTGGTTTCACCATCTATGGTAATTGAGAGTTTTGCTGGATATAGCAGCCTGGGCTGGCACTTGTGTTCTCTTAGGGTGTGAATGAGATATGTCCAGGATCTTCTAGCTTTCATAGTCTCTGGTGAGAAGTCTGGTGTAATTCTGATAGGTCTGCTTTTATATGTGGCTTGACCTTTTTCCCTTACTGCTTGTAATATTCTTTCCTTGTTTTGTGCATTTGGTGTTTTTACTATTATGTGATGGGAGGAATTTCTTTTCTGGTCCAATCTATTTGGAGTTCTGTAGGTTTCTTGAATGTTTATTTTCATCTCTTTCTTTAGGTTAGGGAAGTTTTCTTCTATAATTTTGTTGAAGATATTTGCTGGCCCTTTAAGTTGGGAATCTTCACTCTCTTCTATACCTATTATCCTTAGGTTTAGTCTTCTCATTGTGTTCTGAATTTCCTGGATGTTTTGGGTTAGGAGCTTTTTGCTTTTTGCATTTTCTTTGACTGTTGTGTCAATGTTTTCTATGGTATCTTTTGCATCTGAGATTCTCTATCTCTTGCATTCTGTTGGTGATGCTTGCATCTATGACTCCTGGTCTTTTTCCTAGGTTCTTTAACTCCAGGGTTGTCTCCTTTTGTGATTTCTTTATTGTTTCTATTTCCATTTTTAGATCCTGATGGTTTTCTTCATTTCCTTCGACTGTTTGATTGTGTTTTCCTGTAATTCTGCCTGTTTTATTGTGTTTTCTTATAATTCTTTAAGGTATTTTTGTGTTTCTTCTTTAAGAACTTCTAGCTGTTTACTATTGTTCTCTTGTATTTCTTTAAGGGAGTTATTTATTTCCTTCTTAAAATCTTCTATCATCATCATGAGATGTGATTTTTAAATCTGAATCTTGCTTTTCTGGTATGTTGGGGTATCCAGGCCTTACTGTCGTGGGAGATCTGGTTCTGATGATGCCAAGTTGCCTTGGTTTCTGTTCCTTAGGTTCTTGCCCTTGCCTTTTGCCATCTTGTTAACTCTGATGTTAGCTGGTCTTGCTCTCTCTGACTGTGGCTTGTCCCTCCTTCAAGCCTCTGTGTCAGTAGTCTTTGGAGACCAACTCTCTTTGAGAGGAATTTGGTTTTGGAAAGCTGTGTTGTGGTGCTGGGTGATCTTTGGGGTGCAGACAGAAACCATAAGGATTCTGGTTCCCAGCTGTTCCTTGGTTCCCGTGTTCTGATTGCTCTGCAAGGGTCCCTCTTGATCCAGGAATTTGAACAGAAGTGATGGTCTTGCCTGTGCTCGAAGGTGTGTCGGCATCCCTGGGAGACCAGCTCTCTCCTGGCACTATTTGAATATGGAACCCTGTGTCACAGGATCAGCTCCCTGGCTGCTGAATGAAACCAGAAGGCCACTCCTCACTCCCTGTGTCCTGCGGGTTTTGGGTAGGTCCCTCTGAGCAGAGTTGTTGGTCTTACCACCACTCATAGACTTGTCCACTCTCCTGGGAGTCTAGTTTTCTCCTGGTGCTATTTGGCTATGGATCCCTGTGGCCCAGGCTGAGGTTCCCAGCCACAGATGGAAACCGGAAGGCTCCTGTCCCAGGCTGCTTCTTAGTCTCGGTGGCCTGAGGGTTTCGGGTGGGTCCCTCTGAGCAGTGGTGTTTGTCTTACCTCTGCTCACAGGCTTGTCCACACTCCTGGGAGTCTAGCTTTCTCCTAGCACTATTTGGCTATGGAGCCCTGTGGCCCAGGCTGAGGTCCCCAGCCACAGATGGAAACTGTGCTTTTAATATTCTTTCTTTGTTTAGTGCACTTGGTGTTTTGATTATCATGTGACAGGAGGAATTTTTTTTCTGGAGTTCTTTATGCTTCTTATATGTTCATGGGCATCTCTTTCTTCAGTTTAGGAAAGTTTTCTTCTATAATTTTGTTGGAGATATTTACTGGCCCTTTAAGTTGGGAATCTTCGCTCTCTTCTATACCTATTATCCTTAGATTTGGTCTTCTCATTGTGTCCTGGATTTCCTGAATGTTTTTGGTTAGGAGCTTTTTGCTTTTTGCATTTTCTTTGACTGTTGTGTCAATGTTTTCTATGGTATTCTGCACCTGAGATTCTCCCTTCTATCTCTTGTATTCTGTTGGTGATGCTTACATTTATGACTCCTGATCTTTTTCCTAGGTTTTCTATCTCTATGGTTGTCTCCCTTTGTGATTTTTTTTATTGTTTCTTTTTCCATTTTTAGATCCTGGATGGTTTTGTTGAATTCCTTTACCTGTTTGGTTGTGTTTTCCTATAATTCCTTAAGAAATTTTTGTGTTTCCTCTTTAAGGGCGTCTACCTATTTACCTGTGTTCTCCTGTGTTTTAAAAAGGGAGTTATTTATGTCCTTCTTAAAGTCTTCTATCATCATCATGACAAGTGATTTTAGATCTGAATCTTGCTTTTCTAGTGTGATGGTGTAGCCAGGACTTGCTAGGGTGGGAGAACTGGGCTCTGATGATGTCAAGTAAACTTGGTTTCTGTTGCTTATGTTCTTACCCTTGCCTCTCGCCATCTGGTTATCTCTAATGCTATCTGTTCTTGCTGTATCTGACTGGAGCCTGTCCCTTCTGTGATTCTGGTTATGTCAGAACTCCTCAGAGTCCAGCTGTCTTTGTGATCCCATGATTCTGGGATCTTGTGATCCTGAGATCCTGGGTGTGTCAAAGCTCCTGGGAGTCAAGCTTCCTCTGGGATCCTGAGATTCTGGTGTGACCAAGCTCCTGAGATCTTGTGATCCTGTGATCCTCGGCGTGTTAGAGTGCCTGGGAGTCAAGCTTCCTCTGGATGTTGTGAGACTGGGTGTAGAGCTAGTGCCCAAGGTTTGTTCAGGATATGGCCTCAGACTGGAAGGCTATCCCTGCATATCTTGTAAGCAGGACAAATTTTGGCTCAAAGGTTTTGTGGGTAGGTTGATGTCCCCTCCCCTCTATTGGAAGCTCTTCCTGACTACAGGAGGTGGCCATTCAGTCTCTGTATCCTCCACTGCTAGGAGTCTCAGATAGGGTCATCCCCACATATTGTAAAAACCTCCCCACCCCAGGTCTTGGGCTAGTTCCAGAGATATCCCCACCCCCGATTTCTGTTCTCTCTTCCAGCCCTCTCTCTTAAAAGGGGAAATTAAATAGACATTGGAGGTAGATGGAGAGAGAACTGGATGGGATGCGGGTGAGGAGGGGAACATGGATGGGGATAACTTGATGAATCTTTAATGAGGATAAAAAAAGGGACAACCATGGGAGGAGGGTAATGGGGAATGGAGGAGACAAGTGACGTCATGGGGAAATGAGCGAAGGGAAGGAGGAAGGAGGGAAATCATGAGATGGGGTAGGTAGGTAAAATAAGGTGCCTGAAAGAGACACAAGGAATCATAATATTATTTACCTAAAAAATACATATGATTCTCGATATAAATATTTATATAAATAGTTTTAATGAACTTTTCTCATTTGGGGCTGACATTGTTCCCTCCAAGAACCAAAGACAACTTATCAAAAACCCAATACCAGACATGAGATACTCACTTTTGATTTGTTAGTCAGGATGGTTCCAGAGACTCCTAAAATACACAGCTAAATGCTATTGCCCCTGGTTACCTCTCAGAGGTGGAAAGTAAGTCTCCATTGCTGAAGATACCATGCACTTCAGTATCAAGGCCCAGAGACCCCCGAGCTGTAACTGACCAGAACATCCCTGTCTTAGTTAGGGTTTTATTGCTGTGAACAGACACCACGACCAAGGCAAGTCCAATAAAGGACAACATTTAATTGTGGCTGACTTACAGGTTCAGAGGTTCAGTCCATTATCATCAAGGCAGGAACATGGCAGCATCCAGACAGGCGTGGTACAAGAGGAGCTGAGAATTCTACATCTTCAAAGGAAGGCTTTTGTTAGAATATTGACTTCCAGGCAGTTAGGATGAGGTTCTTAAAGCCCACACCCACAGTGACACACTTATTTCAACAAGGGCACACCTCCAAATAGTGCCACTTCCTGGGCCAAGCTTATTATAGCCATGTCAGTCCCCTATCCAATGACTAGGTTTCATGGTACCATAAGACGCCATGCAAGCTTCCAAAGGAAGGAGTGAAGCACAACAGTAGTCCTACAAGCTATGATGCCCATGGACCATATCAACAACCAGCTGGCATAATAAAACTAAGGGTGCAGTAGCGTAACCATCAGCTCTCTAGCTGTATTTAAGATCCATTTAACAAGAGAAATACCGTGTCTGGTATTGGAAACCTGGCTACCTACTCTGTGCTAGTGAAGTCACACTTACTATAACTACTAATTTACCAAAATAGCATATTAAACCCTGACAATAACTGCCCTTATGCCCACAGGTAAGTGTAGTCTTCACTCCTCATGAAGAAAACTCCTCTTTGCAACAGATGGAGACCACTATGGAACTCATGACTAATCAAAACGCAGAACTGTGGAGCTCAGTCCCGATGGATACAATTATAACACATCCATGTATCTAAGGCCCAGGGAACATTGCAGAAGAAGAGATAGAAAGATTGTAGAGGCTCTTGCTGTGAGATTGTGTCTAGGAATGATATGAAAAGCTACACCCATAAGTCTCATCAACATAATTATTCAAATGTAAGTGGAACAAAAATGATACCAATGGCCATGCCAAGGTGGACAGGAAAAGCCCCCGGAGGTCTCCACTGTATACAAAGGACTACAGGAAGCTGAGGAAAACTGGGAGAGGGGAAAATGGTCTTCCCCAGGAAAGAACACACCAACTCAATGTCCAATTCCAAACAGTCAGCACCGAGAACATACAAATAGGTAAGATTAGAAAGACTCGAGACATTGTATTTGTGAATATATAATGTATACCCATACACACATAAGCACGCAATAACAATCAGTGAGGAAAGAGGTCGTGAATTTGAGGGAGAGTCGGGAGAGGTGTACGGAAGGGGAGGGAAGGAAGAGGTGTTGTTAAATTACAATCTCAAAACCCGAACAAATGAACAACAACAATAGAAAATGAATTCAACTTTCTTTCCCAAGCTGTCTTGGAACAAATTTCTTAGAATGTTATGAATTTTTACCCAGAGTGGGTATTTGGGAATTAGATCATGAACAGCTGTGGGCTGTTCTTTTAAAACAAGCTAGAGGAAAGAATTTTAAAGATTTTTCTCCCTAAAGAAATGATAAATCAATGAAGAGATAGCTATCCTAAATGTGATTGAGATATCACCCGAAGAAAAATTTAATTGAAATACATTGTGTTATAGATGTGATGATTTTTATGCTTTCTTGTATTAGCTGAAAATACACTTAATTTTTAAACAGCTGAACAGATGGACTGCATACCTGCCTCCCACTTGTATTTATTATATATGTATTCAGATTGAGACAAGCTGAGCTCAGCTACTCAATCACTCCCTAAGTCTACTGGATTTATCCTGTGTATATAGTTGACTAAATTCTTGTAATTTGATGTATTCGGTTTTAACAAAGCAAGTTCCTGTGTGGCTCAGCTTTTTGACGTTTCATCCTTTGTATGTTGGGCCACTTTTTTTTTTTTAAACCTATGTCCATTTTTTTCTCATGCATTTCATCTGATCATTATGTCTCTAAATTGCAACTATCATCAACTTTATTCTGTTTCCAAGTTACATGGAATGATGCTTTAAATTTTTTGATGAATATCTGAAACAAAAATAACATAATATGGGGTATCTCCCTTTCTCAATAGGCATTAATAGGTCTTCATCTGTGAATGGGGTCTTGTGATATTCTCCATTCACTTTGGCATGTCAATTGGTGTTGACATTGTGACATTGTGCAGGTCTTATTTAGGTAACCATATATTTGAGACTTCATTGGTGCAGCTTCCCTGGAATATATGGAAGATACTGTCTCATAGCAGACATCTTGTTCTTCTGGCTCCTCCCATCTTCCTGCCTTGTCTTCTGTGATATTCTCTGAGCCTTAAGTTCAGGCATTGTGCTATAAATATCTTCACTGTTGTTGGACAAGCAGTCACAAGCAGTTGCTCTCCGTTCATATCTATTTATTTGTTAAATTGGTCACCGAGTCTTATCTGGCACATGTATCTCACTGTATTGTTCGGCTTATTTCATTATTTTATCCTTTCTACTCAACTGTGCCCAATCTCTGATTTTGCTTTTCCACTTTTTGAAAAGCATTTTGATGCTTTAAAAACATTTTCTAGCCTATCAAAGTCCAGCCTCAATAACTTCTTGTTTTTGTGAACAAACCTAGGATGGAATTATTTATGAATAAAATAGTTTACTCCAAGAGAAAAATCAGTAGACCACTCAATATTTCTCGTCTACCTACACAAGTATAAAAATTAAATGTGACTCTCAGATCAGGCATATTTCATGTGGTCCCACCAATGGGGAGACTGAAGTAGAAAGACTCTCAAGCTTGATGCCAACTATCCAGTTAGAACCAGACAAGCCAGGGATACAGAGCAAGATCCTGTCTTATAAGAACAAATAGAACGAAATACAAAGGGTGAATATTCATAGAACAATATTTTTATATTTATAGTGTACAAAAAAGGATTGGGATTTATTAACCACCTAAAACCATTTTAAGATTTCTGTAGGTTCCCTGTTGCTGAAAGACTTTTTGGCACATTGGAGAAAATTCCTTACGAAAATGAGTGATTCAGGAGAGACTGGTGCTGAGACAGGAGAGAGATGTGTTGATGGGGAAAAGGAAGTGTGAACACCGGAGACAGTGCTACTTAAAAAAAGAGTGTTTTAGAGACATTTTCAATTTTATTTTGTAAGCCTAACAGAATCTTGCTTCAGAGTTTTCAAATGTAATCACAATTCATACTAACTCTAAAGACTGAAAAATTTTAGTTAGTATTATGTTTTAACATTGGAATGAATAGGGTTGTACACTTAGGCTCCAAAGGGCTTCCCAGTCATGTTGAAGATCCATGTGTAGAACATGTGATTTCACCGTGGAGGGAACAAAATCCTGATTAGGTATATATAGGTTTTCAACAAACCAATCAAGTATCATATTTAGATCAATAATAGGCATAATTGAACCTCTCTGATTCCACTAACACTGGAAAATGTGTTAAACAGGATTATATAATAACATATGGGGCATTCGGTTGAAATCAAATATTAAATAAATAGACAGGACTTTTTTTTTTTTTTTTAGTATATTCTGTTCATCTGAAATTTACAGTCCGGGGGTACTCTGTGTATGTATTTGCTGTTCCTGGCAACCTTTTCAGCTTATAACAATGTGAAGTCTAAGAGTCAGGATACAAACATGGAAAGCAGTAGCAACATAAGGGAACCTATGGCGATTTATTGCCAACAACCACAGGTTCATTGTCATTCCCTCACTGAGGTGCAGAGTATCTGTTCTTGCCTTTATATCGGCTGGAACTAATAATCTGCTTGTAATTAAAAAAGGAAAGGAAAGCCCTGCAGGGGTATAAGGACTTTCTTAGAGGAGCTGCAGATTCTATGTGGTTCATGCAAACACTACCTGTGGGAACACTGAGCCACCAAATAAGAGATCTATCTGCCTGTGGCCACCATATTGTAAAGAAACCTCACCCACATGGAAAGACTCAAGTATGTGTTTCTATTGGCTGCCTCAGCACCACCTGCACTGAAGTTGCTTCTGAGAACCATATCACTCTCATTTGAATTGGGAGTGAATCTACGACTGTATAAATCTCTCCTGGAGAGATTTCCTACACTATATATTTAATTTACACTATAGATCACACAGTGTAAAACAGGCATTCTTATTTGTCTTATCTAAGTACTGTGTTTACAGAATTGCATAACACAGTAAAACAATTGTTTTAAGCCACTGAGTTTGGAGTGGCAGGGGAGAGGGGGTACTTGCTAAGCAATGATAATATCTAAAACATTAAGAAAGTGAATGGCTAAACTAAGCAGTATTGAAGGAGCTGAGAGTCATCAATGGTTTTGGTCGGGAGAATGGCTCCTCTGCTCTGTTCCACACCACACTTGAAAGGAAAGGGCAAGGAATGAATTGTTGGTGAAGATTCGTGATCTCTTTCCTTTAAAATTCTTTATGTAGAATAATTGCAATTTCAAGTCAATCAGTTTGCAAAGCACTGGGAAAAAAGGTTGAGGGTTTAACAGAGAAAGGAATAAATTAAACTCCTGCCTTAATTTCTGGTCTCTGCCTCTGAGCATTTAAAGAAGAAGCCATTAAGACAGTGCTTAATGGTCTTTAGGGAGGCTGATAACTGGGGAAACAGATTGCAGTCATTTTGTGTTGGTGACCCTCTTGTCTGACTTAGTCACTTAAAATTTGCATTTCTTTACAGTTCTGAAATAAGGCCACTCTAAAGTGTTCTTTTGAGAGAATACAAAAATTCCACAAGAGAAGAAAGCAATTTGGTGACAAGAAAATTTCCTTTATGCTATAATGCCTATGACAAAGTCTCCGAACAGTTGAGTAGCCCAAAACAAAAGTGAAATAAAGTACTTGGTCTCTACTTATGGAAGGAAGTTTTTGTTTTTGCTTTTGAGTATCAAAATATGGAGTAGTGGTGAGAGCATAGTGAAGAAAGACTAAGCCATTTTCCTTGAGAACTTTATAATATCATGGGATGATTGTCGTATGCAAGATGTCTACACATTATTCAAACTCAGATTTTTCTGTTTACATAGCATTTTTTTTTTTTTTTAAAGATTTGGGAGCGAGCTTCAAACACTTGAAACAGTTTCCCCTCACACAGCTCCTCTCCCCATACCCGTTCCCTTTCTTCTCTGAGAGGGTGGAGAGCCCCTCTGGCTGTCCCCTCACCCTGACACATCAACTCTTTGCAGGGCTAGGTGCATCCTCTCCCACTGAGGCCAGTCAAGGGAGTCTAGTAAAGGGAATGGGATCCAGAGGCAGGCAACTAGGGACAGCCCCACTCCAGTTGTTGTGGGACCTGCATGAAGACCAAGCTGTATATCTGCTACATATATGTGAGGGTGGTAGGAGCCTAGGTATAGCCCATGTGTGCTCTTCGGTTGGTGATTCAGTCTCTGAGAGCCCCCAAGGGTCCAGGTTAGTTGACTTTGTTGGTCTTCCTGTACAGTTTCTGTCCTCTATGGGGCCTTCAATCTTCCCCCAACTCTTTCATAAGACTCCTCGAGCTTTGTCTAATGTTTGACTGTGGATTTCTGCATTTGTTTTGGTCAACTGCTGAGTGGAGCCTCTCAGAGGACAGTTATGCTAGGCTCCTGTTTGCAAGCATAATAGAGTATCATTAGTAATGTCAGGGATTGGTGCTTGCCCATGGGGGTGGGTCTCAAGTTGGGCAAGTTATTGGTTGGCCATTCCCTTAGTCTCTGCTCCATGTTTGTCCCTGCATGTCTTGTAGACAGAACAAATTTTGCATTGAAAAATTTGTGGGTGGGCTACTGTCCTTATACCCCTACTAGGGTTCCTGTCTGGCTACAGGAAGTGGCCATTTCAGGTTCCATATCTCCACCACTAGAAGTCTCAGCTAAAGTAACTCCATAGACTTCTGGGAGCCTCCCTTCATCTTGGGTCTCTGGCATGCCCTAGAGATACCCTGACCCCTAACCCCTGCCAGCTACTGATATCCATTCATTTTCCAGGCTTTCTGGTGCTTTCTCCTGTCTCTCCCCACACCCGATCCTGGATCCCCCCATATCCCTCCCCATCTCCTCTCTCATCCAGTGAGGGCTCTCCTTCTGCCTCCTATGACTGTTTTATTCCCTTTTATAAATGAGATTCAAGCATCCTTGCTTGGGTCTTCCTTCTTGTTTAGCTTCTTTGGGTCTGTAGAGTGTAGCATGGGTATCCTGTACTTTATGGCTAATATCTACTTCTAAGTGAGTACATATCATGTATGTCCTTTTGGATCTGGATTACCTCACTCGGGATATTTTCTAGTTTTATCCATTTGCCTGCAAAATTTATAATGTCCATGTTTTTGTGAGCTGCGTAGTATTTCATTGTGTAAATGAACCACATTTTCTGTATCCATTATTTAGGTTGAGGGGCACCTGGGTTGTTTCCAATTTCTGGCTATTACGAATAAAGTGGCTATGTTGTTCAGTTCTCTTTCTGAACAGAGTCCTGGTCTGTAGTTCAGTCTGGCATCAAACTTGTAATCCTCTTCCCTCGTCCTTCTGAGTGTTAAGATTACAGGTGTATACCACTGCCACAGCTTCCTTAGTCTCATGTCTTCTTTGGCATCTCTCTGTTATTTCCAGGATTCCTCAGGTCTTATGATGTCTGGTCCAACCAGCATCTTCTTTTCTCCCGCAGTCTACCAGCCCCGGATTATCCGAGCTTCCTGGAATTTAACTTTCAATCCTAGGCTGATTTATTCCTATTCACCATTCAAATAACCCCTTCATTAGTGTGGCAAAGCTACCTCCCAAAAGGGCTCTTTCTGGTGAGGTAATATAGTATTACCATATTCACTCCATTGATTAAAACTCCTCAGAAATACCAAGATTTTGATGTCATACTGCTCTTCTCTAAAGTTCATAAATTCGAAAGTGATCTCACATGTTTTATAGATAATATGATACATTATTATTCCCATGCCTTACTATATTCATTTTTTTTTTTTAAATTGGTTTTCTGGTTACTCTGTAGTGAATTTATTAGAGATGGGTGCTTGTCAAACTCTTGTTTTGTCTCACTGGTATTGTTTTACCACTCACTTCCTTATTTGTGCTGTTCCTATCACACAATAATCTCATCTTTTGCAGCCCTTACTTATTTTCAACATAGTCACCTAATAGATAGCAAAGTTATCAAAGAAGTAAAAATATTAATCCCGGTGCTCATGGCCTCTGTGAGTTTGAGGCCGGCCTGATTTACATAGTGAGTTCCAGGCCAGCCAGACCTATAAAGTGAGACCCTGCCCCAAATATCTGTACTAATTGTTAAAAAGTTTCACCAGCATTTTGAAACAAACAAGAGCACATAGTAATAGCTCATATTAAGTCCTCACCCTGGGTGGTACTTTTAAGCTACTGAAAAGTCATGCCTAAAACTTCAGCTTCTTGAGGAATCTCACCTGCCCCAGAACCCTGTGATGTATTAACTGCACATTATCCATGGTGGCTTCCCTTTGTCAGTCTGCCAGCTTCTCGTCCCCTTTTGCTTGATGTATGCTCGTTAGGATAGGTACCTGCTTGGCAATGCCTGTTTTCATGCCAAGTGTTCATTCTACATATGTCGCTGTTAAGGTTCAAAGTGATGAGAAGAAAGCCCTCTGCTAGCTGGACTACATTTTAGAAACTTCAGTAGCAATTGCGATGCCTGTTTCTTTTTTTCTTCTCAAACATTTTATGGAAAACCACTCAAGAAACCAAGCAACCAACATGTGTTTGTTGTAGCTTTGGGCTTCTCTTATTTGTGCCCTTGGTGTTCCCCAGTGTTTCTCAGCATTGACCCACCTTTCAAAAACTGGTGCTACGCCACCAACAGTTGTTCTGACTTGACCCATCTGAGCTTGCCTGGCATCAGGTGATTCTGCTGTGCTGTGAGACCTGAGAACTTCAGCACTGACAGGCAGCTGACATTGGACTCATTCTACTCATTCCTTGGGTCTTCAGTCTAGGTCGGTGATTCTCAACCTGTGGGTCATGACCCCTTGGGGGTTGCATGTCAGATATCCTGCATATCAGATATTCACATTATGATTCAAAACACTAGCAAAATTACAATTATGAAGTAGCAACGAAACTAATTCTGTGGTTGGGGGTCACCACAACACAATGAGCTGTATTAGAGGGTCGCAGCGTTAGGAAGGTTGAGAACTACCAGTCTAGGTGTTTGTCAAACAGCAGTCCTACTTCTCAATATGCAAAGAAACATCATAGCATTTTTGCTTTGTATCTAGCATCTAGCAAACCATAACAAGGCACCTGCTTGGTTTCAGGAAAAGCTTGGATTTTGGTTTGGTGTTTGGAGTAAGTTCATGACATTATATACATGGAAAGGATTCCAAGCAGACTTCAGGGCAAGCAGACCCAGCTTTACTAGACCCAGCATTGCTCTCCAACCAGAGAGTAATGAGAACAGTCTTGGGCCACATTTCACAAAGGATTGAGTATGATGGTATGCATGCGTACATTTGCTTATTTTTTTTTAATCTTTGATTTAACTGATTTTTCACATTTACTGTATTAAAAATCAGTTGATGTCCCATATAATATTAGTTCTGCATTTTAGTTTTTGGGATCACAATTTGCATTGAGCACGAGATAAACAATCAGTTATGTAATTTCTGCACAGCTGGATTTAGTGATGGTAAATAAAGTTGACTATTTAAGGCCTCAGAAGGGGCTCTGGAGATGCATTTATATTGTTATATTATGGGTCTGTGGGAGTCATAGGGAGCAGGCCTGGAGCAGAGTGGGGTCAAGGCATGTCCAATGAGATGGTAGGAGTAGGATTCTTCTTGCGCTTCCGCCCCCGTATCCCCTGCCCCTCACCCCCCACCTCCAACCCCCATCCCCTGCTTCCCGCACCAGGTCTGCATGTCTCTGTGCACACAGATCCATCCATCTTTGCCCTATTAGAGGAGATCACATAGCCTGGTAGACAAGTTAATTATAAGGTCATGTCCAGCAACACCTGGAATTCCTCCTTATGCAAATGAAGCATTTCCAGCACCCTGGTATCAGTCAATGATATACCCACTCCCCAAAGGTTTAGGAGCCTTTGTTTCCCCCATTAAATGTGCTGTCTCACCAAAGCCTGTCTCCCAACAGTCTGTTTTCATAGTGCTCACTCGCTGCCTGATGTCTCCATCCCCGGGTCATTCCTGCCTCGCTTCCCTCAGGATCCATCCGTCATGCCGCTATGGTTTGGCAAGCAGAGCGTGAACGGTTATATGGTTTTGTAAATCTGCACAAGAGATGATTTTTTTCCATAAGAACTGTTCACTTGTCTAAATTGCAGAGGACCCAGTCCTCACCTAACTTGATTCTGAGGAACTCCTGAGCCTCCACTCACGAGGTGAGGGGGTTATTGTCTCTGTAAACAGATCCTACTTTTACTGTCTTCATCTTCCTGTGTATTTAGTTTAAATTAAAAAGACACTGTAAAGTTAAAATACAATTAAAGAATTTTCTCCTTTTCCTCACCTTACTCCTTCCATGTCTCCCCCTGTTTCCCTCTCTAATTCATGGTCTCTTTTCCTTTAATTGCTATTGTTACATATATGTATAAATGCATAAATATGTATAATTAACAGCCTAAAGAGTGTATTTAGTGTTTCTTGAATGTATATGATTTCAGGGATGAACACTTGGTTTTAGATAACCAGTTAGGGGCTCGTCCCTGGAGACAACTAATTGTCTCTCTCTTGGCTGTCCTTAGTTACAGGTAGTTCATTGTCTACAGGGCCTTGTCAGATTCCCGCCATCCGGGTTAGTATACTCATGCAAAACTTACTTTATGCTAATAGGTCCTAGTAACTATGCACACATAAAATAGGAAAGGACCACTTGACATGCTGATAAATAACCATTGCCTCCAGCTTCCAAATGGTTCTCATTATTCCTCCATCTACCGCCTTCATCTCAGCCCATCTCCCACGGGCTCACCTAACCACTTGCATATCGGACCAATCCAGTGCACTGCACTAGCATCTACTCTAATTGGCCAAAGTCTCTGCTCAATGTATTATTCAAGTTAAATATCACACCTACTTAAAAACAACTTTTAAAAAATCTTGAAGTTATATATCTTACTTTGAGTGACAGTTTAAAGAACTAACTTTATATAAGAAGTGATCTTGTAAAATAAATCAACATCCTTTAGAAATTATTTTTGGAAATAATTCTATGTTCACTTAATATTTTATTTATAAATGACTAACAAAAGTCATGTCATGTTAAAAACCACGTCTTGGATAAGTCAAAAATAAGTTGAGCAATATCTTAATAGAGCATTAGTTTGCAACTAGGATGGTTCTTAAAATATATTAAAAGAAAAAGCCAGCTGCTAACACAAAGGAGTACTACTCAATAGTCACTGTGTAGGAGTTGCTGGGAAGACTAGAAAGGAAATGCCTTGATAACTGCTTACATCGTTACTGAGAAATACGTGAGAGAGGGCATGCCTTTAGACCGCATCCAGCGTGGTCTATGCCTGGCTCTGAAGAGTTGTAGCTCCCCAGTGTTCTCTGCAAAATTTGGAAACTTTGGCAGGAACAAATCATTTAGGTCAGATGGAATGTGCATGAGTATAAAAGTCAGAGAAAAATGAATTTAAAATGACTCTATTGGAATGCATACATTTACTTTAAAACATGAACTCTAACACAAACTTTGAACAATAGAGCCACCTTGAAAAGAGAGCATTCCCATACTATTTTACTCCCATAGATATTTTCATCCAGACATTGCAAAGAATCTGTGGATATGCTATGTTTATACTTTGCTCGGTTTAATTATTAATATGCAGGTTAACATCAGTGACAAAGAGGACAGGCAAAAGGCATGTCCACATACAAAGTGTGCATCCCCTATGGTTTTCAAGATAGCTTCAATTTTAAAAAACAGTGATTTTTTTCATACAATATATTTTGATCATATTCTTTCCCCTCCCCTACTCCTTTCAGACCCTACCACCTCCTTAGTCATCCAATCCCATGCTCTCTCTCTAAAAAACAAACAGGAAAGACAACATGAAACAAAAATCAAAACGAACTCAAAAAAAATCAAACCCAAATCAATAAGAGAATAAAACCCAAAAAACAACAAATGATGCCCAGAAAACAAACCAAATACACACACACACACACACACACACACACACACACACACACACACACACAGAGAGAGAGAGAGAGAGAGAGAGAGAGAGAGAGAGAGAGAGAGAGAGAGAAAGCTAGCAAGAAGGAATATGTGGGAAGGTTTGGAATGAAGGAAGGAGAGGGGAAATCATATCATTGTAATCTCAAACATAAAATTAAAAGACACGGAGTCCATTTTGTGTTCTTCCATCACTCTTGGTTATAGGTACTACCTAGAGAATGGTTCATATGCCCACTGGCATTCCCTTGGCAAAAACTGATTTTTCCTTTCTCCACATGTAACTACTGCAAATGGCTTCATGGTTGGAGAAAAGACTTTGTTGTATCCTTTTCTCCTCCTGGAATTTTGTCAAGACATGTTTTATCTGAAGTTCGAACGGTCTGGTATTTGGCTACTCAAGTCTGCAGACATCAGTAGTTTTCTAATAAATACTTACCTTTCCATCCAGTGGGGACTGAAAGCCCCAGTACTGGACATTGACATTCAGACATGGTGTGGAGTGAAACAATACAGACTACTCAGTCCCAGGAGTGGGGACGCACAGACAAACAGACATGGATGACATCTGCAGAAATGAATTAGTCATTCTATATAATTATATATCTTCTTAGTAAAAGGTGCTGCTTGGCAGAGACTCCAAAGGAGTTTTCAAGCCCAACACAGATTCCTCCCACGGCTGTGACTCATCGGGAAGGATTATTCCATCCTTATGTTAAGTGGATCTACTTTGTCTCTCTGTAGACTACATTCTCTGAGAACTTCACTGGTGCGACTCTGGAGGGATGGAGCTTCCATTCGACCTCTGCCAGTTTCCTATGTTTCTGCTTCAGCCCTAGTGTTCTTCTGCTCACATTCATGAAACAAAGTTTGTTCTGTGAAACAAACAATGAAACAGAGAGGATCTATACCTTATGTTTGATCCCAGTTTCTATGTGCAGGTGGTGGAGAAACCAAGCAGAGTCAACCTGACTGTAGTTTTTTTAGATTACTGATAACTGTAATGTCAGTGACATTTTTGGAAAGATAACCTTTGTTTGAAACAACACTTACAGGCATTATTCTTTGTCGTGGAAAATGTGCACTTTGAATCCCATTTTCTGTCTCTTAGATTTTTCAGCCATCAGTCTAAGTACTAAATGATACCATGTGTAACTGTGTTGATTTAGTTTACCTAATGCTTATTCTAGGCAGACACAGTCTTTATACTCAAGAGGAACAGAATTTTAAAATCAGAAACATAATTCATATATGCCGGTACTAATAACTAGGAAGATTTTCAGTTTAGAATAGCAACCTGAGATCCTGCTTATCTATTTTGTTTCATTTCTTACTCTGAAAATGGAAAACAAAGTGGAGATAGGGGTAGGCTCAGGAGAAATCATAAAGAAATACTTGGTAATGTGAAGGACATAGACTAGGAGAACCCTAAAATAGCAAACATCCATTGGAAATACGATCAAGGCCATCTGAGAACAGTTGTAACAGTGACAAAGATTTCACCATGGCAGAGGTAGAGGAATGCCACGCCTCGACAGGCTACAGAAATCTAGGCCCTGTGAAGTCTTAAAATTGGTTCTTCCAAGCCAAGCTGTCACACCAAGAAGAACCTCTTTTGAGTGGATTTAAAACATGCCAGTAGAATGGCAAAAAAGAGAACCAGGCAGCAGTGCTTAGCTCACACTAGGGAAGAGCAACTGCACAGGAAGTCTCAGCAAGTTGCCTTCTTGTTCAGAACTATTTGAGAAAACAAAAAAGGTGGGATCCTTGAAGTTTAGAAATACAACTGAATTTAAAATAAAAAAAATCTCATGCCATAATTTACACTAAAATCTTAGATACTATTGAGGTCAAAGTCTCAAATAATGGTTCCAAGAAAATGAAGAAGAATAAAAGAAATAACTTTTAAATTTATAAAGATTTATTTATTTATTTATGTGTGTGTGTGTGTGTGTGTGTGTGTGTGTGCACATGTGCCATGGAACATATGAGGAAGTCAGAGGACAACTTGGAAGAGAGACAAGTTGGTTCTTTCCTTCCACAATGTGGGTCATGGGGTCAAATTCATATCATCAGACTGGGTAGCAAGTGCCTTTCTCTGATAAGCCATCACATAGCCTGAGGGATAACCTTCTCGTAGACAATAAAAGCCTCGTAGAAAGACATTCATAAATGAGTGAAATTGGAATGCAATATTTCAAAATGAGTAGACAAACACTAAGAAAATTGTAAAGACTGAAATACACAACAGAGTTAGGAGCTTGGAAAGAGACAAAACTCAAGAAGTAATGACAATAGAAGAAAAAAATTAGAAGTGAAGATCAAGATAAAAGTAACATAGGAGTGAAACCATGAAAAATAATTCTTTAAGTGAAAAATATAAGGCACAGGAGGGACAATTAATAAAAAGAAAGAAAGAAAGAAAGAAAGAAAGAAAGAAAGAAAGAAAGAAAGAAAGAAAGAAAGAAAGAAAGAAAGCAGAAGAATTTAAGAAAGAGTGACAGATATTGGAGACAGGGTGAATCCAAAATAAGAATAATAAAAATGACTTTAGCAGAAAAATCAAGTTAGGAAGGAAGTAAACATCGTGGCTTAAGATTAGAGATAATTGTCCCTCAATTACAAACTGTGCCTGTCACCGATTTGCAGGAGAACACCATGTCCTGTGGTGTTAACAGACACTTGAACGTGACTGAGACTCAGTCGAGTAGATCAAATAGAAGGGGCCTGTTTCCGAAGCAAACATCGAACAGCTGCTTTGAAACTGTTCAACTTTCCTTCGGTTGTTCAAAGTTCTATGCAGTTAAACTGAAGTATGTAAAAGTGTGAATGCGAGAAAATGGCTTTTTAATCCAAAAGTGATTCACCGTGCAGTCACCATGCCAAAACGTAAAGACAGAAAGAGACACCAGCTGCAGTAACTCTGCTGAACCGTCGCGGTGGTTCTCACTACTCATCTCTTCTACTTAGTGCTAGCCAGGTCAGCTCAGAGACAGCAGGGTAGAATCTCCAACGACTCATCCATTCATGGGTTTGGGTGTTGATCCCGCTGTTGGAATGAAAGTGCTCATCATCTGTCTTGAAGAGCACTAGCCCTAGGCCCGTCTCCCGTGTGATGACCGGCACGTTGCACCTATCTCCTAGTCAATCCCTTGTTTTCTTTTTTTTTTTTCTTCTTTCAGTTTTCTTTCATTATCATGTTCTTACCAAAGCAAATATTACTTTTGAAACAAATATGATTTATAGAGACAGAATGTTCCTGGCAAAGCAAATATTTTAAATAGCCAATCTACTATCATTGTGGTGTTTTTTTTTTTTTTTTTTTTTTTTTTTAAACAAGTAGGATTTCTAAAGACAGAATTTCTAGGCAGTTTTTTTTTAATTGCCTACTTAATTGTTGTATTTTCAGGATTTATTTTTCTCCAGCAACTGAAGAACAAGACATATTTCCACTATAATAAGGCCTCATGGGCACTGATTATACAATTAACAAACAAGAGCCCATTTGAAGCTAGTGTGTATGTGTGTGTGTAAAGTCTTTTAATTTGCTGACAAATTTAATAAACATAAGAATTTAGCTTTGTGTATGAGGACAAAAGCTTCTCAGCTACTTAGACTCTGCAGTCTCACTTATTTTTGTTTTTTTGAGACAGAATTTCTCTGTGTAACCTTGGTTGTCCTAGAACTCACTCTAGACCAGGCTGGTCTCGAACTCACAGAGCTTCTCCTGCCTCTGCCTCCCAAGTGCTGGGATTAAACGTGTGCACCACCACCCGGCTACAATGTCATTTATAAACTCCTTTATACACTACAGAACTCTGAAGCTACTGCCCTAATCATAGTAGCAATGTCCACATCTAGGTATTGTTTATTATATTCTAGTTCCTGCTTCTGCATCCCAAAGTCTCTTGTGTTTTATTCCGTTGGATATTTGGCCAGTATTTAACCTTTCTCTTGTCCTTTTTGAGTTCAGATCCAAATGTGACTTAGTTGTGGGAGGTGATAAAGTAAACATCGAGCTCTGGGGACTCCATTACTGTGATGGACGTCTTAACACATCACCCTTAACCAGGCCAGGGTGTAACACACCTGGAAAGACTACTGTAGTGCTACAGGTTTCTCATGGGGTGGAGAGTGGTTTAAAACAGTCCTTCTCTGTCAGCAGGTGAAACCAAATGAAAAAACAGCAACAGCAACAAAAGCAAAACAAAACAGAAGGATACTTGGTCAGGCAGAGTCTTAGGATAGCTATTCTTAGGGGAGGAGTGAGTTTGGGCAGTTATAGAAATGTTCAGGGAAATGCTAGAGCACAGGAATGAGCACACCGCCTCCTGTCCCATCTCCTACTACAGCAGTCTGTAGGAACCTGTGCTTCCCAAACATGGCGCCTTCTCTGACAAGGCCTCTGAGAGCTAGTGAATAAAAGAAGGTATCAGGAGTAGATGGGAGGAAGTCTTCTACCCCATATACCCACATCCCCTACCTGGCTCCCTTTTAGACTCTCTCTCAGTGGATTCTTCTTAGATCCTGCATACATTTGCACCCTTAAATGAGTTATCCTAGGAAGCTATAGTTTCAGAAGTGATGTGCCTCCGGGGCATAGGTTCGTCCAACACTTTCTGTACTATAAACAGCCAGCAGACATTAATGACAGTACTGCGGACGAGCTTGACTATTGGCCACAATGTACTCTGGTTCTGAAAGGTTCAGGAGTGTTTCCCACTGGAGGAGCACCCTCCCAATTATTCTTAGGGGTAAGGCTACTGTGTCACCTAGAGCTTTCCAGTTTTTGATTCCGCTCTGAGTGGATTAAAAGGTTTAAATCCAAACCAAGAATAGAGAGGGTGGGATAGAAGCATGCCTTGAAAAACAGGAATTACTTTTCTTGTTTCTCTCCTTGCCTCATTACTGATTGCTTCTTTCTTTTTCTCAATGGGTCAAGCATAAAACCCCTTCTAATCCTGTTTTAGGGTGGGATTTTCATCTAAGATGACTCCATGTGGGTAGAATTATTTAATTTATTCACTTGATTTAGCCTGACCTGTGTATGGTTACATTTTATACTCTGAAAGAATCCCCAGACTATGTAACCATGGACAAGGACTAGCAGTCTTTTCTTGGGATGGTTATCATTTTGCTTAGTCTTCATTATAAACTAACACTTAAACAAAAGCACCTAAGCATCTCTCAGCATTGCCAAATTCAAGCTGCTGATACTCAGTCTGATTGGCAGGGTCTCCTGCAACAGGTATCTCTTTCTATTCAGATTTCACTTGGAACTGAAAACCTATTCTTGTATATATGTGTGTGCAGCAGCAAGATCACTTGGCTGGGTAGGCCTAAGGGTAAGGAGATGTCCATCTTGCAGTGCTAAAACCTTGACTGCTCTCCACGCAGGATTGCTTAATGGGTGCTTGTGCTGTTTACAATATTTGCATTTTTGTTGTTTCCAAGAAAGCCTAACCTTTAAGTTTTCCAGGTGCTTATGTGAGATACCTGTGGGCACTATGAACCTGGGTCTCAATTATAGAACAAGTGTTAATTTTACTTGAAGTCAGAAGTATGGTTAGTTAACATTTGAAATACCCTAATCAGGAATACACCCACCACAAGCAGTTAGCATTTGAAAGAATCTAATCAAAAGTGCACTCTCCAGAAGCACCTGCTGCCAGTGCTCTCACGTGTTGCTCTCTGATTAGCACTAGTAAGTGTCCTAATTATAGCATAAGTGATGGTAGAAAATGGTATTCCTTGGTAAAATAAGAGTTTACAAGATGTGTGGACTGACGAGAAGCGTTGCATAGAAACACTGACTTGTAAAGAGATTAGCTGTCCAATGACACAAGCAGATTAAATGAGTGGTTTCCAGCAGAGGTGATTTGCCTCCACCCCTACCTCCAACTGTCTACCCTAGAATATGTCAGTATTTGAGGATGGGTCTTTGGGTGTCACAACTATAGGAAGAGGCTGACACTGACTCCTAGTGTGTTTTGCTCCCAAATCCTTTTAGTGCACAGACTCCTCACTAATAAATACTATCCAACCAAAAGTATCAATAGTGACAGGGTAGAGAAATTCTAGATAGGCCATTCAGAGTAGTTCTTTTGATCTAGGACTCCATTTGGTTTTATGTGTTGATGTTAACTGAAATTCTGCACCTGCTTCTAGTGAGAAATTTAGCTGACTCTTGCTCCCAGAATATTCCTGCAATTCCTTCAAATGAATATTTTATAGAAGGTGCTCCTTGGAATTCCTAAAAGAAATAGAACTCAGTTGTTTTATGATTTCTTGGGACTATGTTATAGATTTTATAGACCTTAGTCTGAGGTGAGTGCTCTGAGGTGAGAAAGGGTCTAAAACTCTTGGAGGAGGATAAGTTCCTGTGCTAATCTTGTGAAGGTCTTTTGAGTCTCATCAGCCTTGTTTCATGAGTCTCATGTGCCCTCATAAAAGGAAATGTTAATTGACTTAATTTTTGTGAGGTGCCATTGGGTGAGTGGCCACAGTTGTTCTGATTCAAGATGGTAATGTCCATACAGAACCTGGAGGAAACAGCTATATCACACGTCACTCTGACTCTCTCGTTCTTCCCATTCCTTTCTCTGTGACATCACCTGAACCAGATGTATAATTATTTTCTTCAATTTGGGACTGAGCCTTGGACTTATGCAATAGGAGCAGTATACACATGGAAGCAGAGAGTTATCCCCAGTAGTTGCATATATTTTTATATGTAGCATGAGCCATGAAACTGCTGCCATGATAAGGTACACCACTACACACCACATGGAGGAAGATGTCACCCAGGACTTACCCTAGAGGTTCTCCAACCTCAGATACCCCGTGTCTGTTGCCTCTCTTATACATAATGGCAATACACAATTTCCACTGTGGCTAGAAACATATCATTCTGTATCATAGACTCTTTGGATCTCCCATAGGCATCCCTTGATAGAGGGAACATTTTTTGCTGGATTATAGAATTCTAAATGAAACTGGATAAAATGCCCCTCTCTGACTCATGAAGCTTGTAAGGAAACTTTTCCCCCTCTTTGAAAATTTATTTATTTATTTGTTTATGATTCCATAATAGGACAATCCCATTTTTCACATTCTCCACTAACTCATGACAGAGACCCACATTAGAGGTTATTTTATTTATTTATTTTTTGAGATTATTTGTCTGCCTTTTTTGATTATGTTATTTTAGATTAGAGATCTTTGTATGTGTAACACTACTTGTGGATTCTAAAACTCAGTAAACTTAGTTGCTCAGTAGTGTCTGAGAACCACAGCATTAAGCAGGCCTAGCTCTTTCTGGTTCTTGCTTCTATCCTTCTTTCTTCCTTATTTTATTATTTTATTTTTCTCTTTCAGTATCAAGTCCAATCTTTCTAAAATGTAAAGAAAAAAAATCTAATTGTGGTAAAATATTGCTATTTAAAATTAATCCCAGTACTTGGGAGGCAGAGGCAGGCGGATTTCTGAGTCTGAGGCCAGCCTGGTCTACAGAGTGAGTTCCAGGACAGCCAAGGCTACACAGAGAAACCCTATCTCAAACAAAACAAAACAAAACAAAAACAAAAAAACAAAACAACAACAACAAAAAAACCCAAACCCATAATTTCTGTTGGATCTTTTTCAAATTTAAGAATTATTATTATTATTAGTGTGGAGTGAGAATGGCCTCATAGGCTCATATGTTTGAATACTTGGTCCCTGGTTAGTGGAACTGTTTGGGAAGGAGTAGTAGGTGGGGCCTTGTTGGCATAGGTATGTGTCTGGGGATGGACTTTGACCCCAAAAGCCCAAGTGGGACCGAGTATCTCTCTGTCTGCTGCCTGTGGATAAGGTTATAAAGCTCTCAGCTACTGCTCCAGCACCATGCCTGTCTGCTTATTGCCTTGCTGATCATGGGCTAATCCTCGAAACTGTAAGCAAGCCTCCAGTTGACTGCTTCCTTTTATATGAGTTACTTTGGTCATGGTGTCTCTTCACAGCCATAGGACAGTGACCAAGATAGTTATGAAAATTAAATGCCAATTTTCTTCTACTGTGTTTTATAGTCTTAATTTAAGTTTAAGAAGTAATCACTAAGAGAGCTGGGATAATTTTCAAATCTTAGATAACAGATATAATGCAGAGAAGAGTTACATGGGTCATACATAAGGGCATGACACTGATCCTTAAGTCTAATTCCCACATGAAAAATTGAAAACAAGTCATAAAATGTCAAAGGTAGTTTTGTCCATTAACAGGGAGTTCATTTAAGTTCTCAAACATAAAATAAGTTAAGAAAGAGTTTGTGGGAATTTAAAATTCCAGGAACTGTTTACCTGTGACTTTGGGCAACTGTTTTGAAGTGTGCACAAGGTCAGCCTGAACCAGATAAAAAGACAAATCTCAACAGGGTGCAAGAGAGAAGTTTATTTCTGGCTTTATTCTCTTGTGAGCCCTTTTCCCTTGTGTCATCCTGTAGTGAGCAGATGAGAAGGAGGAAATGAATCAAGCTTATTTACTTGCAAATAGACACATTCTCCAAAGCTTTGCTCTGAATAAGGGGATTTAATAGCTGAACAGTGCTACCAAATTTTCATCCTTCAAATTCCAAACTGATTCTGTGAAAAACACATTCTGTTAAAACACAGTTGCTGCTCGGTTTAAAAAAATAAAAATCAGAAAACAAAAAAACAAAAAACAAACCTCCCAATATGTTGAGCATTCATTTGAATTTCTTCTTCTCTGTGACTCAGATGTTGTTCAAAGACACATCAGGTGGTTTTTGCTCTTGAGCTGTCTTGCTCTCTTCTCCAGTTGTGTGATACATAAAACCAACATCGTACTTAATATTTGCAGTTGCCACAGAGGCCGAGTCTGGTGCTTATGTAATGGATTTCTAAAAAGAAGTCCTTAACAAAATATTAAGCAGATCTAATAAGGCAGAAGGCTAGAAAATGAAACTGTAAATGGACTTTGCCTAAATTAGACACCCATTTCCATTTTGCCCCTATTTCCTTTGGGAAATGGCACATTAGTTTTCTTTTTTTTAAAGAATGGCTTGGGGGGAGGGGGGCTGGAGAGATGGTTCAGTGGTTAAGAGCACTGACTGCTCTTCCAGAGGTCCTGAGTTCAATTCCCAGCAACCACATGACGACTCACAACCGTTTGTAACTGGATCAGATGCCCTCATCTGGTGTGTCTGAAGATAGCGACAGTGTACTCATATACAATAAATAAAAAAATCTTAAAAAAAATAATGGCTTTGGATATTCATTTTGCTAATATACAGAAACTTTGGATCCACTAGGTAGCATCCACATTGAATACTGCTAGAATTTAGAATTTCTGGCGTAATAACGAAAACATCTATCATGATTTTGGTGTTAATAATACATACAATTTCACTTTGTTATGACTAGATGTGGAAATGTCTTATTCCTCTAACAGATGGAATAAAGTCTGAGCAGAGTGTTGGAGAAGAACCAGGCTGCCGCAGATGTGCCCAAGGGCTGACTTCAGTCAGAAGGCCATTTACCTGAAGTTACAAAATAAAGGTAAAGAAGCTTAGGAGGGTCATTGTCCTGAGCAACAAGATCATAGCTTATTGCTATCTACACAAAGCCAAACTACTTCATATGAAGCACAAGACACTGTGTGGCCTGGCTCCTGCCCCAGGTCTCAGTGCCTAGTGAGTCTGATGTGCACTCTCATCTATAAGCGTTTGTTCTTCTGTTCTCCTTGCCTTGTTCATTCTTAACTGAGCACCTTCTAGGTGTGTGCATAAGTATCCCTTTCACTATGAATAGCCTGGATCTGTCCCCACATCCAAACTGGGTCAGGTGCCCTTTCAAAATGTTCTAACACTGTTTTGCTTCATTCTTCAGTCCATAGTGACATTTTACATTCTAAATTAGAATAGACAGATTACATGTAATAATTAGACTTTAGGATAGGACAGGAGAGGGCAAACCTTATTTTTCTTTGCCATTGGGGCCCAATGCTTGCTGCATAACAAACATTTACTGAATGGTTTAAGATTAATACGTAAATGGCAGTACAGACCAGTGACTTTCAACCCTTGGTGACTAATCTTGCCTACCAGAGATATTTGGGAATGTCTAGAGTAATATTTTATTAACAATATCTGTGAGTGGATAGTGAAACCAGCATCTAGTGGTCTGGGCCCATTGTAGGATATAGACACTCTGCAAAGTGGAGATCACATTCTATAACAAAGAATTGTCTGCTCTAAAATGCGGATAGTATGAAAATTATGGTATAAACAACATCATATTTAATATAACAATTAATACAAAGGTGCTACCAGAGAAAAGTAACAGGATGAAAAGGACAGTGAACGAAAGTAATTGTGGGTTTGGAAAAGGCTTAAGACTTGTAGCAAGGAATGTGGTTCACGAGCATGGTCACGGCGAGGCGGAAGCGAGTCTTCGCTGGCAGTGACGATAGCAGCGGTGGGAAACTAGTTCGAAGCTCCAGCCGGAGGAGCTGTCTGACAGATTTGCGCACCTCTCCTGACCTAGTGACTGCCCTCTGCCCTCTTAACCCCTTCCTGTTGTCAGTGAAGTATTTATCATTAGTTTCAAAAGTTCCCCCTCCCACTCCCTCATAAATCTGAAGTTTTTTAAAAAATAACATTCTATCCAAACAGGATAGGTTGTTTCTGGGGCAGGAAAACTGAAACAAATACCCTCACATGTGTGGAAGGAGCCTGGGGAAGACATTAGTAAAGGGACTATAATAAAAATTCAGCCCTCTTGGTCTTTATTCTCAGAAACAGGGACACAGCATTCCTGCCATCTCTCGTGCATCTTTAATCACGGTTCGTCTGTGGTCAAGTGTAATAAGAACGCTTTTCCCCTCCCACATCTGAAATGCATCTGAACGGAAACGGTCATTAAAATCACACTCGGTTCAACAAAGATGGGGCCCATTTATAAACAAGAAAATGTTTGAAATATTAAATGAAGAGACGTAACCGGTTTTGCAATGCATGGCCTATCATTCTGATTAATAATCACACTCACTGTATCTATGGAAACGAAGAAAAAATTACTTCTGCCTTCATGAAATGTACGCAAAGATGAGAAATATTTTGCTTCTCTGAAGGGTCTACACAGATGTTGTCCTCCTCGTTAACCCTGTGCTATTATTCACTTTGCCAAGAGAAAAAACAAAGCCATGTGGGTGGACATCCAAAGCCATAAGATTAAAAAAATAGATTGAAGTTGCTTTAAGGAGAGACAGATGCTTCCATTAAATGGGAGTTCCACATCATTTTCTGAGTAGGGTAGCCAAAAGGTGCATATCTAAATGATTTATAAGCTAAGCTCACAGTTTGATTGATGAAGACAACCAATTTCTGTAGTTCTGTAAACACATTTTAATAGACAATCTGGAAGAGAAAATACATCAAAAAATAACATTTAACCAAACAGGAAAGAGACCCCTAAAATACATTTCATAAAATATCACACCATTAATAATAGAATGAGATGCTATGTGGTTCATGTTCATATAATGAATCTAGTTTTCATCACAGTCTCCACATGATGGGATTTCCCAGAAGGCAGCAGTTTTCAACAAGTTTGGAGTTGTCCCAAATATTCCAGAGTCGGTGGGATTTACAGGAGAGCGACAGCTGAGCAGTAATTTCTGTCATTTGCTCTTTGTTTCTCTTTCTTTCATGAGATTTTGTCATCATACTCTTCTGGGGGTTTTAAAAATTAGAATCTATTCTGTACAGCTTTTCAAAACAAGAAGTAGAAGATTGTTTCCTTTGATTGCCATTTTTATTTTTACTTGATTCTGTTTTTTTTTGTTTTTGTTTTTGTTTTTTTAGAACTGGGTCAGAACCATAATTTTCCTCTTATTACCTTTGGCAGTAGGCCACATCTGCTTATCAGTTAATGATGGAGCTTGATTGTCCTCCTATGCTCAGACAGTTGAGACACTGACTGGCTCTCCTGGGGAAGAGTGGCGAGGTGATTAATTACCCAGGACGATTATGCAGGCACCTCAGCCAGGTTCTCTGCTGCCAGGTAAGGCCTAACCGCAAGTGCCAACAGGAGGTTGGTAAGAGACTCGCATCACCCTAGGCCTTAGAAGACCAGGGCAGAGCTCTCTCTGGCGAAGTTGTTGATTCTGTCTTCATCCATCCTCTCCAGTGGTCTGTTTAGGAAGGAGGTAAGCAGTGAGCAGTGACCTTCTGTAGCACTGCTGGAGAAGTAGGAAAAGCTGCCATCATACACACTACCTCTTACTGCTGGGTACACAATACCTCTTCCGGGATTCACAGCAGGCCAACAGGGGCATAGTGTTGTCTTCCATAGTAAATGAGAGGAACTTGAACCTCTGGGTTGAGCAAATTGTCCAAAGTCACAGGGGCAACTGGTGCTGGAGTAATGATTCCACCTGAAGTGACTTTTTGCCTCCAGCACCCCTGTGCTCTTCTCTGTAGCTTTTGACATTCTTTTGAAGTTGTCTAGGATGCTCTTCCAGCCACAAGAAGAGCAGCTTTGGGAAGCTTTCCAAGCTGCAGCACGTGACTCCTCTGTTTCTAATCAGACAGTCGGAGGCTGAAGAATTTAAATAAGATTCTACAATCGCTTAATGAGAATCTTGATCCGATTTTCTCATTAACTTTGCCTTCTACTTTGCATTTCAGTGCTTTTTTTCTATGCATAAAATTAATCCCAACAATGTACTTCACTTTGTACAGGTGTTCTGTGCATGCAGTAATAGGAAAGTTTAATTTTGTGATATGAAACGTTATAAAAGGAAGACAAAGACCTGCCGCTAGGTGGGAAAACTGTAGACACGCCTACACTTTATGATTGAGGTCATAGCCCAACAAACCAATCGCAAGTTGAAAATATCATATATTAGAACTGCATTGATGGCTCAACATGGAACTCATTTAGTAGAGAACAAGCCTAGCATGCATGAGGCCCTGGGTTCAAGTCACACTACTCTAACAGGGAATGGGAACTCATGCCTGTAATCCTAGCATTTACAAATGCGAACATGGGAATCAATCAGAAGTTCAAGGTTATCCTCAGCTACACAGTAAGCCAACCTGAACTACATGAGATTCTGTTCCAAAAGAAAAAGCAGCAACAATAAAAGTGAAGCTTTTCTTTTTTTACATAAAATGTAAATAGAACATTTCGCCTATAGTTGGGCAAGATCATCTAGTTTAAGTTCTTATTTATAAGAAGTACCGAATATGTTATATAATTTGTTAAATACTCAACTAAAAGTAAAACGGACAACAATTAGTATTACTATTTCAGACAACAGTGGGGAAATTCTAAGTTGAATCATTATAAATTGGAATTGTTTGAGCATCAGGAACATGTGACTGTCATAGCATATAAGCTCAAAGACTTTAAGACCATTGGAATAGGAACAGAAGGACTGAACTCAACTTCCTCCAAAGAGAGGGCTGCAGAGATTTTCAAGAGATGGGATGTCTGCCAACTGGCCTTACTAGAATGAAGAGTAACCTTGGATCTTCATGACATAGGGGCAGTATTAGATATCACCCAGAGCAAGGTACCCAGGGTGATTGCATCTCATGGACTGTTGTTTGAGAAAGACATTGTCCTACCATCTGAGGATGAGGAAAGAAAACCCGGATGTCTCAGACAAACCCTCAACCAGACGTCTGCAGTCTCTGTAAGAGTTCAAAGTGGTCAGTTCGCATGCGTTTTCCTTGTAATTTCCTCAATAATTGAATTTTTGCCTCTATAGAGATTTTGCTGTTTTTCTTCAATTCTTATCAAATGTGTCATTGCTGAATCATACAGCATCAGCTGTTAAAAGAGGAAAAGCTTCACTCAGAAAAAAAAATTCCAGATCCTCTCAGGAATTTGCCACTGGGAAGCTACTAGGAAGAGGAGCCAAGGCAAGCGGCTGCTTCTTTGTCTTTCTGTCTCGGTCTTGGGGTTTTTTCCTTGTAACCATTCCCACTACCACACTACCATCACGTTTCTCTCGAGTTATTAGAAGTTTGGCTGAAGCATGTAAAGCAACCTCTCTTAAACCTTTATTCATTACATATACTAGAGCCAGAGCCTTTGAAAATTTAAGCAAATATGAGACTGTCATGATATAGAAGTAAGCACAAAAACACATGAAGCATAAAAACAATATGATGACACAGGGTACATTCATGTTTCTATGGTAACTGATATATCAAGTCTCCTGGGTTTTAACCCTGGTTTCAGTGATTTTTTAAAAATATATATACATGAGGCTCTTCCTGTAATCTCATGTCATGTGTCTTCTTACATACCCTTGATCCCACTAAGGTTGTCTCCTTCCTGTGGCCTTCTGCACTTTCATCCAGCAGAGAAAGATTGACAAGATCTAGAATAGATGCAAATAAATTTTACGAGGAGCTCATTTTTTCAAGACATATGATTTATATGGAACAGTAAGAAAAAGGCAATTTTTAAATATTCTTGGAATAAATTCAGTGAATATTTAATCATTCCAGAAAAGATGAACAATGGAGTTACAGAAGTTGAAGACTTTTGGTGAGCAGGTGTCAAGAATGTTTACAAAGGCTGTGAGATAGGAAATGCACTGTACTTTTGGCAATGCTTTTAGTAAAATCCTTATTATACATATACATTAACTTGACTTACTATAGGACTACATTGACATTGGGTTGTTTGAGAGTATAGTCTTCTCATGTTATTAAATGAAAAATTCAGTGCCAGGCATGGGATACCTCCCTATGAATTACTGTTGAGGGCTGTCCCAAAGAGCTCCAAGAATACACAGGTTGAGACCTCTGCCTGGGCCACCAGGGCTCCATAGCCAAATAACGCTGGGAGAAAGCTAGCCTCCCAGGAGTGTGGAAAAGCCCATGAGAGGGGGTAAGAGGAGCACCACTGCTCAGCAGGACTCGCCTGGAATCCTAGGGACACAGGGACTGGGGAACAGCCGGGGGAAGGAGCCTTCTGGTTTCCATTTGTGGCTGGAGACCTTTGCCTGGGCCATCAGGGCTCCATAGCCAAATAGTGCTGGGAGAAAGCTAGACTCCCAGGAGTATGGGCAAGCCTGTCTGCTCAGAGAGACCCACCTGGAATCCCCAGGACACAGGGACTGAGGAGTGGTCTTCTGGTTTCATTCGGTGTCTGGGGAGAGGATCCTGTGACACAGGGCTCCATACTCTAATAGTGCCAGGAGAGAGCTGGTATTCCAGGAGTGCCGATACACCTTCAAGCACAGGCAAGACCACCACTTCTGTTCAATTTCACTGGATCAAGAGGGACCCTTGTAGAGCCATTAGGACACAGGAACCAAGGAACAGCTGGGGACTAGATCCTTCTGGTTTCTGTCTGCATCCCAGAGCTGACCCTGTACCATAGCTCCCCAAACCCAAATTCCTCTCAGAGAGAACTGGTCTTCAAGGAGAATTGACACCGAAGCTTGCAGGAAGGACAAGGCACAGTCAGAGAGAGTAAGACCAGCTAACACCAGAGATAACCAGATGGCGAAAGGCAAGAGCAGGAACATAAGGAACGGAACCAAGGCTACTTGGCATCATCAGAACCTAGCTCTCCCACCACCACAGCAAGTCGTGGATACCCCAACACACCAGAAAAGCAAGACTCAGATTTAAAATCACATCTCATGATGATGATAGAAGATTTTAAGGAGGAAATAAATAACTCCCTTAAAGAAATACAAGAGAACACAGGTAAACAACTAGAAGCCCTTAAAGAGGAAACACAAAAATCCCTTAAAGAATTACAGGAAAACAGAATCAAATGGGTGGAATTACAGGAAAACACAACCAAATAATCGAAGCAAATGAAGAAAACCATCCAGGATCTAAAAATGGAAATAGAAACAATAAAGAAATCACAAAGGAAGACAACCCTGGAGTTAGAAAACCTAGGGAAGAAATCAGGAGTCATAGATGCAAGCATAACCAACAGAATACAAGAGATGGAAGAGAGAATCTCAGGTATGGAAGACATTAACACAACAGTTAAAGAAAACACAAAATGCAAAAAGGTCCTAACCCAAAACATCCAGGATATCCAGGATACAATGAGAAGACAGAACCTGAGGATAATAGGTATAGAAGAGAGTGAAGATTCCCAATGTAAAGGACCAGTAAATATCTTCAACAAAATCATAGAAGAAAACTTCCCTAACCTAAAGAAAGACATGAACATAAATATACAAGAAGCCTACAGAACTCCAAATAGATTGGACCAGAAAAGAAATTCTTCCTGTCACATTATAGTGAAAACACCAAAT
>CM052701.1:89156910-89183850 GCA_028551405.1 Uromys caudimaculatus
TTTTGCTATCCTGGGTTTTTTGTTGTTCCAAATGAATTTGAGAATTGCTCTTTCTAAGTCTATGAAGAATTGAGTTGGAATTTTGATGGGGATTGCGTTGAATTTGTAGATTGCTTTTGGCAGGATGGCCATTTTTACTGCCAGCTGTTTCTTAAAGACATGAACCAGTTTTGCCTGTTTTAATTAATTAATGTCTAAGTCAATTCATCCAAAGGTGTTATGTTTTGGTTTTGCTTAATGCTACTTTTTGGTATTTGCATTGTGGTCTTAGATTTTTAATATTCATTGCTGTGCAGTGTCATCGAATGAATACGATGCACTTTGCTTATTACATTGTTTGTGAGAATTCGGATAATTTCCATTTTGAAGCTTTAAGACTATTCTTTCACATTTCTCATTGATATTGACTATATGCACGTGTCTCTGTTGGGGATATAATTGTGAGTGAATTGTTGGGCCATGGGGAATACACATGCTTGCTTTCAGCAGACAATACAAAATAATTTCCCAAATGCTTCTATCAGTTTACACTTTTGTAAGCAATTTCTGAGAACACTAGTTAGGCCATAACCTTGTCATTTTTTTTTTTATTGTCAATAGTTGCTGGTTAAAAAATGTAGCCATCCAGCAGCCATGGATGAGCTGGGTCTACCTGAAAGGGAGGCTGGAAATGAAAAGGGATGGGGTGCAAGAAAAGAATGAAGCCTAGACAAAGTTTCTGATCAAGGCTCAAAGTTTAATATTCAGCACTGCTGTTCTATAGGGAAAGCCCACAGGCCCCATCCTTTGTTTCATCTGGACTGAGTTGCAAAGCAATCTCAGCAGGCCGTCTACTCCTGTAAGAAATTGCAGGTGCAGCAAGGCGGGAAGACTCCACCTGGGTCCAACTGTGGCAAACACTTAAGGTCTATTTAGCCTGCTCAAGGTTGGGGGATGGGCACAAAAATATTCTGGATATATGTATATACTTTTAGAAGTTTAGTGTGTGTGTGTGTGTGTGTGTGTGTGTGTGTGTGTGTGTGTGTTTGTGCGCATGACTGCAGGTGTTCACTGAGGCCAGAGGATGTAAGATCCTTGGAGCTGGCATTACAAGTGTTTTTCAGAGTAGCACGATGTGGATGCTGCAATTAAATTTGTGGCCTCTGGAATAGTGATATGTGGTCTTAATGGCTGACTAATCTCTTCATTCCATGTATATATAATATTTTTAAACTAATTTTATATTTAAGATATATAGCATTATGTTAATATTGTAGAACAAAATTAATATATCCATTACTCACTTCTTTTTGCAAAATAAAATCAGTTTTACTATAGAATAGAATTATAGTGAAAATCTTGAGTGTAGCATAGTTTTATTACCTGTAGTCTATAAACTTTGTTTACATTATATCTATAGACTTATTTATCCCATGAATTTCACTTACAACAGACGCCATACTTACAATGATTTGCTATCCCTGGTACAATGCCCTCACTGACTTTCTCTGTGGATTCATATATATATTTTAAATCACACCTTCCCTTATTCTCTGGATTCCAGGCAAAGACATTCTATTTCTATCTTTTGAAAGTTACCAACTCTATCTTAACTTTAGGAGCATTGTGCTAGGCTCTTATCCTGGATATTATTCAGTTTACTGAGATCTTGATTCTAATGTTATAGCGTTTTCTTTTGCAAATCTGATCACTGAAGACAGGAATGAAGAGACAAGATAATCTAAGGTGACATAATTTGAAAAGATCACTTTGATTGTGTATAGTATCTTGTTTGAGAATAGTGAGTCTTGAAAATTAGTTTTTCTTTCCCTTTGGCTTTAGGCTTGGACTTTGTTGCCAGCTGTGTTCAATCACCATATACTCTTCTCACAAGAGGAGAGGAAACTTTTTTTCAATAGTCTTTGGAGTCACTGGGGTCAAAGGAACATTGATATTAACTCAAACTGCCTTCTGACCCGTAGATGCTTTTTCCCCAAACTGATTCAGTAGGAGAAGTGTCTTTTGAGGAAGATGGCATGATGAGAGCACCCATAGTTTAAATACGATATGCTGTGAAATTATTGAGAAATGGAAAGCACATTTATCATTTTGGGCGATCTTTATTCTTTAGCATCCTTTAATAAATCATTCTTGTCAGGTGTTATGAAAGAACTATTGGCTGTTTCACTTTTTCTCTTTCCTTAGTTGCTCTGAAGTTTTAATTGCATTATATGAAGTAGGCTATATTAGTCATATGATAGGTTAATTGCATTTTACAAAATAGGTTATATTAGTTATAATCTATATCATATATAGGTTATATTAGTATATTATATTGTACTTTGTATTATAGTACATGGTATTTTATATTGTATGGATGCATCTGTCCTATTTATTGACAAAATCATCCATTTTTACAACAGTGCTGCTTTTTTCAGTTATATAAATGATAGTAAAATCTTTAATTGTATTGTTTATTTTGTACTACTGAGAACCATGAAAGAATCAATGGGAAACAGGGTGAGAATCAGCTTTGATATCAGATGATCACATTGGGCCTATATATTTGGAAACATCAAAGTATTTTTAAAAGTAAACATTAATAAAATTTAACCATTGGCTCTATATAATAAAATTTTACTCATAATTCAAAACTTTGTAATTTGGGCTACTGGTGGCTCTCTTCTCTCTCACCATCACAACAGCCAATTGCTATTATATTCTAGTCTTGGATGGGAATTAGTTATCTGTTTAAACAGGTACTTATTTTTACAGTTCTTGTGCAGTGTCTATCACTCTTATATGTAATATTCCCAGTATACAGTTAGCCCTCCATATCTCTATGATCCCTAATCATAGGTTCAACAAACTGCAGATCAAGACGTTGGAAAAATGTATTGTTACTAAGCATGTAGATTCTCTTCCTTGTCAGTCCTAGGCATCATAGTGTAATGACTATGTATACAACATTTACATTAGTATAATACATTAAGTATTATATCCAATTTAGATATTGGATTTTAAAATTAAAATATGCAGGAGAAAGTGTGTGAGTTATCTGCAAGTGGTATGCCATTCAGTATAAAAGATTGAGCAACTGCAGGCTTTAAGATTTGTGTATTTGGTAATGTCCTGGCATCAGGCTTCTATGGATGCTGAGATATGACTCACTCACTTCTGATTTTCTTTTATTTAATTAATGTCTGAATTTTATACTTGGAAAGAATGTTAGAACTTATATATGGCACTTATTCTTGCAGAGGACCTCGGTTTGATGCTCAGCACACACATGGTGGCTCATAACCACCTGTAACTCCAACTACAAGGGATTCAATGCCCTATTCTGACCTCTGTGGGTACCAGTCACATACATGGTACACATGCATATATGCATGCAAAATAAACAGATTAAATACATCTTAATAATAAGATAAAAAGAGAACAGTGCTCATAGGATGTGGAGAAAGCTGAGTTCCTGTATATTATTGATTAAAATGCAATGTAGTACACTCACCATTAAAAAATTATGAAGGTCTAAAAGGAAAATTTAAAATGGAGCTACCATATGATTCAGCAATTCACTATGTGTCTAGAGTAAATAAAATTAATATGCTCGAGGTTATGCTTAAGAACTACTACTTATGAATTTGACAGATTCTGCCCTCACAGGTTCATGTATTTGAATTGATTGGTCTCCAACGAGTAGTACTGTTTTGTGAGATTGTACAAAGTATTGGAAGTAGGGTCTAACTGGTGTGTGTAGGATACTTGAACAGGCCTAGAGAGTTAGAGCCTAGTGATGCTTCTGATTGTTTCTGTCTCCTGTTCTGCCAAGGTGCAAATATACTGTGTTGAAAGCCCTTGTTACCATAGAATGTGCTGCTCTGCCCCCCACACCTTCTCTGACATGGCAGCATGCACCCCCTTTCCACTGTAAGTCAAACAAAGTTCTCGTCCCTAAGTTACTTCTGTCTTGTATTTGTCATAGTGATAAAAACATAACATATATGAATAGTGATCCATACTATTAATATAGATTAATATTAATAGGATTATTTTTACTTTAAGAATATTTTAAAAATGTTATTTAAAGAAATTTCAATAAAAATTTTAAATACTTTATTTTGATGAAGAATTATCCCTCCCCTAATTCCTCCAAGCTCTTTCCCCCTTCTCTGTACCTACTCAGTTTTATGTTTCCCCATCTCTAAAAATAAAAAAATGCACAAAAACAGAAAAATGAAAACCAAAATAAACAAAATCCCAAACAGAACAAAATGAAACAAAAATCCCACAAAAAACCACATTGTTTTGGCCAACTACTCTGAGTGCTTACCCTTAATGTGGTAAATATATCCAGTGACACTCCACTGGAGAAAACAGATTTTTCCTTAGCAGTGGATCAATTGCAGTTTCTCGGTAGGTATGGTACCCTGTGTCTATTTCTCCCTCTCACTGCTTCGATCCTATTGATTTGAACCTGAACAAGTCTTGGGTGTGCTGCCTCAGCCTCTGTGCATCAGTCCCATTGTGTCTGGAAGACACCGTTTCCTGAGAGTCATCAACCAGCTCTGGATCTTAGAATCTTTCTGCTTCCTCTTTTGCATAGATCCTTGAGCCCATAAGGGTGGATTTGAAAAAGACATTCCATTTAGGACTGAGTGCTCCAAAGTTTCTCACTCTCTGTTCAGTTGTGTTTCTCTGTGTTAATATCAATCTACTGCAAGAAGCTTCTATGGTGATGGGTGAGCAAGGCACTGATCTACGGGTACTGTAGTATGTCATTAGGAGTCATTTTATTGCTATGTTCCTTTAGTAGAAGAATAGTAGTAGGCTGTGTAGTGGCTATTTCTGATTGTCAACTTAACTGTATCTGGAGGGAACTACAATCCAGAATTAGAAGGCTCACCTGTGATCTAGATCTTGAGGCTGGAAGACACAAGTTTCTGACTTGGATCTTGGCATGGAGATCTTGAGGCCTAGTGGCCAGGAAAAGCTTAGCCCCAGGCAAAGTAGGACACACCCTTAATTCCACGAGGTTGAGGCCAGAAGACCTCTGAGTTCAAGGTCAGCCTGGGACAAAGCAAGTCCCAGATCCAGGCATGGTGGTACACACCTTTAACCTGGCCACACCTTCTGCTGGAAACCTACATGAGGACATTGGAAGAAGGAAGATTGGCCCTTCTTCACCTTCGTGCCTTGTGAGACTGAGCGACTGCTAGATTCTTGGACTTTCATTCACAGCTGCTGCTGACCATTGTTGGGGAGTTGGACTACAGTCTGTAAGTCATCAACAAATTCCCTTACTACATAGAGACTACCCATAAGTTCTGTGACTCTAGAGAACCCCGATTAATACAGGTTTGTGGGAACAAGCCTGGCGAAGTGGAATGAAGCCCCACATGTCTGTCCCAGGCGATACAGCTCTGAGTGGGACAGGAGACATGTGGGAAGTGGCCGTGCATCTTCCCACACAGTCTGACAGGCAGGTGGGGGCTGTGGGAAGCCTTTGGGGGCCCTGTCCGTGGGTCGGGTAGGGGGCCATTCTCAGGGACCGCGCGACCCCAGCTGGGGTTCCCACCGAGACCGGGTTTCAGCGGCTTGGAGCTCTGGGTTAGCTGCTTAGGCTTAGGTGAATGGGTACCGTCTGGGAGCACAGGGGAGCCCTCGGTGAGAGATTAGTTGCTGCTCCTTAATTGAGGGCTGGATCCCTCGCTTCCCACAGCAGGTCCAGATGAAGAGACAGTCCATAATTCTAAGACGTTTATTTTCATCATGTGGAGTGGCACGGATGGAATTGTACCCCTGCCGTTCTGGGAGAGGCCAGGCATATATAGTAACTGGGAAGGGGCATGGCAGATATAGTAACTGGGAAGGGGCATGGCAGATATAGTAACTGGGAAGGGGCGTGGCAGATATAGTAACTGGGAAGGGACGTAGCTAAGCCTCTAGGTGTCTCATTAACAAGGGGATGGCAGCCAGGCAGTAGTGGCGCACACCTTTAATCCCAGCACTTGGGAGGCAGAGGCAGGCATATTTCTGAGTTCGAGGCCAGCCTGGCCTACAGAGTGAGTTCCAGGACAGCCAGGGCTACACAGAGAAACCCTGTCTCGAAAAAAACAAAACCAAAAAACAAAAAAACAAGGGGATGACTTGGGGCTATATGGCCACGCCTCTACCTGAGGAGGGGTGGTATGTGACCGAGACTAGAGCCAAAGCCTCTACTTTTTACTCCTGTGTTCAACCGGGTGCCAGATTGCCTGTCGAAGATCACTGCCCCACATGACCTATCTAATCTCAGGTTCTTGGCCACTTCAGAAATATCAGGTATAGGTTCCATCGCATGGACTAGCCTTAACCCAATCAAAAAGTCTTTGGTTACTCCAATAACGTTTGTACCAGTATATCTTGCTGGAAGATCATTGTTGTAGATCAAAGGATTTGTAGCTAGGTGGTACTGATGATTACTTTTCTCTTCCAGTAGCATGCAGATTAGTTTACAGCACCATCAACAGCAGTCAGTAGGGATGAAGCTTTTAGTTGGGCGCCTGCTCAACTACTCATTTTGATGACATAAGTAAGCATTGTCTTTAGCAGCCCCCAATTGTACAGACAAATCTAATACATTCTCATATATGTATTCTATTAGATTATTTCCTTTAGAGAACTCTGAATAAAACAGGTAGTCCACAGTGTTTTCATTGTAATATAACAGAAATGGCTTTTTATAAAAGGAATTAAAGAACTTATGAGAAAAGCAATTAATTCCCATCTTCTAGTGTTTACTAGCTATTACAGGTGAAATACACACAGATTAAAAGCAATTGATTTTATAATTATATTATTATCTATTAACAAACACACTGAGAACCTTGATAAATCATGAACAATGTGTGTGATGTAATGAGTTTTTTAAGAAGCATGGATTCTGAGCTGTGAATTGAAGAGAAAAACTTCAAAAAATCTTTTATTTTTGGCTAAGATCTGGTCTGTTGTCTGGAGCCTCACATCATCTGAGGACTCTGAAGTTGGACTGATTTCTGTGAGCACCACTGGGATTCAAGTTGCCTTTGAGTCATTGTACAAGAGTCATGTCAGCTAACAGATCATGTTTGCTCATATCTCTTTGGTTTACATAGTTGTTATGAACCAGGCAGACTTACAAAGCTTCATGAAGTCAATACTGTATTTCCATTAGTACTCTAGAGATGGTGTTTTACAATGCTGTCAGGATATCTGTGTTGTCATGTAACTGTTGTGCAAGGCATCCCATTTAAAATCTTATGTGAATTGAGACTGATGGGACTCTAACTTTGCTTTGTCAGATTATTTTCTCAAACCCCATTTTTCTATGAAGTAACAGAAGAAATTTACACGGAAGCTATCCAACACCAGATGGTGGCTTGGAATGCAATAATATCGATGGCATGAAAAAAATTCGTGATATTATGCATTGCTTTTGAGAGCTTACTAAATGTTGGGCATTGTACTAAGTACTAAGCATGTATTTTCTTGGTTACATAATTTTATGAACTAAGAGTGTTATATGCATTTAATAAATAAAGATTTTGAAGCCCTGAGAAAATAACTAAAATACCTTGCTAAAGCTCATGCATGTGGAAATACTGGGATAAGAATTCAAATCCAGGTCTGTTTAATTCTAGACCCTTCTCCCTTTACCACCTCATCAGATCCTTTGTTCCTGGAGATGATCAAGCCGAGTCTCGAGAGGGTTTGGCAAGGATAACTTAAAAGGCTTCCAACATCAGATGGATGGTTAACCAAGAGGATTAAAACTTTCAAGTGCTGAGAATCTGTGATTCTATGTTTATATCAGCAAGAAGTATATTTTTATGTACCTTTAGACTTCAGAAAGAGGAATCGTGACTGGAATTTTATCAAAGATGGATTTAAAATTAGTTTTAATTTAAAACACTGCAAAGGAATGTGGTATAGTTTTAAAAATTGGTTACAAAACAAATGATCTCTTTGAATTGTAAGTTAAATTTAGTCAGGGGAAAATGCTATACCTTCTTTGAGAAATGTTTAGCTTTGGGGGCTTTTCCTCCTCTCAGAATCAGAGCTGTTTCCCATCTTGTCTTCTTGTCAGGGATTTTATCCTTTGTTGTCTGCTCTTGATGATGAGGCTGCTGACCAAACACAAATCTCATTGTGTATCCTGTCTCTCTAAGGTAGCCTGATGATCCCCTTTGCTTATTTTCTTATACTTTAGAAATGTGTATATATGTTTGCATGTATCTGTGTATGTATACGCTGATGCATGTGTGTGTACATGGAGAGGTCAGGGAACTCATCTTCAGTCATGTCATCCTCTTCATGTGAGTTGGGATCTCTCAATGGTTTGAAGCTCATCAGTTATGCCAGAGGGGGCCTGCCAACAAGCTACAGGGATTTTACTGTCCCAGATTCTTCAGTGATGACATTATAAACATGTACTGTGACCCCACACATTTTTAAACATAGGTTCAAAGGATTAGGTTCTTGTCCTTATGTGGCAAGGAAACCACTTAATTGACTGATCTATGGGGACAGGGTTTCTTAATCCAGAGTACAGATATCTCTTGACTTCTGATGATCACTTTCAAATGATGCCTAAATCCAAGTGCAGATCTCTCTTGACTACCATTACTTCTAGAAGACTATCAGGTAAAATTGTTTTGAAAGCTTTCAAAGATTGTCCTATTGCTTTATGTTCACTCATAATACACCAAGTATTCCCATTACTTCTATAAAATCTCAAGTTAGGCATAAGTATTATATCAATATTTTGCATATGACCTCTTTTCAAACTGATAACAAACCTTTCCAGAGTTATCAAAGGCAGAAAACAAATAGACTGTAGAGAGGAAGGTATGTCTACATTTAATCTTTCCTTTGTGTACACTTGCCTTGCCAGCAGGAGGTCCAGGTGCCAATCCTTAGAACCCATGAAAAGAGAGAGGGAGAGAGAGGGAAGGGGAGAAAGGGAGGAGGGAGAGGAAGAAATAGAAGAAGAAGAAGAGGAAGGGGAGGAAGGAGAAGAAAGTGAATAAAGAGCTGCATTTAACAAAATACAGTCTGGGCTGGTGAGATGGCTCAGCGGTTAAGAGTACTGACTGCTCTTTCAGAGGTCCTGAGTTCAATTCCCAGCAACCACATGTGGCTCACAACCATCTGTAATGGGATCTGCTGCCCTCTTCTGGTGTGTCTGAAAACAGCTACAGTGTACTCATACATAAAATAAAGAAAATCAATCTTTAAAAAAGGAGTTTTTAAAAAAAAGAAAAAGAAAAAGAAAACACAGTCTTAGGTTTTCTGCTTTTCTTAGCTATCACGCCTTGCTGTCCTGAACACCTATAAACCATATCAACCTTCACTCTACCACACTCATCTCAATGTGTTCCCACCAACAGTCATTGATTGCTACAAGATTCCTGGCCTCATTGTCTTCACTAAAATCTTGTGATTCTAGACACTTTTTCTACACACAAATGGTTTAATAGAAACAGGCCTCTGCCATGAAGAAGACATTCCTCTGCAGTGCTCTCAAGTGGTGACTGCTTTTTATCATAAAGCTTTGAAAACGTTTTTATTATTTTATTTTTATGAGTGTTTGCCTGCATATATGTACATGTACCACATGTGTGCATGGTGCCCTGGGGGAGGGGTGAGAAAAATGTGTTGGATCTCCTGGAACTGAAGCTACAGATACTTACGAGCAGTGATGTGGTGCTGGGAACTAAACTTAGCTTATCTTTAAGAGTAACAAGTGTTCTTAGTGGCCGACTCACCTCTCCAGCTTTGATTCTATAGCTCTTACATGCTAAATCCAAAGATAGGAGCAGACATTCTCTTTGTTCCTCGTTGTTGATTTCAAACCATTATTTTTTTCTTCTCCAAAACTCTTGAATTTCATGACAAATTGCTCATTGCTTTTCTTTATTACTGTTATAATCATCTAAATTATAGGATACTACACATCCAAATTTATGGTTTTAGTTTCTGGCTCATCCCCACTCTTTCCATTATTAGCAATGATGATGTCTCCAATAATTGGCACCTCATGTTTTTATCTTCTCTTCTCTAGTCATCTATCCTTCACCTGGAATAAGCCATCTTACAGCCATAATTTCAACATCATCCATTTTTTCTTGCTATGTTTCTCTGACCTTATACAAATCATACACTTTACAGTTTGTTATGATTTTGCTTGTTTTTAACTTTTTTTGTTAACTCTTTATAATATGGCACATTGGTGGGGTCGATTAGTCAGGTTTTCCCAGGGAACAGAAAACACACACACACACACACACACACATACACACACACACACACACACACACACACACACACACAGAGAGAGAGAGAGAGAGAGAGAGAGAGAGAGAGAGAGAGAGAGAGAGAGGAATTTTTAGATCAGCTTACATTACATGGTCTGGGTATGTCCAATGGAATGCCAAGAACCCAGTAACTGCTTAATTCACAAGGCTGGATGCCACACAATTCTCAATCTAGCATGAAAGCCTAAAGGATTCCATATGGGGAGGGTAACCATTCCCCATAGATGGCAAAAGAAACTGAGTTCTGATGTCAGTGAAGGGATAGGGGAGCAGCAGTAGTGACAATGTAGATGAACTTGGATTTTCTTTTATCTGCTGTCACCATAAAGTACTACCCATGTAGAGGATGGGTCTTCCACTTCAAATAACCTGATCAAGAAAAGCACTTACCACTATGCCCAATGGTTTATTTCTTAGTTAATTCCAGATCCAGTGAAGTTGGCATCCAAGTTTAACCAACATATTGGGATCTTGTTTGATATTTACCAAAGGTGAGATGTTGGATGGCTACGTTTCTTCATATTTGGTACTTTACTATTTGGGCACACAAGTTAGACTATATTTCCATCCTTTGCTGTGATTGTCTCTGACTGAGAAAGTGCTACACGAAACCCACGTGCACCATTTTAAGGTCTGGTCCACATCTGTCTTGATCCCTGTTTTGATATGTGGGCACAGCAGAATTCTAGTGCTGAGACATCAACAATATTGTTTTGCTCTGACCTATGTTTTTCATCTGACCTATCATGAATGATACAACAATACAGCTCAAGCCCTCTGAACCCGTGACTGGAGTGTGATAGTCATTCTGTCTCTTTCAGTCATATAATTAAAGATAAGAGAATCATCAATACTCACATATTTCAGAATTAGCAAAACACCAAGGTTAGCAGAGTCTGGCCTGGCTAGATTGGTTCTGAACTCTGATGATCTATACCCAAAGAGTAGAAGCTTAGAACATGATGTGCCCGAGGAAAAGTGTTAACTATAACTAGGCTCCTGACACTGTCTGAGAATGAGCATATTCTAGGCTCAGTTTTCAGATTAGTTATCTATTTATTTGATGGTGTTTGGTACTTTTGTTTTGAATTCAGGGCAATTCAAATGGCAACTTCTAACTGAAAACTTCCCCTTCCCTTTCTCCCCCTCCCCCCTTCTCTACTTCCTTTGTTCATGGTGCTGAGGTTGAACCCAGGGACATGTGCATATTTGACAAGTACTCTTCCATAAGCCACACATTTACCTTTTAAAATAATATATATATATATTTTTTTACTAGATAGAAAAAAATGTACTGTCACTTTGCTAGAAATCTCCAAGAGAAAAATATCTCTGTATTTTTTCAGAGATAGGGAAAACTATCTTATGATTTTGAGTAAAATTTCCTTAAGGAAAATCTTAAGTAAAATGTAAAGATTATATTCAAATTGAGACTTTTCAGACTTTCTGTCTTATTTCATGTATATATTAACTGACATTAACCACGTTACTGTTGCACAAACTGAATTAGATAATTCAGCATAAACTATTTTGCGACTCTGCCCCAAGTACAAACACACATATATACACATAAATATGTTGAGAAACATGATATCATAACTTGAGAAACGATGATGGGAGCATTATATGTGGTAACAGTATAGCTGATGAGCTTTGGTTTTGTTCATATATTTAAACTGAATGTGGATCTTCATCTTTGCCCCAATTATAGTGAGTGGCTTGGAACAATAATGTACCATAGAGTGGAAAATGAACTTCTTCTATATAAGTACATAATCAGATCAAATTTATAGGCATTTTAAAAAGCTCAGAAAGTCACACTTTGCCTTCCTAGTTCCTCCCTCCTGTCACATGATAAAGTCTCTATGCATAGTACAAAACCATTAATGCCTCATTTTTGGTTGAACTCATGATCCTTAGCTCTCTCAATTATTGTTCTTGGTGTTTTTGCTTCATTAGTAATACTTACCATTTGAAAGACATGAAGCCTAAAGACACAGACACGTAGTTATAGTTCATAAGCTATCATAGGGTATTTTATGAAAAGATCCAAGAGGATTTGATTACATTTGTGCTTCTTATAATTTTGTTGATTTTTTTGGACAAAGCCATTCAATCATTTCAAACACCATTTAAAAACCTTTTCTCTTAAAAATATTTTGAATTATTCATATGCCTGTGTGTCTGTGTGTGGCCATGTGGATGACTGCAGGTGCTCACAGCAGCCAGAGTGGTTAGATCTCCTTGATATGGGGTTATAGGCAGTTGTGAGACATCTGATGTGGCTGCTGGGGAGCAAATACAGGTCTTCTGCAACATCAATATGTTTTTGTGGTGACTGAGCCATTTTTATAGCCCCTGAAACACGTTCAGTGGTAGGCCAGGGTGGGGGGATCTCTAGGACTTTCCAGAGACCTGGGACAAGGGGAGGTCCCAGAGAGTCTATGTGGGTGACTCTAGCTGAGACTCCTAGCAATGGGGATATGGAGCCTGAAGTGAGTTCCTGTAGTCAGGTAGGACTCCCAGTAGAGGGATAAGGACAGCAGCCCCCACACAAAATCTTCTGTAAAAAATGTGTCCTGCTTGTAAGGTGTGCAGGGACAAAGATAGAACAGAGACCGAGGGAATGGCCAGTCAGTTACTTGAGACCCATCCCATGGGCAAGAACCAATCCTTGACACTGTTAATGACACTCTGTTATGCATGCAGACAGGATCCTAGCATAACTGTGCTCTGAGAGGCTTTACCCAGCAGCCAATGGAAACAGATGCAGAGGACCATAGCCAAGCATTAGACAGAGCTTGGGAAGTCTTGTGGAAGAGTTAGAGGAAAAATTGAGGGTCACAGGGGGATAGGGATTCCACAGAAAAACCAACAGTGTCAACTAACCTGGACCCTTGGGAGCTCCCAGAGACTGGACCACCAACCAAAGAGCATACTTGGGCTGGACCTATTCCCTCCAGACATATGTGGTAGATGAACAGCTTGGTTCTCATGAGGATCCCCCAGCAACTAGGGTAGAGGCTGTCCCTGAATCTCTTGCCTGCTTGTGGATCCAGTTCCCCTTACAGAGCCACCTTGTCTTGCCTCAGTGAGAGAGGATGCGCTTAGGCAGTGACTCGATGTGTCAGGGTGGGGTCATACCCAGGGGAAGGCTCCACCTTCTCAGAAAAGGGAATTGGGGGAGGAGCTCTGTGAGGTGGGGACTGGAAGGAGAGGGGCTGATATTGGGATGTAAAGTGAATAAATAAATTAATTAGCGAAAAAAAAGAATTCTCTCCCCTGCCCAAGGAAATCTGAAACAACTATTTCAAAATTCAAAGCTGTCATAATTCCAAATGTGTTTTATTTGAGACCGTCAAAGTAATTTACAAAATTTCCTTACTGTTAGTCTTGCAAACAGCGATTATAGGAAATGCTTGCTTTGCTGTCCACATGGAACGTTCTTCCAAAAGTGTCCTGCAAACATTTAGAGAATACGCACCACTCATTTTTTCCATTGTAGAACTGCTGTATGACCTAAGCATGACCTATGTGGGGGGAAGGCAGGACTAGGAGCAGAGTCCCATTCCAAGAGGAAATTATACTTAGTATTGAATGGAAGGAGAAGAGCCAGTGAGGCCTCGCCTATCCCAGATGGGAACTGGGCCCTGGTAGAAAGTACCTCATCCACAAAAGAGTTTGGGGCAAGCACTCTAGCACTCTATCATAAACGTAAGAAGATGTAGGGGTGAAGATCTGAGAAACGGCTATCTCCTTGGGGCGTGTATATGCATGTTCGAACAAACCTCAAGTGTTCTTTGACCCCAGCTCAGTTTGCTGAGAGCAGTTGGCAGGCACCAAGTTGGGCTCACATTCCCACATTCTGCTCTCCAAAGCCTTCTTGGTTTTTGCTTGGTTATATCCCGTGCATTTGGACTTGGCATTTCAGAATTTGTCACTGATCCCATTTTAAAAATCAAACTTGCCATTGCTTTGGCTCAGGTACTTTAAAAACAAAAATCGAAAAGTAATGAGCTATTCAGGCGATCTTGGGAAAGAAATCAAACTCAGCCATTTCCTGTTAGCAAGAGCTCAATCAGGAATAAAGGCTTCCTCAAGTTTTGCATTAGTCTTCTGTACGTTCTTTCTCCACTGGTACAGATACTACATCCAGCGCCTTACCACGGGAATAAACACTAATTCAGGTCCCTAGGAAAGACATAAAGGTAGGACAGGAGAAATGACAGCACTGTTTTGGGACAGATGCTCATCCTAAGAAAACCGTGGCATCTGCTTTAGGACACCCATGAAGGCCCTTTAGTCCTAACGTCAAGTTGGTTAACTACTTACTCCGAACATACTTTCAGTTATATTGCTTTTAGTCTATAAAGTGACTTAGTCCATGAACGGAGACTTGGACTTAACTGTAGTCAGTTGATGAGCTATCTATTCAGAATGAATCTTATAGTTGGTTTGAAAGTAACCATTTTGATTAAATATCAATTAGGTGATATAATAAGGAAGCAGTTAAATTTCACAACAACGTTTACAAGTCTTTGAGTGTAGAGATTAGCCGTATTGTCTATTCCTTGGTAACATCTCATTTCTACACTGTCCTGTCGTATACAGTCAGCAAAGCCTTTTATTTTGGTTACTGATCGTCCTTTCTGCTTCTCAGCCCTTGATCATCCGAGGACCACAGGCAAGTTTATCTTCACAGTTGCAACGTACAGTAGGTTGGCTGACGCCTCCTTGATTGATCCATAGCTCTTATTCTTGGATGAGAACCAGGCTTGATGACAGGTGGAGGAAATAGCTGTCACTTTGTGCTGGGATTCACTGTTTTCATGTCTGTTGCAGACTGCAGGCTTTATCCGTGTGGTGGACTTTTTGAGTGATGACACTCTTGTCCAAGGTACAATGGCTCTCTGAAATGGGATAGCCACTCAGAGTCAGTATTTTCTCTTCCTCCTTACTTCTTAAAGCAGATGGACCAGCTATGATGCTTTGCTTCCAAAACACACTCATCCAGTGCTTGGCCCCTTGCCGAGGACAAAGCACAGCGGCTTTGTCATCCTTTGTCTAGCTTCATCATGGGGTCCTTGTGCAGATTTGTAATGTGTATGGTAGCGGTGTACAAGCTGTGCACCTGGCTTGTCACTGCTCTGCTTCTGAGGCTTTTATTTTCCAGCTGTGTCAAGGGTTTTGTTTATTTGGAGTACTGCACTTTTAGACAAGAGATGAACAACAGCAATCATTTTAATAATGATCATAGACATTTTTGAATCTCCTTTCTCGTTAGAAGGCTAGAGGTGGCAGACCCACTCACATGTCCTCTATCAGCTATGGGGAGAGTGAAGGGAAGAAACTCTCTCCAGCGTTTTTGCTCATTCCTGTCTTACACATCTGTGTCATAGCTTAAATGGTGGCTGTGACCCTGTAGGCATCTCATGACTGAATGTGGAGGCTCGTGATCCTGTACAGAGTCACATATTAATGTGGGGTTTGTGAAGACTGGTTACTACAAACATTATTTGAATGTGAAACTGCCAAAAATTAATTAAAAAATCAAGCATGCAACAAATCAGAGGCTCTTCTGGAAGTGCTTCTTATATTGTATCTCATGATTTAACTTCAGCCTTGACTGTGGGCATACCATCTGTGCTGTCTGTGCTGCAAATGCCTATCACCACCCAATGTCATGTAAAATTGCCTGAGACACATCACCTTATAGATGTCTACTGTGTATTATGAACTTCAGTGTCTTACTGTACAATTTTCCCAATATCATCCCTTAGCATGTAAGGGTCAAATTTGTATATCTTTGGATTGTGTTGTATTAGAATGTTTGAATTTAATAGCCTTACTTGAGTTGCTGATTTGAGTTTTGTAAAAAATAAATCATTAAAGTAACTTTGGCTTTGGCTTAGAATAGAATTTCCAACAACTTCAAAAATTTCTACACATACTTCTGCCATTGTATACTATGTATTTATGAGCAATTGAGTTCTTAGCATTGATAATTATAACATAAAAATATTAACCAACTATAAAAATATTGAAGATGTTCTCTGTCCTAAAACATCAAATATTCATTCAACACTTAATTCTTTATGAAAACCAATAACTATACTCATATCTTAAGTATGCAGATTTGATTTTGTCTTTAATAAATGGTAAAGTGGGTTAAGTGTGATGGCACACACTTTTAATCCCAGTACTTGGGAGGCAGAGGCAGGTAGAAGCAGGCAGATCTCTATGAAGTCTTGACCAGTCTTTTCTACATAGTGAGTTCCATGACAGCCAGAACTACACAGTGAGATGCTGTCTCAAAACAAAATAAAAAAGCCCTGGTAAAGTTATATGTATACCAAAGAGACTTTAGAATAAATTTCCTTGTGCTTTACTTTTAGTAAAGGTTGGACTTATAGCTTATATGTGTGTATATATATGTATGTGTATGTGTATGTGTGTGTGTGTGTGTGTGTGTGTGTGTGTGTGTGTGTGTGTGTGTGTGTGTGAAGTTGACATAAAACTAGCCAGGACATTGTGGTGGGGGAGACACACACACACACACACACACACACCTGAGAACATAAAGAAGTTTCTTCGATAAAACAAGCACTATAGAGGGCTCAACTCTTAGTACCACGTGAGCTCCTGCAGAAGACCTGAGTTCAGCTCCCAGCACTGAAGTCTGACAGCCCACATCTGCGTGTAACTGCAGCTCCAGGGAACTCTAATGCTTCTAAAGCTCTACACACATCTGCACTCACACATATCCATTCATATAAACATAATTTTAACTAATAAAAACAAACCTTAAAAATAGTGCAATGAGTGTAAGTGAAAAATGTTTAAGAAGTGTTTTGGCTTATATGATCAAAATCATCAAATAAGTCTCGCCTCTGTTGCTCATTGATTATATATGGAATTCTACTAACAAGAGTGGAGGGATGATAAAGCCACTAACAAAAATCCAGCCAAAGCAGAGAGCCATAATGGAGACCTAACTGTGCCTTCCATTCTTACACCCATGTCTCCTTTCCCTTTGCCAAAGAAGAAGAACTAGAGATAAGAGATAGGATCAGAGGAATGAAAGAAATCAGACATGTGGACAGAGAATCAAGGACACACAGACAAGAGTGGCCGAGAAGGAAAGCTGGTAACCACAGGTTAAAATATTGAACCATTTCAGTGGACATGCTCCTTACTTAAAGCAGAGAAGGCAGCAGGCATGGGAGGCTTTGTGGGAAAGAGCACATCAGACAAATCCTCCTCAAACTGCATGTGTCCCTGCAGGGTGACCTTGATTTCTTGCTGCCACAGCAGATGCTACAGATATCTAATCCTCTGATCAGGTGGTATGTCCCAAATCCTATGTTTTCATAAATATTTTGTAGAATTTCTTATTATTTAAACTCATCTAGACTCAAGGGTTTGGACAGCAGAAGAGAATATAAACAGCAGTAGGAAGCGCCTGCTTTTCTACAGAAGAAAAGATGCTTAAAATCTCAATGATGAACAGCGGAGAGACACTAGGCAGCACTAGGGAGCTTTTGTTTCTTTTGTTTACCATGGCCTGTCAGGACTTGTCTTCCTGTTCTTCTGAGCAAGTCACCTTGCTTTAATTTCATTATTGTCTGTTTTTCATAATGCCTGGGCTCCAATTATGGCTAGGTAATTATTTTGTCACCTCTTATCCCCATTGTCATTTGGAACAGGTCATGGAGTTTTAATAAAGCAAAGCTTCTTTTTGTCTTCTGTCTTTCATGACTAGGTGGTGTTTAGTGGGGAACATGGAGACCGTCACTTAAGCAGTTTGTACCAAAGACATCCAGTATGACAGATTCAGGATGTGGTGGGAGACTGGCAGGTGGAGAAGGAGCGACAGAGAGGAATCGTTGGCAGGACCTGTGTGTATCATCTTCTCAGTTTAGAAGCCCATATGGTGTTTCATAATGCTCAGCCCAATTGCTATATAGTTTTTGTCTATATCCTATTAAAATAAACTCTATTAAGCAGAACACTTTGGCTAAATTATGAATTTTATGTTAAAATCCACCATGGAGTTGTTAAAAGGAGTATCTTGAGTTTAATATAGACTGACCTTGAAGGATAAATTGGGATATCTATTTTTCTGAGTGTGAAAAAAAATAGTATCTTCAAAAGAAGTTGCCACCATTTAGTTTTCAAGGACAAAAGGATTACATGCTTTTGATTAAAAGAAGTTTAAAGTGAAACTACAATGCTGGAAACAATATTAAACAACCCAAAATATGACAAACACCTCCTCCAGTACTCCTTACCTGTAATTGAAGTATGCACTATTTCTATTGTGGCTTTGCTGTACAAAGGCTTGGGTTCTAATGTCTGTGAACAATATTCTGTCTGTCTGTCTGTCTGTCTGTCTAGGAAGAGATTTTTCTATCTAGCTATGGCTGTCCTGGAACTCACACTGTAGTCCAGGCTGGCTTTGAACTCAGAGATTTGCCTGCCTTTAATCCTGAGTCCTGGGATTAAAGGTGTATGACATCACACTTGGCTTTTATTTTTATTTTTTGATGATGTATATGCATGTTTGTCTTTATGTGAGTATATGCACTTTAGTGCAGGTGTTTATAGAGGCTAGAGGCACTGGCTTTCTTGGAGCTGGAGTTACAGGCAGTTGTGGGCTGCCCAACACGGTGCTGGGAGTCTAACTGGGATTCTCTGAAATGTACTACACACTAACTGTTGAGCTATCTCTCTGTTCTGAGTTCTAATCTTAAACCTTATGTGAGAAACAGACACATAGAAGACATTAGCTCTTCAGGATTGTGTCACTTGCCTTATCTGGTGTGGTATAACTATGACAGCAAGTATTAGTGGCGCATTACAATGATCAGTGATACTAGGGTTTAATCTTATAGTTAATAAAATACCATGCTGTTTCAGGTGATGTATATCAGTTGGTAAACTCTTTAAGTTTTGGAAAAAATTAGTGGAAATATAAATTGATACAATTAAAGGTGACCACTTAATTTTGCACCATCGTGTTGCTGCATTTCCATCTCAGCTGGTTTTACAGTAAACATTTACCACATAGTTCAGCCTTACAAAGCATGGTTTGGATGGTCTTCAATGTACACCTGGAGTATAAGAGGGCCAATCTCTCCTATGATGGTTCATAGTCTGAGAGAACTAGAAGAGCTGCCTCAAGCAGAGTCACTCAGAGTATAACCCCCAAACATAGCCTCTGTATGAAACCAAAGGAAAACAGAGACAGAGCAGTAATGTGCACAAATGGTCATCCTCACAAATAAACTAGCCCCGAGTTCCTTTGTCACTTCTGAGAATTCTGGATGTTGGACTTGAAGGCATATGCTTTTATTTTTTATTTACATGATATCCTCCTAAAAGATAAATATATGATTTTGGCAGAAAAATCAAAAGGAATGTGAAAGTTGAAAAGCATCCACTGTCTTAATGATGGCTTTTATACACCAGTTGGGCAGCCTCAAGAACCAGAGGTTTATTGCCCGTTGAGAGTGTGCAAATTCTAAAGAGATGCCATTAAATCAGGAGATTTCTATTACCCAAAATCACTATTGCCATTTTATTTTCTTAACATAATAGCAGAATGTGCTATAAAGAATACAACCAGATTAATAGGAATATTGGCATGTGTGTATGCTCAGGTGTGTGCATTCACACGCGTGAAGGTATGTATGTGTATGTGTGCGTGTGTATATGGGTTAGAGGACATTCTTGGGCATTGCTCTTCGTACATTGCCCATTTTCCTTTTGAGACAGGGCCTCTCAGGTTTGGAACTCACTAGGTAAGCTAAGATGACTGGCTAATGAACTCCAGAGACCGGCCCATTCTCACTTCCCTAGTAAGCAAAGAGTCTCAGCATTCGCCATTTGAATCCAGCTTTTTAAGGGCAGGTTCTGGGAAACACATTCAGGTCCTTGTGCTTACAAAGCAAGCACTTTACTGAGCTAGTTTTCTCCCTAATTCTTTAAGACTCTTAAACACAGGAAAATAAAAGTAAAATAATTCAAGATATAGACTAGGGATATATTGAGTATTATATGTAATTTAATTCATTTATTAAACTGACTAAAAGTTTATTTATGCAAAATGTTAGATATTTTTGCTTATTTCCATTGATTTTTTAAAAATCTTTAATTAAATAGCAGTCGGTATCTCCCTCCCATCCTGCCCTCCCTCAGTTCCTTATCCCAGTCCTCCTCCCCTGTCTTGGAGAGGATATCCCCACGCCCCCACAGCCCCCACACCCTGCCAGGCTTCCCCATTCCCTGGGGCCTCAAGTCTCTCAAGGGTTAGGTGCATCTTCTCTCATTGAGGCCAGAACAGACAGTCCTCTACTGTCTATGTGTCGGGGGCCTAGGAACAGCTAATGTATACTGCCTGGTTGGTAGCTCAGTATCTGAGAGATCTTGGGAGTCCTCCTCAACTTCTTCCAGCCTTTCCCTAATTCAACCCCAGGGGTTCCCGTCTTCAGACCACTGGTTGGGTGTAAGTATCTGCTTCTGTCTCAGTTAGCTGCTTGTTGGGCCTCTCAGAGGGCAGCCATGTTAGGCTCCTGTCTGTAAGTACATCATAGTATCAATAATAATGTCAGGCTTTGGAGCCTCTCCTTGAGATGGGTCCCAATTTGAGCCAGTCAATTTCCAGTGATTTTTAAAACCAAATTTATTTGGAAAATCTACTTGGTAGAAGTTTTATGATTTTTTTTGGAAAAGTTATCTAATATTAAAAAGCAATTTAGCCTTAAAGCATATGTTTATTTTTAAACAATTTGTCAGATGACTCTATTGTTGTTAAGTTGGACATAGTTTTAATGTCACAAGATATATAATGTATTTGAAATATTTAAATATGTGTTTTGAAAGTTTAATTATAAATTTTCCTTTAAGTCATATAGTTTTTGGTTATTATAAATCAGCAAAGTATTTTGAAAAGATAACACCTGACTTAAAAGTAATATGCTAAAGGCAATATATTTGACAGCCAAACAAAGTTATTGCAGTAGGTCAACAGGTTTTAGTGAGCATTTTCAGATATTTGGCTAATGCTTCCAAACTGGCTTTGATCCCGATGCCTGGGACTTGGAATTGGAAATAAAATTTATTATCTTGGTGTCCTCATAAGTCAGTTAGTTATTCCAGGCTCTAGTTACACAGAGGAACATTTCTGGAGATAATTTAGGATTATCAAATTTAATTAATATTTCCCTTCTAACATGTACAGGTAATTAAGCCAGAGGGTTTGCTTGTAAACTCACATCCAAACAGCAAATTACTTTCAAGTTTTCTTTTATGTTCTTAACCCTGATACTCCATAATCATTTAAATTAACTTATATGACTACATATAAAGATAATGACCAGCCAGAACGGGTTTAGCAATAATTTTTCATGAACATTGCTAGAGGCTGAGCCTCATAAGAGCACTGTAATGAGGCCAGCAGGGCAGCTTTTGACATGTCCATACAGCAGCTTATGATCAGTCTCAGCTGTGTTACTTGCATCCACTCAGACTTCCTGGCAGCCCCGTAAGGTGAGTTCTGGGATTGGTATTTTACATAGGAGGAAACTAGAAGTATTAAGTAGTGTCCAGGCTTCTGAGTTATAAGTGGTGAGGCTGGGAATGGATCTGAACTTACCATAACCTTGCTTGACATTTAGTTCAAAGATGAGGAAATTTAAGTATCGAGAGCACCAGGAGGAAGCAGGGCCGGAATCTCAACCTGGTGTTATGAATCCACGTCTAGCACTGGCTATACCCAACTGCCCCCTGTGCTAAATTCTTCTAAGGACCCTCATTATCTACATTCTCCGCCTAAATCATAGGAGATTAGTAGTAATGTCTAAGTGATCAGTTCATGTTTCAGACAGTAGATATGTTTTCAGGTAGAAATACATCTTTTTGTAGTTTTTTAAAATTTTATAGTCATCAATCTAGTTTCCCTCTCCCTCCTCCCTTCTTCCCTTCCCCCTTCTTTCCTTCATTTCCTCTGTTCAGTGACATAATTGTGGCAATTATTTCTGGAATCTCAGCAAATGATAATAGAGAAGGTGATTCTGTTTTCTTTCATAGAAGCATAACTGTGCATGAGTATTCGGTATTTTGTGGGGCTTTTTGGTGAGAGGAAGAACTATATATGCACATATATATGTATTACAAAAATATGGTCATATACTTAAAATTTGTTTGTTAATTTGAATTATTAGCAATGCAAATAAGTATATATTTAGTGTTTATTGAATTTATTGGCAATTACTAAGTGGATGAAAAATTCTATACCAGTCTTTATTAATCTGTGTAGACATGAAAACCCATAAACCAAGTCAAGATATATTATGTTTTAACTTGATAAATACAAACTTAAATGAAAAAAACCTATTTTCTATTTTAAAAGCATAGAGGAAGAAGAAGCATAGAGAATGTGATTAGCTCATATGACATTTGAGGAGTATTAGTTATACATCATTCTGGCTGACTAAATCATTTGGCAAGGTTCTGAAATGGGAGAGATTTGCTTCTTGCAAATCACCTCCCTCCCAGTTCCCGTGGTTTCTCTTTTCATCTTCATTCCTCTTCTGGTTACTAGGCAGTTTTCAAAGAGTGATTCCATGTCAACCACTTATGTTTTATTTTTCAGAACTTTAGGCCAATTATTTACTTCTCCAAGAGTTATTTGCATTTTAATATTTTTTTCCTGCAATGCTATAATGAAAAGCTTTCTCCTTGCCACAATGTGGGACATTAGCAAGCAAGTAGGGAAAGTATCTGAAGGAGGGAAACAGCCTCTTGAGCACATCTCTCTCCTTATTTGCATGAATCAGGCATGAGGCTGGGGACATAGCACAGCAGTAGAGCATTTGCCTAAGACACGAAATGCTCCAAGTTCAGTCTTTGGTACTGTAAAACGAACCACGAAATTAACAAATCATTTGATAGTTGTTTTCCCAGGTATCTATTAAATATATATTTTGTCATCAACAAATGCCCGTGGTAATGTAACTATATAGTCATGTTATTCTGTTCACGCTAAGCTCTAGGATGAGTTTGATATGAATGAGTCTTTAATGTGTTCAGTAGCAATGCTACATTTTCCCAGAAAAATGAAGAGCAGTAGAGCGATCCATTATATGGCTAACAATGTTACTGCATTGCCTGGCTAACAAATAATGATCAAATTATCCTCACAGCCAGAATTAAGGTTGAAAACATTATTTGCTTTTATCTTGTTTTATTTAAATTGTGCATAGTTAATCTTAAAAAAATATCTTTCTTTTTGGATTGAAACTTGGGGAATTTTGACTTGTAACTCACTCGCTACCTCTGAAAGCTTATAGTTTGTTCTGGGACTCAACAATGATGCATACCCACTCTTTGGCCTGACAGCTTGATAGAAGACAGAAAATCTGTAAATCTCTCAAATGTTTTTTTGATTTTTCTAGAACCTCCTGTAGTATCATGTGGCTTGTATTCTATGAATTTAAGTGTGGTTCAGGCAATTGAAATTCACCACTAGTAAAACAAATTATGTTTCTAGGAGTTGCCTCTAATTCATTGTCTTGCCAATGGGGTCTTTTGAAAGGTGCTATGCATGCTCTGGCTATTCCCATTGATCTATATTAGCTTTGTAGAATTCAGGTGTAGAACTAGGATATTTAAAGACAGTGTCATGAATGTTGGGTCTGGTCAAAACTCATTACCACCACATTCTCTATGCTGAGCTTAAATGTGGATTTTGGTTTTAGTGAATAAGTACTTTTTGCCACTTAAAATGCAGTTTTCTAAAATTTGCTGCCTTATGCATTTACTTACCCCTCTTTCTCCCTTTTAAAAGCATGGGGTGCTGAGTATAGCAACTAAGTATTAAGTACTGAAGTACTAAGCCAAAGGTACTCCCAAACAATAGTTATAGAATGATCGAGAGTTTAAAGCAAGCATGGGTTGCATATAGAAAACTTGACATTGTCATTGTCATCAGAAATTTGAGATAAATAAACAAAAATATAACTTTATATTATTTAGAAAATTTCCCTTGTTAGGGATCAATCTGTAAAACAAATGTTTGCCATAAAAGCAAAGCACATGGAAGGAGCCAAGAAACTGAAGATGTTGTCTTTATTTTGAATGAAGAAGTAAGAATATGGTTAGAATCTAGTTAAAATTTCTTTTAAAAAAATAGGGAAGAAATAAAACCTAAATAAAAAAAAAAACTTCTAAAATAAAAATTCTCTGAGTAAAGAGAGTATGCCAAAATTGTTTTGTACCTAGTGTCTCTTGTTCTTCACATCTATGGGGACACAGTTGTTCACACATGCATTTGAATACTTAGCTTACCATAAGCATTATTCTAAGTGGATAGATCTCTCAGAAGGCAAGTGAGATTAAGTCTACATTTTCTGGGAGCTTACATTTGAGAAGGAATAACAGCCTAGCATACCAAAGATATAAGCGTAATGTAATGGCTTTGGAGATGTCACTCAATGATGTCATCTCATATTTTAGATTAAATGGCAGAGCTGGTTGAAGAATACATTCGAAGATATAGAAAATTGTCTCAGAGCATATTGAAGGTGCAAAGAAGAAGCCAATGAGGGTGGACTGGCTGGAGCAAAGTCTGTGCTAGGGAGAGTAGGAGTGGTCAAGTGACTCAGAAGGGAGCTTTTGATATGGGCCTCTTTCTTCTTGACCATTATGTAGAGTTGTATGACCACACGTGTAGAGGCTTTTGTTTAGACATATGTTTTTATTATATTGGTAGGAAATTTCATTGTACGCTCACAAAACTGGTTTATTCCAAGGAAAATGAGCCATCCACAGAGTGCACAAGGAGCTTTGAAGTCAATATGTGTATTACCTTGGCAAATTAACCTTGACTTTTTTAGTTCTTATTTTCCTGAGGTAATTTAAATTTCATATCCTAGTTATAAAACACTGCTTTTATACCTGTATATTAAACTCTGCTTAGAAATAAATAAAGCGCTTTTAAGCCAGTCAAAATACCCACCTCCCATGCTTGGCTAGAGTTTGGTGTTATTATTCCTTAAGTTTTTACCACATACGCATGTATTTCATACTTTCAAGCATATTAGCTAAGTTTCTCCATTGCTGCCATGATACAGACCTTGGGGCAGAAAGGGTTTGTTTTGTCATATAGCCTGTAATCCATCATGAAGGGAAGTCAGGGCAAGACTCTGTAAGTGGAGACTGAAGCAGAGACCATGGAGGGATGCTGCTTCCTGGCTGGCTGCCCAGCGCTTGCTCAGCTTCCTTTCTTACCCAGCTCAGGATGCCTACCCAGGGATGCCTCAGACCACGGTGGCTGGTCCTTTCAAGCATCAGTCACTAATAATAATAATAAAAAAGGCCCTACAGACTTGCTTACTACTAATCTGATGAAGACATTTCCTCAAGTCAGGGTCCCTATTCCCCTATGAATTTTGTTGGTGTCACTGTTTAAAAAAAAAAAAAGCCAACACAGTAAATTAATGATGGCACTGTATTCTAAGTTCACACAGTGCTCAGTTTTTTTCCCAATGGTACTTCCATGAGTCACATATACTTACTGCCATTTATCATACTCTTTATGAATATGCCAAACTATTTTTCAAAAGATAGGGGGTTAAATTGGAAAATATCATTGCTTTAAGTATGCTTCAGTTTACAGATAGGAAAGCATTTTATTTAGAGTGTGTGCACCTTTTTTTTGTTTTTCTTGTTTTTTTTTTTTTTTTTTTTTTTTTTTTCCGAGACAGGGTTTCTCTGTGTAGCTCTGGCTGTCCTGGAACTCACTCTGTAGACCAGGCTGGCACTGAACTCAGAAATCCGCCTGCCTCTGCCTCCCAAATGCTGGGATTAAAGGCGTGCGCCACCACTGCCTGGCTCTTTTTCTTTTTTTAAGTTTTTATTGATTCTTTGTGAGTTTCAAGTCATGTACCTCAGTCCTACTCGTCTCCCTGTCTCCTTGTATCCACCCTTCTCCCTTGCAACCTCTTCTGCCCCTCCCCTCACAAATGAAACACACACATACACACAAACCACAGCAAAACAAAGCATAGAAAACACCTTATCGTGGAAGCTGCAGTGTGTCAGTGTGTCCCACAGTGTGTCCCACAGTGTGTCCCTCTGTGACACATCTTCACTTGCAAATGTTCATTGCAATGAGTCGTTGGTCTGGTTCAAGATCTCTGGCTTCTGTGACACCATCAATTTTGGATCTCCATTGGGACTCCTCTCGTTATCCTGTTGTTGCTCTGTGTCACAGAGATCCTACAGTTTTGGATCATCAGGACTGGTCCTTTCATCCATACCAACCATTTGCAGATGACATAGATTTTGGAGTGGGCCATCTCAGAGCCCTAGATATGGGCCTGGGTGATAGTTGAGCTGGTCAGCCAACCAGCTCTCCCTTGATCATACCACCAAGGTATGATCATATCAGCACTGCTCTGGCTAGACCACCCAATGCCCCAATGCTGCCATGGGCAGGAGGGGCAGGAGGGGCAGGAGGGGCAGGAGGGGCAGGAGGGGCAGGAGGGGCAGGAGGGGCAGGAGGGGCAGGAGGGGCAGGAGGGGCAGGAGGGGCAGGAGGGGCAGGAGGGGCAGGAGG
>CM052701.1:89183950-89256660 GCA_028551405.1 Uromys caudimaculatus
CAGAGCCAGCTCCACTGTGCTGCCCAGTCAAGGTTTGGGTCCTACTGTTGCAAGTGCTACAGTCTACGAGGGGCTAGGCCAGCTCTCCCACTCTCAGCCTCAGGGCCTTCACCATGTGGGGGAGTGGGGTGGGAGTGGGGCAGGACCCATTTACATTTACACTGCTATAGCCAGTGAGCAGGAAGGGCAAGCTCTCCTGCTCTCATGACCCCAGGGTCAGGTCTCCCAGCAACTGTAGTTGGCAAGTTGGGGGAAGGAAAGGCATCTCCCTTGCAATGATGCCACTTCTCACCTGACCAGTGGCAGGACCAGCTCTCCCAGGCCTCACCCTCTAGACTGGCAAACTTGTACCTCCTGATTATGTTCATCTTAAGCCTTTCTGCACACTGAAAATATTTGGAACAAAAGAAAACAAAACTTCCATTGCTTCATCTCTTCTCTGGTATCTATTTGGTGGTGTCTGACTTTTCATCAAAGCTGTGGAATGTAGAAGAATATTTTGAGCTATACTTGATCACTTAAAATTTTATGAAATGTGAATAATCAGAGTACTTCAGCTATACCAATGATCTATTTCTCTCTCCTTTAGTGGTTTTATTGCTCCTATTTTGTTAATAATTTTAACGCTGCTTTCTACTAACTTGTTTGTATTTATCTGATGGATTATTAAGTATGTTTTAAAACACATTTTAGAAATAAAATCTTTGGAGTTATGTTACATACATTGAAAATAATTTTCTTAAATCTTTTTGAGAATTTTGCTATTTGCCTGGACTGCACAAAACACATACTTACTGTCTGGTGTAAGCCACATATTTCCCTCCGGTCTGGCATGCTTACTACTCACTATATAAGACTTGGGTTCCCTAGCTCTTTTTTCTTTGAATTTACTTGCAATTTATTAGATGTGCACTTCCTGCATAAAGAATATGGTTGGGTAATGTTTATGTATCTGCCATGCCAGTTTTTCTTTAACTATAGACATTATTTACATTTGCTACAGTTCTTAATATGTTAGTGCAGAAGACTATCATTGTTTCTGTATTTTCCCCATTTTCCTATGTGTTAATTAAACATGTTGTGAAAAATTCTATTTTGATTTATTTATACTATTTAAGTGTGTTTTCCTGAACAATTTTCAGTAGACTTTTAACATCATATTATCTATGCATAAGACCACCACCTATTACTATGTCATTCTTTCACCAGCTTAAGTGTGAAAATCTTATCATTTATCACCCTCTATTATCTCATTTATAATAGTCATATTTTATTTCTATAGTCACCTAGGTCAATATCAGGTGGTATTATACACTTTATTTCATTTCAAAACTCAGATGTAGATAAATGCTGCAGTATTATATATATATATATATATATATATATATATTTTTTTTGGTTTTTCGAGACAGGGTTTCTCTGTGTAGCCCTGGCTGTCCTGGAACTCACTCTGTAGACCAGGCTGGCCTCAAACTCAGAAATCCGCCTGCCTCTGCCTCCCAAGTGCTGGGATTAAAGGCGTGCGCCACCACTGCCCGGCCTATTATCTATATTTTTGTTCACTATGATCTTTCCCCTTTCCTGAGGTTTCAATATTTTCCTTATGTCTTCTTTTCTGTTCAGGTAATTTCCTCTAGGTTTTATTTTAAAGTAGGTGTGTTGACATAAGCTTTCTCAGGGTTCCGTTATCTGTGGTTTCTTTATTTTTATTTTTATTTTTTTGATACTTTATTTACATTTCCAATGTTTCCCCCTTTCTAGGTCTCCTCTTTGGAAACCACCTATCCCCTCCCCATCCCCGCCTCTATGAGGGAATTCCTCCTCCCACCTACCCACCCGCCCACTCCTGTATTCCCACCTTGACATTCCCCTTTACTGGGGCCTCTCCTCCCCCTGATGGCCAACAAGGCCCTCCTCTGCCACATATGTGGTCCGAACCATGGGTCCCTCCATGTGTATTCTTTGGTGGTCCAGCCTCCATGAGGGGGGGTGTGTGTTCAGACCAGTTGACACTGTTGCTCCCTCCATGGGACTACAGACTCCCTCAGCTCCTTCAGTCCCTTCTCCAACTCCTCCATCTGGGACCTCACTCTCAGTCTAGCGGTTACTGTAAAGTGAAACTTGGGTATTCCGAACGTTTGGGCTAATATCCACTTATCAGTCAGTACATACCATGTTCATTCTTTTGTGACTGAGTTACCTCGCTCAGGATGATATTTTCAAGTTCCATCCATTTGCCTGCAAATTTCATTAAATCATTGTTTTTAATAGCTGAGTAGTACTCCATTGTGTAAATGTACCACATTTTCTGTATCCATTCCTCTGCTGAGGGACATCTGGGTTGTTTCTAGCTTCTGGCTATTATAAATATGGCTGCTATGAACATAGTGGAGCATGTGTCTTTATTACATGTTGGAGCATCTTCTGGGAATATGCCCAGGAGTGATATAGCTGGGTCCTCAGGTAGTATATCTGTAGTTTCTTAAGCTCACTTATGATATTATTTTGTGTGTGTGGACAGAGCTTGTCTTTCAGTATTTGAAAAACATACTATCACCATCCTTTGTGACTGTTGAAGGCCGTGCGCCATCTTGTGTTCTATCGCTGCCCTCTGTGGCTCTGAAGGAAGCTTGCTGTCCTTGCTGCTTTCCCATGGTTGCTGGAGTTTGTTCCTTCATCACTGCTTTCAAGATTCTTTGCTTTTACTTATGGATGTTGACTGTGGGACATCCTGGTGTACATCTCTTGGGGTTTGCTCTGTTCATTTTATTCATTTTTTTGACTCTCCAAATGTCTGAGAACATTTTATTCATCATCTCTTTTAGTTTTCTTCTAGCTCTGCTCTTTTTTCTTCTTCATATGAATCCCCATAGATGTTCTGTGCTCTCTCAAAATCAACTGTGTTACTCTGAGGATATACAGGTCATGTTTGTGTTCTATCTCATGAGTTCTTTATTGAATGATTGCAAATGGCTTAAAAGCTATGTATTTGTCCACATTGTGGCCATTTAAAGTGATCCCGATTATTGAGTCTTTCTCATTCGCAGGAGTCTAGATTCATCTTGAATGAGAAATCACCATGTGCTCTGCTTCTCAAATCTGAATGTTCTTGGTCCCTCTCCCCAGCACCAATTCTGCAGTATTCTTAATTATATATTCTTCAAATTTTTCTACTTTTGCTTTCAAAGTATTTTCTATTTGTGGAACATGCAAAGAATTGTATAATAAATTTCATTCAGTGTCTTTCTTAACATTTGTCTTTAAAAATATTTCCACATATATTAACTCATATAGATGCCAATCTAAACATTCTGGAAAATGTCTTCAGACTTATCTTTAATTAATTACTTCGTTAATTAAATTTAGAGGCAGACTCCTACTATGTAGCCCAGGCTAGTCTTGAACTCTTGACCCTCTTGCCTCAATAGCACCAGAGTGTTCTAATTATAGGTTTATGTCAACAGATGAATTCCAGATTTTGAATATACGGTTTCAATGTCTATATTTTTGTTTTGAGACATTCTTTTTTTTCTTTAGGACTGGCATTTATTTTTTATTATATATGTATAATATGTATTTTAAAAATTTTATTGATTATTTTATTTCTTTACATTTCAAATGTTATCACCCTTCCCAGTTTCCTCTCCACAAACCCTTATCCCCTTCCCCCTTCCCCTGCCTCTATGAGGGTGCTCCATTCCACCGCCCCACTCCAGCCTCAACGTTCCCCTACGCTGGGGTATTGAGCCTCCACAGGACTAAGGGGTTTCCCTCCCATCGATGCTATATAAGGCAGTCCTTTGCTACATATCCAGCTGGAGCCATGGGTCCTTCCATGTGTACTCTTTGGTTGGTAGTTTAGTCCTTGGGAGCTCTGGGGGGGGGTCTGGTTGGTTGATATTGTTGTTCTTCCTATGAGTTTGCAAACTCTTTTACCTCCTTCAGTCCTTGCCCTAACTTCTCCAATGGGTTCCCTGTGCTCAGTCTGATGGTTGGCTACGAGCATCCACATCTGTATTGGTCAGGCTGTGGCAGAGCCTCTCAGGAGACATCCATATCAGGCTCCTGTCAGCAAGCACTTGGCATCAGCAATAGTGTCTGGGTTTGGTGTCTGCAGATGGGATGGATCCCTAGGTGAGGCAGTCACTGGATGGCCTTTTCTTCAGTCTCTGCTTCACTCTGTCCCAGCAGTTCCTTTTGACAGGATAAATTCTGGATTAATATTTTTGAGGTGGGTGGGTTCCCTTATCCAGGGGCTGTGCCTATTTACTGGATATGGTCTCTACAGGCTCTATCTCCTTTTGTTGGGTATTTCAGCTAATGTCCTCCCTGTTGGGTCCTGAGAACCTCTTGGGTCCCTGGCATCTGGGACTCTCTAGTGGGTACTCCCAGTCCCTCTCCCCCACTGCTACACACTTCCTTTCAAATTCCTGACCCTCTGTACTTCTCCCCCATCTTCTCCCATATCTGAACCAGTCCCCCTTTTTCCTTCCCCCTCCTCTCTCCCTCCTAGATCCCCCGCTCCCTCTATTTCCCAAGACTATTTTCTTCCCCCTTCTGAGTAGGACTGTAACATCCACACTTCTTTTCCTATTGGTAAGCTCTTTTCAACATACAATGATTCTTTTTTCCCACTTACACTTTGACTTTCTTTCTTTCAACTGGGAGGAGAATAGAATATGGAGTGTAAAAAAAGAGATGAAATAAACTTGCTTAATTTAAAGAAAAGAAAAAGCTTGAACATAGAAGTTTGTGGGGTCTATCACTTTTCACTAACAATAGGTTGATTAATGAGATTTACAGTTTTGAATTCATGTCACATTTGGTTGAAATCTACTTGTAACAATTTATAGCACTATGTTTGTAAATTTATCCCTCTCAAGAAGTTTGATTCTCTTATTTATATTGGTTGCCAGAGGCATCATCAGCCTGTGGTTGTCTTGTTTTGTTTGCTGGTAGAGTAAGTTTTAATTAAAAAGCACAGATGATTAAAACTCCCAAAGGATTCAGTTTTTCCCTTCTCTTAGAGATTAAAGAGAGGGGGAAATCTTTTCTATTCTAAATATGCACTTGAAACACTATACATTCTTATATACAGATTGATTCGGTGAGGTTTCTGGCTTTTTCTGGGAGGTCCTTGTTTCAAGCTCTTCCTTTTTTCTTTTACAAGTTAGAGGCTTTTTCTCATGTTCCCTATATAGTTATTAATGTACAAGGTTGCATGTTACTACTATACTTGCTATAGTTTTAATACAATTGTTGTTTCTTAGACCCCTTACATTTGGACATTTTCAATTCATATAGATGTAGCCGTATCTTTTGAAATATGTTTATCAGGTTTTTAAAAAGTTTTAGTTCTCTTGTTATTTTTGGCATGAAAATCTTCTATTTTACCAGTTGTCAAACCAAATGTTTTTCTCAATTTAAAATACACTTTTTTGTTTATTTATTTGTTTATTTACTTAGTGTGTGTGTGTGTGTGTGTGTGTGTGTGTGTGTGTGTGTGTGTATGCATGCACATACTGTGGCTATATGTGGAGATGAGAGAACACCTTGTAGAGGATGATTCTCTCCTTCCACCACATAGATTTCACAGATCAAACTGAGGTTGTCAGGCTTGGTGGCATGCATCTTTACAGACAGCCATCTTGCCTGCCCTTTTCTGTATTAATTTCCTTGTGAATTCAAAACATAGCATGCTTAAGTAGCAGGATGCAAACAAAATCAGAATACTAAAATCATTAGTAGTCTTTCTGTATATCAATAATAAACTTGCTGAAAAAAATCAGAGAAAAATACCATTCGTAGTAGCTTAAAAATAAAATAAAATAATTAGTAATAAATTTGACTATGGAGGTGAAAGACCTGTACAATCAAATGTTAAGATACTGAAGAAAGAAATAGAAGAAAATCAGAAAATGGAAAGACCCATGATTAAAAGGTACCAGAATTAGTGTTGTAAAAATAGTTCATGATATACAGACTCAAAAAACTCCCTACAAAATTCTAATATAATCCTTGCAATTAGAAAAACAATCCAGAAATTTATATAGAGGCATAAGAACTCCAAATGGCTAAGTAGATTGAAATCAGAAAGAACAACATTGTGAGGATCACAATACAGGTCTCAAATTATGCTGAGGAACCAGAGTAACAGAATATTTAGTACTAGCATAAAACCAACACACCTACATGACAGAGTAGATGTCTTAGGAACAAACTCACACAGTTACAGTCTCTTAATTTTTAACAAAGGTATCAAAAGTATATGAAAGAAAAAGCTAGGCTCTTCAGTAAATGGTGCGGGGAAAAACTGGATATCCACAGTAGAAGAATTAAATTAGCTCCATATCCTTCACCATGAGTAAAAATGAATTAAAATGGATCAAAGACCCTAATGTTGTTCCTGAAACTTTGAAACTGTAAGAGGGAAAAATCAGCCAAAACTTGAAAGATCTACATGGAGCTAAGTGCTTTGTGGAAGGACGCCAGTTATATAGGAAATAATCCCAAGAATGAATGAGACAAATCATACTGACAGGCATGAATGAAGTTTCCAAAATAAGAGGACCCATCACTTTATATGATAACTTAAAATTTTTAGTTTAAAAAGGCATACAATAATGTTTTGTAAATGAAATGAAATAATATTTTTAGCTTGTTCAAATTCTTGAGGAGTTTAGCCTATTTTTCCTTGCAGTCCTATTTCAGTCTTTATGGTGCCTTGATATAATTTAAATGCATTTCCTCCCAGCCCTTCCTCATCACCTTGGAGCGATATGTATAACTTCTATTGCTAAGTTAGTTAGATTCATGCATCTGATTCAGTCACTGAATTTTTCTACGTTTCAAATGTATACATTTGTACAATTGTTACAAAAGAATATTTAATTGGTATACTTTCAGAGATTGGTGGTTTTGAACATATCACAATTTATCTTTAACACCTAGTGATGATTAGTGGCTATGATATTAGAAGCTTCATATTATTTTTTTCAAGCATTGATTATATGTCGTCATACACCGAACACCATTATTGTTTCAAATAATTAAAACTAATTTAATTACAAATAAGGATATACTTTCTGAACAAAATAACCACCATCACTGAATAAAGAACAGTGAAACTTCACACCAAATGAACTGGGGCAAGGTTTACTATTAGCAAACCTGATGGGTAAATAAATACAACATAAATAATAAAAGATTAAAGCTGGATCAAAAATAATAAAAGGTTTTAATCATAAAGCAATCATTATGTGCCAGATGCTATTTTGTTCTTTTTTGCCATTAATTAATTAATTTATTTATTTATTCACTTCACATCCTGAATGCAGCCTCCTCCTCTCCTGGTCCCCCCTCATACAGCTCTTCCCCAACCCTGTGTCCTCTTCTCCTCTGAGAAGGGAGAGGCACTTTGGGTATCAACCCACCCTGGCACATCAAGCCACTGCAGGACTAGGCACAACCTCACCCACTGAGGCCAGACAAGGCGGTCCAGTTAGCAGACCAGTATCCATAGGCAGGCAACAGGGTCAGGGATAGCCTCAACTCCAGTTGTTATGGGTCCCACATGAAGATCAAGCTGCACGTTGGCTACATATATGCGGGGAGTGGTGGTGGGGAGGCCTAGGTCCAGCCCGTGGATGCTCTTTGACTGATGATTAAGCCTCTGGAATCCCCCATTGGTCTAGGTGAGTTGACTCTGTTGTCTTCCTGTTGTGTTCCTATCCTCTCCAGGTTTCTCAATTCTTCCTGCAACTCTTCTACAAGACTCCCTGAGCTCCTGCTAATGTTTGGCTGTGGGTCTTTGCATCTGCTTTGGTCAGCTGCTGGGTGGAGCCTCTTAAAGGACAGTTATGCTAGACTCCTGTCTGCAGCCATATGCTCTTTTAAAACATTTTGTATGCTCACTTATTTACTGTATCAGATCCATGAGGAAGGTGATGATATTAATCTAATTTTTATATATGGAAAGAGACATGGAATGCTAACTTGTAAAAAAATACAAACAAACAAACAAACAAACAAACAAAAAAACATTCCGCATTGCTCTTTCAGTGAAAGAACAGAAATTCTAGACCAGGAACTTTGGATATAGAACCTACTGAATGTCACTTCGGCATCAGCAAATACTAAAGTCAATATATACACTTCTGTCACCATTCCTGATAAATCTCTGGGAAAAGAGGCATTAAAAGAACTAATTATAATCAAAATAATTTGCCCCAAATAGCGTTAAAGCAAGAAGGGGGATTGCCAAGGAGTCAGATGTGCGCTAGCTCCAGTTTGCCCTGTGTTCACTGTGTTTGCTCAGCGCCACTCCTTTCTTCCCAGAACTTACAGTGGATGTTTCACTGTGATAATAATATATTTTGATTTATAAGAACTCATCCTGACCTTATTAATTTTTCAGAAGCTTTAAATTTTAGTTTAAATTTATGAACAAAACATCCCAATATATTCATTGGAGAAAGGTGAACACTATTACTTACCTGTTAGTATTTTCAATGTGATTTGTTGTATTTTTGTGTCATTATTGTACTCAAAGATTAGTTATAAATCAAGAAAATGCATTCTATTCTGTACTTTCACAGAGAGAGCATTTTGCTACCAAGACTGAAAATTGTCTTGGCCAAGGATTCAAACAATGGGCTGTTCTACTCGGTTTATCATTAACAGTTTTATGAAACATTTAATAAAAGAAATGAACAGTTTTTGTATCAAATGAATCAATCAGTATGCCGTGTCATCTTAAACACTGAGGTACTGTAGGGTTAACAGAGTGAAAACAGGGAAAATGGGATATAATAGTGGACTGAGACTTCTCATATATAACTCAGGGTCTGCATTTGATACCTCATAACATTATCGGCCAACTGGTCAATGGAAAGGCTTGGAATTTCACGACATGTTTAGAAAGTTATTTGTTGTACACTCAAAGACTTTGGTATTTTAAGTCATAGACAGTAATGATATTTATGCATATTTTGCACCGTGGTTCATCTTGGAGAGCAGAATTCAGGGGGTTTATTCCTTATCCATTAAGAAAAATTAGATAGAAGTTGACTAAATGAAGGTGTCTAAGGTAATAAAGGAGGGGAGAGGTAAAATTGTGACCTTCTGAGCAAAGATGAACACTTAGGTAATACTGTCCTTATCAGTATGCTTTGACAACTCGGACAGCTGCTTATAGAAGTAAGTCTGAGTGGAGAAAGCTGTGAGGAAACTGATGACATTAAGTTCGATTGATTTTGGGAAATACTTTTCCTGAGAAAAGAAATCTGAAACTTGCTTGAGTTAACATCCTCTCCTTTATGAATTAGAAGGCATTTTTGTAGTTTTGCAAATGTCCTTTGTACATTCACATTGCAGCATTGACTACTAGGTGGCATCAGTGACTTTTGGGCAGAAATACTTTTTGTTTTGTTTTGGAAGTACTTTTTTTTCTTTTCTTGAATATTTTCTTTATTTACATTTCAAAGGTTATCTCCTATCTGGTCTCCCCTCCAGAAACTCTCTATCCCATCCCCCCTCCCCTGCCTCCATGAAGGTACTCCCCCACCCACACACCCACTCCCACCCGCCCTCCTGCCCTGGCATTCCCCTACAAGGGGGCATCGAACACCCTCAGGCTCAAGGGCCTCTCCTCTCACTGATGTCCAACAAGGCCCTCCTCTGCCACATACATGGCCGGAGCCATGGGTCCCTCCATGTGTACTCTTTGGTTGGTGGTCCAGTCCCCTGGAGCTCTGGGGGATCTGGCCGGTAGACACTGTTGCTGCCCCCACAGGGCTGCAAACCCCCCTTAGCTCCTTCAGTCCCTTCCCCAACTCCTCCATCGGGGATCCCGAGCTCAGTCCAATGGTTGGCTGTGAGCAGTACATTTTTTAAAAAATTGAAAGTTTCTTACCAACATGACAATCACACTCACTTTAAAGACGAGGTTTTCAAATCTAGAACATTTGTTGGTGTTTTTTCAACAGTTAAATAGGAATGCCTTATACCATTTCCTGTAAGACTTTTTAAAAGCCTGTATGAACTAAGTCCTCAGAACAATGCCCCCACATTGAAATAGTCACTAAATATTGTATTATTATTACCTAAATGTCTTTGGATACATGAAGCCTCAAGAAACCAGGCAACGGGCAAGCCTTCATGGACAAATGAACAAAACTGCATGCGAGTCTCTAAACAAGAAGAGAAAATACTTTGGAGGAGATTTTTCTAAGCGGCTTGCAGATAGCAACAGATATTATGGAAGTCTACTCAGCATCTATGCCTGTTCCAAAGAAAGCTGGCGGCGTGTGGAAGCTTGACAATCAGTTCTGATTCCTTTTATGTCCACTTTCCTAATATGCACAACCACCACAGCATCATTTTCTCTAATCTCTCCTTTCGTTGTACACACACACAGACACATACACACACACACACACACACACACACACACACACACACACACACACACACACACACACCACCCTTTGCCTTCGCAACGCACACACATGCATTCACGCCCATGTCAAAGGATTCAGAGAGCAGACTGAAGGCAGCTGCTGTGTTTTCCCTGCTTCAATCGGCAGTTACCCACTGTAAGTTGCTAGGAGAAGAGTAAGCGTGATCACAGCATCGATGGACGCACTCTCTCAATAACAACCTGTGGAGCTCTGGGGTCTGTCTCCTGTACGGCTCTGTGTGTGACTTTTCTCCGTGTTTGTCATTAACATTGGCTGCATTTGTTCAGGCAGCATGCTATATTTTTAAGTGTCGCTTCCAGATCAATTGAGAGACAAAAGCCTTGGTATTTAAACAGGCACTTTCTTCTCAGGGTGGTGCTGCTGGTACTGCTTCCTACCATCTGGTTTCTTATTACATCCTGCCCTGCTTCAGCTGCTAGCGAGGGATTCAGCTTCTTGTGGAGCGCGAAAGTCATTCACGTTTCTTTCGTGCATAATAATCGAGCTCATAAACTGTAGAAATTCTGATGTGCTTCTGTGCACCGAACAGTAACAGATGAGCTGCTTGGAGGATAGCCTGAGCAGTCGGTCAGTAGTACAGTAGCAATTCACATTTGTGGATTGCTCCCGTTGAGGTTAGAGCATCTGTTTATACTCTGTCTGCTTGGGAGGGGTGGTGGTGGTGCTGTGAGCAGAGTATATGCCTGTCAAAGTCAGCAGTTCTGGCAGAGTCTTCTTCCCTCGGCTTTGCGTCTCTGAACGGTTTTGATGGATAAGAGATGCTATTGTGTAATGCTTGAGATCTGTAATGGACTGAGGAATGCTTGTTCTAGCTGCTGAAACTGACTGCACCTGTGTTGTCCTAGGAACATCATCATGGGGTCTACTGATACGGGCATCGAAGACCTGGAAAACGCCACTTACAAGTATCTCATTGGAGAACAGACTGAGAAGATGTGGCAACGCCTGAAAGGAATGTGAGTAAGCTCTCTGCTTGGTCTTATGTTATGTTTCCCCCTCAACAAATATCTGACTGTTAACACAAATAATTGTGGGTGCTACTTGACTTTGAGATTTAGTGTTTCCTTTGCAAAAATTTTCTCTTGAAAACTAAAATATGCTCATTTCAGCTAGCAACTTGTTGAAAGCAGAATAGCGTTTCTGTACCTGTATGTTTTGTATGAAGTAAGGTAAGGCTCTGTGAAATCACTTTCTGTTTACACTCCAAGGCTTCTGCTCCCCACTGTGTGTGTTATTTAGATGTGTGCTTTAGATAAGCAGAGAAGGGACTAAGGATGCTGCTTGCTTGGTCCTCACTGAAATAATGTATCTCAGGTAAGAGAGAGAAATAAGATGGTGATTTCTTTCTTTGTAAAAACGAAGATGGAATTAATATAATAATAAATTTTATTATTTATTCTGTGCTTATTCTATGATGGTTAAACTAATATTTTAATAAGAAAATTATTTATGTGGCAAAACAACATGAAAAGCATATCACACATATTAGGGCTTTGGTTTAAATTAGCCAGTTCAGTTCCTCACTAATTAGTAAAGTGCAGAATTGCTGCCAGTGTACTGACCGGGTTCTTAACAATACAGAACAGGGTGTGCATTTACGTGAACCATGGCTTGTAATGACCTGAATCCGCTTTGATTCTAGTGTTAGCACCTTGCTCTTTACCCTCACCCCACCCCAGCCCACGCCTACCCCCATCAGCGTGTGTGAGTTCCAGCCAGTGTTTCAGCACTGTTTAGATGCTTCGTTTTAATCATAGCACAGTTGTAAAAAGCCAATGTAACATTTGGATAAAAATATGAATATTTATAGATCATTGGAATTTCTAAGAGTATTTTCATATCACAAAATTAAGCGGAGCATTAGCTTTACAAAGATAATCGAAGGACTACAGTGCTTCTTGGACAAGAAGCTAGGATGGATTCCTGTCTTTAATGCTGTTGCATGTTTACACAGTGTTTCATGAAAGTTAGTATATGGGTAAGCTTATGTCATTGCTTTTATAAAGAACAACTACATCAAACTTTGTTTAGAAGTCCAAATCCTCTCTACTCTTCTCCATTTGGATGTACAGTGCTCTCAGTGCATATATTTTTCCATTACTTGGAAGAAATCCATGGTATTGTGGTACCTAGTATAAAAGCACATCAATAATGCAAACAGCAGAGAATAACTTTTAAAAAGGAAGCCATATTTATAGTCATTGAATGAACTAGAGAAATCTGTTCCAAAGATCCATTGAAGACTTAGAAGACAGATTCTCTAGGGAAACAAATAATTCTGTCGAAACAAATGGTGGTTCACACAATTAATTAGCATAGATATAAATTAAGCATAGGCAATTGTCAGATGATCTGTGCTCTAACCTAGTGGATGAACATCTATACTGGGCTGCTAGAACTGAGATCACAACCCATTTTAGATTCTTCTTTACAGGACAAGATGTTTTGTTTGCTCTTGGTATATTGCATTTCTTTAGTTACTCTGAGGCGCAAAGATACACAGTAGTGACTTTAGAAATATGTGTTCAAACAATTAGAAAATTGACTCTGTGTTTACCAACACTTTTGAGAAAAGTTATCTGACTTTTCACCTTGTCATTTGATGGCAGTTTCAGAGGAAGGTGATGTGGTCCCTCAGCAGCAGAGCTTTGTGAGTTGACAGTAGAGTATATCTGTGTGCGCACAGGCTGTGTTCTTTTGGAACTATTGTTACACAGAATTACTTAATGATCTCCAGCCGTTTAGTGTTTTAAAGCCATTCTCACTGACTAAAGTGACTCAGTGCTTTTGTATTCAAGCATGAGGAAATTTGCATTTTGGTTCATTCCTTTTCCTTGCATTTTGACTTAAGTCATTTTCAGAGTTTCTGGCTTAGGCTTGTCAAAGCAAGAAGCTCTACATTTAAAATCTGCATGACTAATGACAAGCAAATTGTTTAATTATGGTCTTTTGTGTAGTCTGCTTCTAATGCAGTGATGTACGGGACCCCCCATGCCCTGATGAGAATGCCTCACCTCTTTAAAACGCAATACTAAATCAAGCAGAATTTCACCTCATCAGGATTGCTCCTGGGTTCTACATTTCAGTGTCTGCAGTGAAAATCCTGGCACTCATGAGTGCTATTAAACAGTTTTGAAATGATTTCTTATTTTGATAAGATAGACTCAATGGTGGCTATTTATTTGGAAAGGATTTTATGCGAATTTCTTTTATGACATCCAATTTTATAAACTTATTGATGTTTTTCAGCAGGCTATCTGTTCTTAATTTGGCTTACAATATGTACATTTAATATTAAATTCAAGTGGAGATGAAAATAAATAAAATATTTATTCATGCAACGTGGAAAACACAAGCCACTACAGTAAGATACTTGCAAAGTCTTTCATAGAGATTTTTATATAGTATATTTTAGACACCTTTTAAAAATATAGTTTTGCTCTTTACCCCAGCTTACTGTCAAACTTAAAATTTTCCTGCTTCATTTTCTCTAACGTTTGGACTGCAGGCATGTACTACCATATCTGGTTTGTATACTCATTTGAATCCATAGAAGTAATGACAAATTTTGTAAAGCATGGGAAACATTGCTAATCTAAATTAAGTATCAATTTCTCTAGAGTACTTGGCTCCTTTCTTTCATGAACCTTTTTAGTGTGTGTGTGTGTGTGTGTGTGTGTGTGTGTGTGTGTGTGTGTGTGGCAAGTGTGTGTATGCATATATGTGTGGTTGCACCTATAGGTGTGCATACATACGTGTGCATGTATGTGCGTGTGCATATGGAGACTAGAGGTCAGGGTTTCTTCCTCAATCGTTTTCAGCTTAGTTTCTGAGACAATTTCTCACTGAACTTGGAGCTGACCAGTTTAGCTAGACTGGCTGGCAAGCAAACCACTTGAACCCTTCATCTCTGCCTCTGCAGTGCCAGGATTACAGGCAGGCAGCCTTGGATCTGGTTTTCTCCATCGGTGTTGGGAATATCCAAACGTAGGTCCTTGTGCTTATGTGGCAAGCACATTGCCAGTGGAGCCATCTCCCAACTTCATCTATTAACCCTTTGGAGTCCTTTTTACTCAATGTTTGGGGAACCCTATAAGCTTATGTGACTCCCTATCTCTTATTCTTTTTGGAGAGCAAAGGTGAAATAGTCTTACCTCCATTCTCACAAAGGCCTCCAAGCCTCCCACTTCTGATTTTTAGGTCAACATTTTTCTCACCATTTCCACTTTATTTGCTGCCACTCAGAATAACAATTTAGCATCCTGACATGACTCATCATCTTTGATGGTGGAAACATTAGCAATAGCTATGATATCAGACCCTTCACAAAGCTGGAATTGGAAATCACCATATACTTATTCATAAGTTGTAAATAGCTCAGGGCTTAGAAAAGCCTTCCTATTTCTTCTGTCATTCTGGCAGCAAATTCAATTCCTTGCTCAGAAGTTCCTTGTGACTCTGGAACCTCAGGTGAATCCTACATATGAAGGATAGTTACCTACTTGTGGGCTTTGCAGAGACGGAGAATTTATGCATTCTGTGTGATAAGTTGATTTGAAAGTTTTATATTGTTTTCAATTAGTGGCACTGATTTTTTTTTTTTCTTGGAAGTAATGCTTTACTGACACTGAAGCCTCTTTCTCCTACATTGGTATCCACAACTGTGCAGGTAGCACATCGGTGCTGCTTGTCCTTGGCAGTGCCGCACTTCTGAGGATTCAATCCAAGAGCTAAAAGCATTTCCAGAAACTTGTTCATATAAAGTTTTCAGTGAAAATCACGCGAAGTTGTCAAAGAAACTAACCCAATGTATTATTATTTCACTCGGTCGTTCAGCGGAAGCAAAGACAACCTGAAGTTCTCCAAGCCATAAACTATCTAGACATTGTCGCTGGCTTCTTCAGCTCATGTGAGCATAGGACGAGAACCAGCCAGACTTTGAATAATCATTTCGTGTTGGATTGCTGATGTTATCTGTATCACCACGCATCTCTTTTTATCTTTACAAATGTCTAGATGTTCAGATGTGGGACCGTGAATGCGATGAAACCGGAGAACTTCAAGTTAAGCTTCTTCTATGCTCGCTTTAATGATAAACATTAATTATCCGCAGTGAAGGGTGAATTGTAGGGAAGTAGAAATTGAACGAGGGTGGAAGAACTCTACTACTCTTGAATTCTAATTAACTCATTTGCTAAGGGAGGCAGTCTGATGCACGGTTATCACAGGAAGTTGTCCGGGCCTCATTTCCAAGATGTAACAGCTGCGCACATTTAAACTAAGCAAAGATTATAACTGGCAAGACGTATCAACACTGCATTCCCGAGCTGGGATTATACTTTAAGATAAAGCAGCTTCATGGACAAGAAAGAAAAAGGATGCTTTAAACCTCCCACTTCACACCCTGTTTGTGCTTCAAGGCTTAGTGCTATCCACAGCATCTTTGTGCCCCTGTTCCGAGTTAGGAGTCCCTGGTCAGGCCTCCATTTTCTGACTCCCTCCCACCCAGATCTGAGGTCGACTCTAAGAAAAGCTGCATACTGCCTTTGCTCATTTAAATAAACATCTTTCTTCAGTCAGCTAAGGACTGAGCTTACTTTTGTAACTCTGTTCCCATGGCTCTATAGGGGCAGTTTCCATGTAGTCACCTTGCAATACGTCTGCCTTCGGTACACAGCTGAGGCCAGGAAGACTCTCTCCTGAGAGCTCAGGCTATGCCTTCGTCAGGAGGAACTGTTCTACTTCAGTGCCAATAGAGACCTTGTTAAGAAATGCTCAACATCTCTGCTGGGATTTTCCTTACACAGAAAATTCTTCCCGGCTTTCCATCTTAGGCTGGTTTTGGTTCATAAAACAACCGAAACCTTACTTTCCATTCCAAAATCTACCTTCTCTTATGAACCATTGCTTCTGAGTTCAATTACCAAGTTCACTTTCCTGTTTTAATCTTGGATTCCCAGCCCTCAGCACAGTATTGACTCTAAGTAGAGAATTACAAGATAATCCAGATTTCTGAATACAAATTTGCAGGATTGGAAATAGATACACAGCTAGAACAGGAACTGAGAAGATGGAAGGAAACAAAGTATTATGTGCTAGTTGCTAGAACTGTGAAGATGTAAGATGTGTACTGTCTTATGTGTCCATAGAAATGACTCTAAGATGTAAGTCTCCTAAATTACTTACTCATGTATCTTGTGAAGCATGAATTTGGACATAGGTCTATGTTTTTCTTCTTAAACAAACAGAGACATTCTCAGAATAGTTATCCAGAAATATCACCAGAAAAGGATGTAGAAAGGAGATTTTGAAAGAGTTCTCAGATCTCATGGTAGATGGTCCTGCCTCAGGGTCACACATTCCTAATCTCTAGCATTTGGGAACCTTGCTCCTCCCTAGAAAACAGGATTAAAGCAGCATATGGGGTTAAGGTTTCCAAATATTTAATTCTCAAATAGATCTCTTATCCTGGATCACCCAGACCACCTAGGTCACCCACCCCCCATGGTCACAGAACCTCTTGACGACTGAATCCAGGCAGAGGAGGAGGAAGTCAGGGTAGAGCAGTATGCAAAGGGCTGGCTGGTAGACTCCAGCCCCAGATTGGGCAAACATGCCATGCACCAAAAAAAATGGGGATCTCAAGAAAGTAGGACATGAGGCCTTCCAGAGTCTTCAGGGAGGATATGGTCCAGCTGACACCTTGACATTAGCTCAGTGAAAACTGACATCAAATTTATGACATTCCAAATAGAAGACAACTTAACCTCTGTCTATTTTAAGATATCGAGTTTTGTGATAAATTTGTTATAGCAACAGCAAGAAACTACAATATGTTTCCTGTACCGGGTTATCACTGTTCAGTAAACATGACCACTCTTCTCTCCTCCCCACCCCAACTTGCACACTCCATACCTAGAGATATAAGCAGTGGTCTGTAGTACACTGGGGCTGGACAGTCTTGATATAGTATCACTGAATGACTCTGGTGGCTCTATATTGTCTGGCTTCCATGCCCAAACTATCAGTTCCTGTCACAATCTATGTAAGAGTATACGGTGCATTGATTTTCAAGTGGTAGGGGAGAATATCGCTTGAGGATTGTTGAAAAATCTGTGATTTTTCTTACATTGTTAAGCATGGAATAATCAAATGAATCACTTTAAAAAATTGTATTTTAGCCATGAGACTAACTTGGTTTGGAGAAAATCACTTACTACTAGTTTTACTTTAGAGTTTATATTTAAAGTTATAAATCTCAATGTTTGAATAATATTTTATTATTGTCCATGGACTAAGTGTTCTTTTGGTGAGATTACGATGGCAATCTATTATTTCTTATGCTATTATTTTCTTAGTCAGGTGACATGCAAATGTTATTAATTTTCTGAACTTCTCTTTTACCTGTAAAACCTAATTGTTGCTCACCATTCATTTACTCATTCAGTAAATGTCCAGTCACTTTCCCTATACATGCATGTTAGACAACAGAACAACGAGAAGGTGAATGATAGAAAGCAAGTTAGCGTACGGCAAGAAGTAGCCTGAGAACAGGCACCAAGGTTCTTTCAGGAAGGACTTGTGGATGGTCATGGTTGAGTTCTCTTAGAAGACTTTCCAAGTGAGCCAGAGAAAAAGTGATACCTAGGATACTAGTGTGTGAGAGGGCCCAATAAATGACACTGCCAATCCCTGATGGAGTCCAGAATCTGATGAGGGATGGGTTTAGGGGTCACTCAATAGAGATCAAAGTATAAGTTTTAATATAATAAAACTTTCATTGGCTTTGGTGTGCAGCTTAATGTGTCAGAGGGACCCTGACAGCCTCTACCTCCCCAAATATAGATCTTGAAAAATCTCCCCTCCTAAATTTGCCTCATGACTTAGAACAGATGAAACTCTACTTTCTCCATGGACAGATTTCTTCCCTATTCATGGAGAGGAATAAGTCCTGTCTCCAGGCCCAGCTGTGTCCAGCAGGATTCATAATCCAAGCAGGTGCTTCTTTTCTTTGCAGCAGAGCATGAAAGAGGCCCATGAAGCTTCTCCAGTGAAAAGGGTTTAGATGTAGAGAAAAGTGCTAGGATCTAATGCTTTCATACCATGAAGTCAACATAACAACAGTTGCAATGAAGTATGTGTCTGCAGCATAGCCCATCCTTGCACACCGGAGGCCTTTAAGACACTCTGATCATTAATACTCCCACAACACCCACCCTGGAGTGCAAAGTATCTCCACTACTCGCTAACATATGATCTCCATGTTGATTTATCTTTCAATACCTTAGTTTTTTTGTGTGTGGACTGGAAGTATCTCCTATCTTACAGATATTGAAGAGTTTAAATTAATTGCTAGTATCTATAATTTCACAAACCTTAGCAGTTATTATTATTGCTAATTTCACATACTGAATCATATATTTTGAGGTAATTGGCATTATGTAATACGGACTGGTTTCAAACTTGCAATATTCCTGAGTGTGTTTACCAAGTGCTGAGATTATAGGCATGTGCCAGCATGCCTGGTTCCAAAATTCTTTACTTTTAAAGGTACTTTTGTTACCAGAATTGGTAGGCAGAATAAAGTGGCCAATTTAATAAACCCCAGTGGACCTTGTCTCACAGGTGTTCCTCAGTTTCTTTTTCTCAGTATGGTATACTTTAAAATTGAAGGACTTACGTTACCTTAGGGCTGGAGGTAGAGGTCTCCCAGAGAGAAAGTTGAGAAGCCTTGAGAGTGTCACAGTCGAAGAATATATTGATATTTTAAAGTGGAGTTTAGTTCTCTATGGTCATGAATGGCTCCAGGCTAGATAGAGTTCCTGAGTTACTGATTTGTAGTCAATTGACTTGTCAATAACAGCTGTGATATCCCATGTCTACCCCTTTGCTGACATGTCTTAGAAAATGTCACATTGTCATTATGCCTCTATATTTTCTCTTGTACCATATTTCAGTCAGCTGGTCTAGTGTCAGCTATGGTTAACTATATTAAGAGAATTAAAATGGAAGATGAGGAGAATGCTCAGTGGTTAAAGTCTTTGGCCAAGCAAGCATAACCACAGTTTGAAGTCTTGGACTCCATGTAAAGTGCTAGGTGAGAATGATATCTACTTGTAAGTCTAGCCTTGGAAAGTGGAGACGGGGGGAAAGCAAGCTGGCTAGAGAGACTAGTCATGTCAGCAAGTTCTGGGTTTTATTGAAGAATCAAGATACAATGAACAAGGTTGAAAGGCGATAGAGTATGATTCCCAACATCAACCTTGGGTCTTCATAAGCATGTAGCCATACACACATGCACACTCACCCTCATAATACGCTCTCACACATGCAAACATGTACAAGCATGTACACACATGGAAATACACATATACATACAGAAACATAAATGAAAGCCAAAAGGCACAAAACTGGTAATGAGTCATTAGAAGGATAGAAATGAAGTGTCATCTTTAGGACTTCTTAATGCTATACTCTCTTGAAGTTGTTTAAAGATTAATTGTATATTTTATAAAATATTAAAAGACAGGTTTTTACTAAATAGGTCTTGCATGCTCAAGGATGCAGATAAATTTTTGTAGGCAAATTTCAATATTTATAGCTACTCAAGTAAATTTATAATGGGTCATAAAAAACTAGTGAGTTTCTAAGCACCAAAGGCTTCAGGAGAAGAAATTAGTAGATCTTAATTAAACTGTGCATGAAGGCTGGGGTGTGGCTCAATAGTAAAGAATGAAATCTTGGGACCAATCCTCAGAACCACAGTCACAAAAGAATGAGAACAGTACCCAATTCTGTATGATCATGCTGACCAATGAATGCTCCTGAATCAAGTTCTAGATAATTTCGAGGAAAATCAAAGTAAATTGGTCAGGAAAAACATAGTGTTCTAACTCTGTTTCTGATCTACTTAAAATTGGACTTTCTAAGCATTAGTTCAACTCTAGTCAGAACAAGATGAAGAGAAAATGTACAACTTCAGAATTGACCCCACTTCTTATTAAAATATCTCAGAATTGAGTTATAGAAGTAATCATACCTATAACGTTTTTGTGCCTGATACTTTCTGAAATATTTTCCCTTTTAAAAGATTTTCTTGATCTTAGAGCATAAGTCATTGGTGTTCTGTTCAGGAACTTTTCCCCTGTACCCATGTGTTCGAGGCTTTTCCCCACTTTCTCTTCTATTAGATTCAGTGTATCTGGTTTTATGTGGCGGTCCTTGATCCACTTGGACTTGAGCTTTGTACAGAGAGATAGGAATGGATCAATTTGCATTCTTCTGCATGTAGACTGCCAGTTGAACCAGCACCATTTGTTGAAAATGCTGTCTTTTTTCCACTGGGTGGTTTTAGCTCCTTTGTCGAAAATCAAGTGACCGTAGGTGTGTGGGTTCATTTCTGGGTCTTCAATTCTATTCCATTGATCTACCTGCCTGTCGCTGTACCAATACCATGCAGTTTTTAACACTACTGCTCTGTAATACAACTTGAGGTCAGATGCTCCAACATGTAATAAAGACACATGCTCCACTATGTTCATAGCAGTCATATTTATAATAGCCAGAAGCTGGAAACAACCCAGATGTCCCTCATCAGAGGAATGGATACAGAAAATGTGGTACATTTACACAATGGAGTACTACTCAGCTATTAAAAACAATGACCTAATGAAATTTGCAGGCAAATGGATGGAACTTGAAAATATCATCCTGAGCAAGGTAACTCAGTCACAAAAGAACGAACAGAGTATGTACTCACTGATAAGTGGATAGTAGCCCAAAAGTTCGGAATACCCAAGTTTCACTTTACAGTAACAGCTGGACTGAGAGTGAGGTCCCAGATGGAGGAGTTGGAGAAGGGATTGAAGGAGCTGAGGGAGTCTGCAGTCCCATGGAGGGAGCAACAGTGTCAACTGGCCTGACCCCCCCATCCCCGTCCTCCTGGAGGCTGGACCACCAACTAAAGAATACACATGGAGGGACCCATGGGTTTGACCACATATGTGGCAGAGGAGGGCCTTGTTGGCCATCAGGGGGGGGAGAGACCCCAGTAAAGGGAAATGTCAAGGTGGGAATATGGGAGTGGGTGGGTGGGTGGGTGGGAGGTGGAATTACCTCATAGAGGTGGGGGAGGGGGAGGGGATAGGTGGTTTCCAAAGAGGAGACCTAGAAAGGGGGAAACATTGGAAATGTAAATAAAGTATCAAAAAATAAAAATAAAAAAATAAAACAAATAGTACATTTTATAAACTAAAAAAAAAAGATTTTCACTGGGTGTATCCATTTTATCCAGTACTTTGTTAATCAAGGGCATGTTCACATAAAGGTATGACATATTCATGCAAATGCACATGGCACACAGAACACACTCTGGAGTTGGTTTTCTTTTGATATAAATGTTTCAAAATAATCATCTCCAGTTTTTGTACTGAGAAAGCTGGGACCCCAAGCATGGCCACTTGGCCATGGCTCCACAGTTAATAGGGAAGAGCTAGATTCTTAGCCCCACTCTTAGTCCACTTAACACTGGCTTAGATATTTCAACTCAGTGTGCAAGATAAACTAGGAATTCAAAACAATTCTCCTGTTTTGACTTTTCCACAATCCTGCCATCTGTTTGCCTAACTCTGCATGCTTGAGACTGAAGTCCAAAGGGAGACAGCACTTAGTTTACATTTTGTAGATGTCAGAAACTCTTCACAGTTGTTCCCTGCACCCCAGCTTGTGCATTGTCACTAGCTCTTCAGTTTACTGACTTAAACTCTTATCCTTAATAGCATCTACACATGAATTTGATATTCTAAAACTCTTCATTCCTCAGAACTTGGATTTTTGCAATATTACTCTAATTTTCTTGACTCTGCCCCAAACAACTGAGAGAAAAGGCCCAGAATATTTTATTTGCCAATGAGATGAAATCTATGACTCTGAAGATTAAAATTAGACATTTTATTTTTGCATATGATAACCCTCCTTCTCTTTGTTCATTTCCTTCGCTTGTTTGATTTTGCTTTCCTGTAATTCTTTAAGGGATTTTTGTGTTTCTTCTTTAAGGGCTTCTAGTTATTTACCTGTGTTCTCTTGTATTTCTTTAAGGGAGTTATTTATTTCCTTCTTAAAGTCTTCTATCATCATCATGAGATGTGATTTTAAATCTGAGTATTGGGGTATCCAGGGCTCGCTGTGGTGGGAGAACTGGGTTCTGATGATGCCAAGTAGCCTTAGTTCCTGTTCCTTATGTTCTTGCCCTTGCCTTTCGCCATCTGGTTATCTCTGGTGTTAGCTGGTCTTACTCTCTCTGACTGTGGCTTGTCCTTCCTGCAAGCCTCTGTGTCAGTACTCCTTGGAAACCAGCTCTCTCTGAGAGAAATTTGGGTTTGGTGAGCTATGGTACAGGGTCAGCTCTGGGGTGCAGACAGAAACCAGAAGAATCCTGTCCCTAGCTGTTCCTTGGTTCCTGTGTCCTGATGGCTCTGCGAGGGTCCCTCCTGAGCCAGGATTTTGAACAGAAGTGGTAGTTTTGCCTGTGCTTGAAGGTGTGTTGGCACTCCCGGGAGACCATCTCTCTCCTGGCACTATTTGGGTGTGGAGCCCTGTGGCACAGAATCAGCTCTCTGGCCACAGAAGGAAACCAGGAGGCTACTCCTTGGTCCCTGTGTTTCGAGGGTTCCGGGTGGATCCCTCTGAGCAGAGGTGCTGGTCCTACCTCTGCTCACAGGCTTGTCCACACTCCTGGGATGCTAGTTTTCTCCAAGCTCTATTTGGGTATGGAGCCTTGTGGCAGAGGCTCAGGTCCCCAGCCACAGATGGAAACCTGAAGGCTCTTGTCCCAGGCTGCTCCTCGGTCCCTTTGTCCTGAGGGTTCCCAGAGGGGTCCCCAACCCTCCTTTTCTTGTCATAAAAGATTTTAAGCACAAGATAACAGTCTTCCTTCAGGTGAAGTGAGTAGTCTTTTTTTATTTCGTTTAAATCAGAAAAATCAGCTTGGTGGGGGTCTTTTATCTTACTCTCTGAGGTAAATAGAAACCATGTTCTTTCCCAGGCTGCATTTGGTAACCAGACTAAGGAACTCCTTTCTAGATTTCAGAACGTTCCAATGTTCCAGAACTTCTCATTCTTTCAAACATGAATAATAGGCATATTTTTGATATGTGTGGTCCTCTCGACTCTTTATTTTCCAGCAAACCTCTGCTTTAATATCTTGAGCTTTCTAACAAGTCTCTGCTCTCCAGAAGTCCCTTTGCCCCACACCACCCCATTCTTTACTCTAGGGGTCCAATTCATTCATGACTTTCTGTATCCATGCTGTTGGACTGCCCCTCTCCAAGAGTGACTCTTTGTTATGCAATATGCATTGGCCCATGGGACCTTAGCAATGTGTTGTAAGAAAAGCCAGGGAAGGAAATAGTCACTGGGATTAATCTCACTTAATGCTCTGCAGTGTCTCACTGCAGCATGTAAAGAAGCCTGGTCAAGATGGACATATAAAGCAGATATTCACCACTCAACTGAAGCCTTCCAATATCTATCAGACATGTAGGCAAGGACAGCCTGGACTGTCCTTGGAATTTCTTCACCATTGCAAAGGGATAGTAACATGCTCATTCTTTGGGAGCAATAAGGCTTGAATTAGTTCACACACACACACACACACACACACACACACACACACACACACACACATACTTATCTATTATTTACCTCTAAGAATTTTTTTCCTGTCATTTTATGGTTCCAACAGTTTCATCTTTGTGTTATTGTTTTTGTTTCTTGTCATTTATAATTTATTTATTAAATAATTACTAAACATTTTAGAGATTAGAAAATTAAGAAATAGAGGTCTTTTTCTGAAAATCCGTCTAGTGAAATTTCTTCCATGCTGTTTTTGCTAGGAGCAGTATAAATGATGTGTATCCACTATTTCTAACAAAACCTGACCTTTCAGTGGCCTGTGTACTGAAGTTGTATTGTTGTTAGATTTCCGTGAACAAATATAGTTTCTCATCAAATAGAAAGGTGACATGGAGTAAGGCAGAGAAGCCACACAGTTGTGTAAAAGAAGATGGTTCATATCTTGTTACCCTAGCAACAGAGACTGGCCAGGACTTTTCACACATCCTGTTGCCCTGACAACAGGTCATACAGGGTCTGGGAAGGTCCAATCCCAAGTATTCTAGGTCTCTTCTTTGAAAGAACAAAGTAAAAAGACCAACTGCTGTTATATCTTATTCCCTATAAACACACAATTCTTCTAATATTGAAAATATTTCATCAAATGATTATCTGTTCAGATATGAAAGAGGTTGAAAGAAATTATAGACTCCATTTTTGTATTCATGAGTACAGAAACATTTGCTAATTTTTAATTGGTTCAAAAGAACATTACTAAAATAACAAGGAAGGAATAAAAAAAATGAATGGGGAGAACAGGCTGTAGGAATCCGAGCCAGAACACAGGGGTCCTGCACCTAAGAGTTGAGTTGGAGTCAGCTAGTCATGAGAGGCAGGCTCAGCTCCGGTGACAGTTTGTCCGAACGAGGCCTTTGCTATTTGCTGGCCTCCATTTCCTTTCATGTAACCATAGTCAAACACCATAGCATGATACTAGGTTGTATGTTAACTTTATCAGCCTAACTCTCAATTTAGTACAAAATTTTCCATTTATATTGAGCATCTACTTGCTTTCCTCACTTACTGTTTATAGTAGAGTCAACAAAAAGGCAATCTGATCTTTTCTTGTGTGTTTCTTTTCCTTTGTTTCTTGGGCAATCGGTTTGAGCATGCAAACAAAGTATGACTTAACTTTATTATTGGCTCCATTTTTAAATCTTCCTTATTTAACACTTATGTAGAATAGTTCTGTTTAAAATTGACTTATTGATTAATTTTTGACTACTACTGATTTTTATAAATTCAGGCGAGATGTTAGTTTAAAGTTACAGCTATGGCTTTAGGATTTATATTAAAGCAGAGATGTCATTGTAAACTCTCTCAAAAATCAGGAAGCTGGTTTTGCAGAATAAATTTAATGTGAAACTTAATATAGTTGGCTAAGAAGCATTTTCTATGGAAAAACATGACCGAGGGCTGAATTTTGGAAAGACCGTGCAGGAAACTAGGGAAGTTGGGACCTTAAATGTCCCAGTGACATTAAAATCAAAGAGATACTATTGCTTACCAGAAACTAGATTGGGTGTATGTTTCAAGCTTTCTAAGTGCTTCAGCCTCATTGCTTACTATATATTCTCATTCATTTAGCTGTTAATCAGTCTGCTTTGTAGATAATTCTTTACATCCCCTTTGAGGTTAGACAGCAGAGGAGGCAACTTCTCCACTCTTTATTATGTCCCAAGTGCCTGGCACAGCAGATAGCATAAACCAGGAATCCAAAAATGCTTCACAGCTGAATGACATGACATAAGAAGTCATGTGAGTTAAGGCTGAAAGGTCAAGTGTATGGTCTCTCCTTGCCCTGCTTCTGTAGCGAGGAAGAGAAGGAAGGGCCAGAAAAATTTTACTAGTCAAAGATGATTGGAGATGTTACCTTAGCACAGACAAAGTAACAGAAGCCCAAGTTAACTCATACTCCATGGAAGTTGTGGTCAAACAGAACTGGTTGTAAGAGATAGGAATGAGGCAACTGAGGCGCTCACATGCTGTGCATGGCACAGAATATCTGCAAATGGTAGCAGTCACTGTGAGAGAAGTTTGGCACAGCTGTATGTAAGGCAACATGCTTGCTTTCTCTCCAGTCTTCTTTCAGATACAAGATGGAGATGAAAGCTAACTACTGAAAATGATCTTATGGGTAGAAAGCAAAGAGAAGCCGAACATGACTTATCAAACTATCCAGCACAATTCAAATGTTCTTTTAAGATATTATTGAATGCTTAGGATTCTGGTGAGACTATCTTCCCCAATTAGTGTTGTGGCCTTGCTGTAGAGAAGAGATAATTGCCCAGTGGAGCTTCCAGCCTCAAGGAGTCAAGCAGGAGATAACCTGGTTAAACTTGGGGGAAATGGAACTGAATCCAAGAGTGTTCGTTTTCAGTAGATGACTTCTTGTCTACTGTTGAGTGAAAGACTCATCCTTACCTTGCAAATTTCTTCTCGTAAAAAAGTTAATAGCTGCAAATCAACATCCTCTTGAGTTTCCTAATGTGACTGAGAAATTTAAATAGTTCCTGAATTTCATTTTATTGGGCATTCAAAGGCAAAGTGTCTGACAAGGCACAAACTAAATCTAACATTTTTATGTTGGCGGTTGATAGTTTTCCCTCTGGCTTCATCCTGTCATAAAAATCTTATTTCAATTAGGAAAAATTATTTTTCAATTGCATATTATTTATTCTAAATAATAATCCATCCAGCCAAAATTGTAACATGGATTAAAGGGATTATGTAAGATTAGTGACTAAAAATGTTCCAAAATGAAATTCACAACCAGACAAGAAGAAAGGCTGAAAATATTCCTAGCATTCTTCCACAATTGACTTTGTTACATATTCTTTTCCTCTATTTTACATGAAGTGATTTATAAAATTTTCCTCATAAATTACAAAATAAGAAGACTGAACTACAGTACTACAACAATTGTCTTCAATTTCATGATTTTAAATGTCTAATTCTGCACAATTTGTAATAAGTGCTTTCTATAATTACAGAAGTTTGTTGATCCCCTGATAGTACCTAGAAAATAAGAAATGGTATAGAATCATTTAGGAGCACTCTGGGGCTAGAAATGGTAATTGTAAAGTTCCCTCGGAAGAGATGTTAAAATGCAACCATAACATTAGAGAATTGAAAAAGATCTTCTTGATAAATCTAGATTGTTTTGCTAAGTATGTGTATTTTTTTCTCTACAAGTAAATACTAATTTTCACAGTGTGAGTCATACTATGGCAAATCTTACTCACCAGTTCTCACTAACTTGGGAATGGGTGTCCTTAACAAAAGGGAAGTTATAGCTTAAGTTCCTGTAGACTATATAACTATTCATCTATTTTGAAAACTAAGACTCATTATTGTATTATCCCATTTCTATAAGACAAGTTAATTTGCTTGTTCATGCAACAAAAGTCATTCATTTGTAACATGGAGAGCTCTATCATCCTGGACACCAGGGATAGGATAATAAATAGAAGAGAAGTGATTCCAACCTTTATAGAACTTATATTTTGATGATGAGGATAAATTGTCAAGAAATAAAAAAATATATAATATATTTGCTATCGATCAAGATTAAAGCAGCAAAGTTCCTGGGAATGTCAAAGTAGCTATTTTAGAAATGAGTGGTCAGGAAGAGCTTTACCTGGCAGTAACTTGAAAAGATGAGTTAAGCCAAGTAGGAGTGCTCTGCTATGCCCAATACTCTGGCATTCTGTGCACACAGAGGCAAAGGCAGAGCACCTTAGGCAAGGGTGCGTTTGTCATGTTTGAAGAAACTCCGAAGTGGTACTAGAGTGCAGATGAGGAGGAGGAGAAGGAGAAGGAAAAGATGATGGATGATGAAGCAGAAGGGGGAGGAGGAGGAGGAGGAGGAGGAGGAGGAGGAGGAGGAGGAGGAGGAGGAGGAAGAAGAAGAAGAAGAAGAAGAAGAAGAAGAAGAAGAAGAAGAAGAAGAAGAAGAAGAAGAAGAAGAAGGAGAAGTGTGTATTTAGAAAAAAAGCAGAAGTTAGATTATATAAGCTATGACGAGGGCAATGTAAGAAATTAGGATTGTGTTTCTACATAACCAAAGGTCTTTGCAGCAATAGGGATAGAGGATCTTACTATGTTTGAAAATACAGTGGCTGTTTTGTGGAAAGTAATACCAACAAGTGGAGAGTCGTGGAAGGCCAAGGTTGGAAGCTGGGGAGTGTTAGGAGGTCACAGCAGCTGTTCAGGTGAAGGTTCAGTGATTTTGATGACAGTGGCACCTATAGTGGCAGTGGTAAAATGTCCTTCACTGGATGCCTATATCTATGCATAGTGCAGCACTGAGTTGTACAGATAGTGTCATCTCCTACACATATATATTTATGATAAAATTTAATTTATAAATTAGGTACATAAAGAGATAAAAAAGACAATAATAAGATCAAATTATAAGATACCGCAATAACATTGGAACGGTCCCTATGCTTTCTTTCTTTCTCCTTTTTTCTTTTGGTCTTTTGAGACAGAATTTCTCTATCAGTACACCTTTGGCTGTCCTGGAACTCAATGTAGATCAGGTTGGCCTCAAACTCACAGAGCTCTACCTGCCTCAGCCTCCTGAGTGCTGGGCTTAAAGGCCTATACCATCATGCCTAGCTCCTTAAGACTTAAGTAAAATGAAGCCATGAAACTATAATATCATGATGATCTACCTGAGATTTATGAGATGGTTATAAACGGACTAACAGATGGTTATCATCTACAGTGTTGATATGTGGGACAATTTATATCTTAGGGAAGAAAGCACTAATGACATAAGATTTCCTCAGTGAATATGCATGATTTTGAATTTATTAATGGTTTACTTATGAGTTTTCCTAAATATTTTTGAAAATGGTTGACTTCAGGTGCACAGAAAATATAATTCTTGACAATGGTTAACTACAGTATACAAATTTAAGACATTTAAAGCAGAGTTCACAGGACTTAATAATGAAATGAATTTAGGGTGTCAAAAGTAACACAAATGAAGCACAGCATGGTGTGTGTGTGTGTGTGTGTGTGTGTGTGCGTGTGTCTGTGTGTGTGTCTGTGTGTGTGTCTGTGTGTGTGTGTGTGTATATGTGTGCTGAACACTGGAATCTACAGTCTCTTATATAAAACCTTTGTACCAGATGTGACCTGAAGTCATAATTTTCACAGGAACACTGTTTTCCAGAATGGAAAACGTGGGATGACGAGTGTCATTTCAAGGTCTTTCAGCATAGACATTATTGACTATAGGCTCTTGCACCATGCAGATTTTTAATAGTATTCTCAAAATACTTGCAATAAAAGAGGACAAAATTTGTCACAGGAGTGAGCAGAAGAAAGAACCAGAGGTGAAGAAATGAACCTAATGCATGTTTCATCTTTCCAAACACTTTCTGAAATTCAGTTTTAAAGATGGGTTGACTGCTGTGGGGGAGGGGTGGCGCTTGAAGGAAGGAGGTTATTGAGCGGGGAGGGCCTTAATGTGAGATTTCTACCAGAAATGCTGATCAGAATGTGGCCTGAGGAACTGAAATATCGACGAGGAGAAAAAGAATCTGAAAGAAAGGAAGAGAAACACTAAGGAGCATAGAGAGAAGGCAGATGGCAGGAACCATTTGTAAGTAGGTGGGTGAAAGCTTGGTAATAGCATCCTCTGGATACGTTCACATCCTCAGTTAAAGGGATGTAGAATTTGTAGAGTGAGCATAGGAGAGAGTGAGAAAACAGCTACGGTCGTCTGAATGGGAAATACTGGGTAAGAATCGTAAGCCTAAGGCGACATCAACCCCACTGTGCGCCTTTTCCTTTTCCAGCTTAGCGGCTTCCATGTAGGACCACAGCAGGTGCAGAAATGGATTTAGAGTCAATGTTTTGCCAAACAACACAAGTACGGTAGACAAAGAGAGGGGGATGTAGACTTGAGGACCTCTTTAAAGGCATTAAAATGTGACTAAAGTCTAGTAAGGAGAGAGATGAGAATGTGTGAAGAACAATGAGCCATGAAAAAGTGGGTGGGGTCAAGCGGCTAGGGGTTCAATAGGTAAACAGTACTGGGACAGGTCTGGTAAGCAGACATGAGATTCAGGGATCTTCTGTTCTTAAAGACCCATAATTGTGTAATAAGTGTGCATTCCATGTAGATAGCTTTATACAAGAAACTCAGTTTGTGAAATGACCGAACAGAGGTAAAATCATTTTTTCCTCTGGAGAAGCCCCCTGTTAGCTCCTTTGCATTTAATTATTAGGTTTTCTCCTCAAAACAGAAGAGGCTATTCGAAGTATGACCATTTCTGTAGTGAAAGCAAAGTTGGGCAGATCAAATTTTAGGATGCCTTTCCTTGACAACAGCCTTTAAAATAATGTCTGCACAGTAACAAAAATGGGCTCCAGAAATTAATGAGGCCGAAACTTAAATTCCTTTTGGTGGTTGATCTCATGTTGTTGTGAAAACACGTAACGAGGCTTTCCTTCACTTTTCTTTAATGACGGAGCTTTGACTGCCTGTGGTGCTGCTGGTGAGACTGGGAACATCAGTGAGAGAGCAGTATCAACAGGCACGCGCGCAGTGAAGGGACACTTCAATCACAGTGTGTGTGGATAAGCAAGTCTATCAGATGGTGTGGTACCGCTGCCAAGGGTGAACAGCCTGGCGCATGGGAGGGGAGGTTGGGCTCACCTGCTCCATGTGGCCCTGCGTAAGGTTGGTGTTCTTGCCTTTAAGGGTGCAACGACTTCAGCGGCATCAGACTTTAAGTTCTTTCTTGAGAGATACATTGCTATGCAAGTCTGTACAAGCTACAGGAGCAATTAATTGTTCCTTTCTATGATGGTTGTTATAAGAGTAGAGCTTGCTTGGTAGGAGTTTTATATCAGAGTCTACATACATATACATACATGTGCTCAAACACACTCACATGAAATAATGATATGTAAGTGTGCATTTTGATATGAATGTACCTTTCTTCCAGTGACTACCATACTGTGCTGTCAAGTTTTGGATCAAAGTAAAAGGTTAAATCTTATTTTACTTTTATCAATATTAGCATGCACATGCACACACACACACACACACACACACACAAACACACACACATGTGTGTAATTTCAAAGGTCATGATATTCAGAGTTCGAGGTAAGAATGCTTGTGGATGGATTTTATATCTACTTTTGTGTTCACAAGATTGACTCTTGAGCCTGGGGAGATTTCTCAGTGGGTAAGAACACTTGTGCAGACACACAGTTCTGAGTTCTGATCCCCAGTCCTGATACAAAAAGCCAGTGTGGCTATGAACACTTGAAGCCCCAGTGTTGGCAGTGGAAAGAGACAAGAGAATCCCGGATGTATACTGGTCACCGGCCTTCCCCAAAGTTAGTGAGCTTCAGGTTTAATGAGAAACCTTATCTCAAGGGAATATGCTGGAGAGTGACAGAGACAGCTATCCGACAACCTTAACTGTCTGCTACATACATGCATACACAGCAAATGCATGCACATACATGCATACCATAAAATGCAATAATATAAACAACTTAATTATTTTACTGTTTGTATGCATTAAACTTATTTGGAGGAGTATAAGATATTTCAATATTTTAAAAAATTCACCTTATGCAATTTTTCCTGATAAAAAACCATCCCTACCACCCCAGTGCTAAGGACGGAAGCCAGGGCCTCATGAATGTCAGGAATCACCCCACTACTGTGCTACCGCCCAGCCTGATTCGCTGAGTTTCAGGTCAGGTCTTTCAGGATTTCTCTGATTTGAAATCTATTTCCATGCTGTTTTCCTATAAATACTTCCTAAACAAACAAACAAATCTTGCAGACAGACATATCTCTATTTTTCATTATAATAACTCATATGACTGACAGGTGAACTATGAAAATTAAGAACAGCCCACTTTGCTATAATTTTTTTGTCACTTTAGTTGAGCCATTGTGATTGCAGATTTATATGGCTGAGTGTTATTACAAATACTTATTAATGGCCAAATCAGGATGATTAGCATTTCCCTCTCAAGCAGTCACCGCTTGTGCAGAACTCTTCAAAAATTCTCTCTCCTTCTGCACAAAGCATACAATGACTTGCTGCTCTCTCTAACTTTGTTTTGGCCTCTTTGATCCAACCTCCGCTGTCCTTGCTCATCACTCTCCTCCCAGGGCTCTGCTCTCTACATCTGTGGAATCACTTTTAGCCTCTTAGTGAGTGAGAACATGTGTTACATAGCTTTCTATGCCTTGTGTGCTTCTCTCATTTCAGCCACATGGCTCCAAATGCCAGGATTGCATTCTTTTCTGTGGCTCAGTACTCTTCGGTCATGTGTGTATACCACATTTTCTTTTTTCATTCATCAGTCATTGGACACTGAGGATTAATGTAAACCTTGACTTCAATTAACATGGAGGTGCTAGTATCTTTCTAAGGTATCAGTTGCATCCTGGGGCTGAAGCTAGGTGGAGTCTGTGTGTCTATGCCCTAGGTCCATAGCAATGCTGAGCCACCTAAGATATCCAAAATAATTCCTTTAACCCTAGATTCCTTCATGGCACGTCTCCACAGGTAATATATATACTTTTACAGTTTGTGAGTTGAAACTTTTTCTTACTCCTTGGGTCTCCTCTTTCTTCCCTGCTGCTGTTCTCCTGGAGGATTGGACTGAAATTATCCAGGACCTGATCATTTCTATTTGTTCTTCTCCCAAAGCTATACTTGAATGTACCAAAGTGACAGTCATACTTTGACGAGAACGTATAAGAAATATAAAATTGTTTTCCTTGGTATTAATCATGCATGCATGACACATATATTCTCAAAAATTAAATCTCATTTTTATTACAGGAATAAAATAACAGTTGTCCTACTTTCATTTGTATGGCTGTGATAAAATCTCCTTACAAAATGAAACTTAAGAGAGACAATTTATTTTTAGTGCAGGATTTCAGGGTATAGTCTGTCACTGCAAGAAAGTCAGAGTGACAGGAATGGAAGCAGCCAGGAGCAGAAACAAATGTGCGTGCCCACACTCCTTGTTTGTACTCAGTTTGATTGCTACTTTCTTAGGTAGTTTAGGACCCTCTGCCTAGGGAATAGACCTGTCCTTATTGGGCTAGGTCTTACTATAGCTAACTTAAGACAATCCCACATAGGTGTGCCCATGGACCAATCCAATGTAGTCAACCCCTCATTGAGACTTTCTATCCAGTGGGTTCCTGGTTGTGTCAAGTGGAAGTTAAAGCTAACCACCAGAGTACTACAAGACAATGTAAATGGAGTTTTTCTTCCTCACATAACGGTATCCATATCTGCTTCTTCTTACCGAAGTTTTCAGTGTTTAATTTTTCTTTTTAGACCTAAATCATTATTTTTAAAAAATAATCACATTGTCTCTTAACTATCTATTGGAAAGGTTACTTTTTGTCTACTGTAACAGTGGATGAAAACTGAGGACGTAGACTAATCTTTGACAACTCTCCTTCCAACCTTTTACTAACAACACAGTTCTATTAGCGTCTCAGCGAATCAGTATTTGATGTTTATAATGCTATGACTGAATTCGTTTCATTTCTAAGCTAAGTCATGAAAGTTAGTATGTTTCTTGAGGAGTGAAATTGTTTTCCTGAAATTAATAAACATCTTATTTTAATTGCTACCTTTGTTTCAATGACTGTATACCTATCGTTAACTCTTCCCTTCCAAGGTCATCTAAAGCATTATAAACACATGCAGTTACATTTCCCATATTTACAAGTACATCATAGGTTTCTTATGTTCTAGTCTTTGAAAGAAAAACTTTGCCTCTTAGCTCTGTCATATTCTCTGGCCACAGCTTTCACGTTAGGGAGTCTTGTCACCACAGGAAGCTTGCTTTCCTGTGTTCTAGGTGTCACTAGCGTTCTTTCTTGATCTCTCTCATTTAGATTGGCTTCTCCAGTGAGGGCTCTTGGGAATTACATTTCTAAAAGTGCATTTGCTGACTGGGGAGAAGGCTTTGTTGGTAAAGTGTCTGCCACACATGTGTGAGGCTCTGAGCTCAGATCCCCAGAATCCATGTTAACATTTGGGGTGGAATCTGCGGTAACCCTGGCACTTGAGGAGCAGAGACAGGTGGTTTCCTGAAGTTCATTTGTCAGCTCTCTCATCCACATCGATGAGCTTCAGGTTCCGTTGAAGACTTGTCTTAAAAAATAAAAGTGGAGAGAAACTGAAGAAGATAGAAAGTTGACCTTCAGCTTCCATGTGCACACACCCACATACCAAAAACTACAACGCGTATATGCATACACATATACACACACCCTACACACACATGCATGTATGCATACACACAGGAAATACACATAAACACATATACATTTTACTTTGGCATAGCTTAATTAGCTCTAAGATAAGTTAACAATACTATCTTCCGGGATTTTATGAACACAACTTCAATGTCCTTTAACTTTCATCACTGTTCCCAAGGAGCCTGACGCTGCTCTGACATCGTGGAGAAGTCTGTCACACCTTGCCTGACCTTTGGGATCTAGGGGTCTCTTTCATGACCTTGCTCTGATAGTAACTTTAGTGTACATATTTTTTGTTGCTCTTGTTGAAATTGGTTTGTTCTTCAGTTTAGGAAGGACTTTTCATTTCTACTTAATTTGATCATTTGTTTTTGCTTTGAATATTTGCATTACACATTCTGGATTAAATCCCCAATTTTCTTACATTTCCTCCTTTCCTGTTGATTTTTTTCAATTAAAAACTATTAATCCTCCTAATGATTTTCCAAGATTTGTTCCATTTTTATTTTGGCTTGTTCTCACGCATAGCACTTCACTCATTTAAAAAAGAATATGCTATCCATGTTTGTAGCTCTGAGATGAGTGGATTGAGAAACATCTTTCCTTCTGCATGAACGCCCCGCTTCTGTGATCTTTGTTTTACAGCATCTTTATGGCTTTCTTCAGAGGTCTGGTCGTTCTTGATTGTCTTCTTACATTTAAAATAAATACTCAAAGGCTGACTGATGCTCACTATCAACAGGCTCTGAGATTTTAGCATTGTCTCTCTAAACCAGAATGGGTTGAGTTCAAATATCTACCATATGGAATGTGGCTGAGTTGTCACCGAGCAATGATGAGGTCTCAGTATTTTTTTCCTTCCAATAAAAATATGAAATATAAAATGATAGAAAGATAAAAAATTGCATCAAGCATTTTTTTGTCCAAATGGAATAATTATCTAAACGGCAGCAATAGTGTAGTTGACACATTCTTCAGTTTTTATTCTCAGTAATCCGTGGTAATATCTAAATGTAATTCAATATTTTGATTCTCATTGCAGAGTGTTTGCATTATACTTCCTGGATTAAATCCATATAAAATATGTGAAATCGTCATTATGTTTCAGAGGACTCATTTCTGTGGAATGTATGGAATCTTATATTTGTTTTCCCATTAAGTGGAGTCTGTAAGAGGTGTTGTCATATATGATTGACAGTCTTTTGAGGAGCCTCTGGTAACACTCAAGACTGTGTATATCCACCAAATTATGGTGACATTGAACTATGGAATGGAACTTAAACATGCATCTTCTTCTATACAAGGCTGTCACTTAAGACTTAATGAGGCTAGAATCTGGGTAGAGAGAAAGAGAAACCTAATTCCAAATGGGGGGATTATAACCCGAGGCACTGGGTAAGAGCAGGGGAGGTTGCAGCAGCTTGGACTGGGTGCTGCTACTCAGGAAGAGATTGCTTCTTCTTTGCCAGACTGTAAACACAGAATAGCCCCTCTTATTTTTAGAAAGATATCAAAATCTATTATGAAAATTACTAATTTTTAGACTTAAAGATATTAGTAAGTAAAACAATTTTTGAGATCGGTTATTGTTCGACACTACGATACTAAATAGAATCTGTATGTAACAGCATGTTAAAATGGGGTTTCTTGCTATTTTAGCGTTGACTGCAGCTCTAAGGCTTACAATAATACCAACATAGTATTTAAAGACAGAATCACAGACACTGACCTATGCTACAGAGATATTAGATGAGTGCAAAACGGATTATCTGGTACTAATCAGTACTCCTGTAAATTGGTGTGAATTGAAAGCAATTGCTGCAGGCTTGTTTGGAGAGTCAGCAGTATCCCTAGACGTTCACCATCCCTAGGGAATAGTCTGAAGATCCAGATTGAAATGGGAGCTACCTTCGTCAGCAGAGAGAAAGAAGGACGGCTAGGTTTACCAGGAGCCTCAAAAGCATGTGTTCAATAGATCAAGTGGGGCCTGGACTCAATTAAAAAGCAGTCCTACCCAGAAAGATAGCTCAGAAGAGCAGAGAAATTTCCAGGGAGTGCCTCATGAGTTAGCTGGGAAACAATGAAGGATATTCTAAACTCAAGCAGCTCCCAGCTTGGGAGTGGGAAGAGTAAAGCTGGAAGACACTTCACTTTGGAAGCAAGTAGAGTTCTGGCTTATCATACCACATGTTGGTCATTTCAAATTCTGCCATGACACTTGTCTTGTGATTGAGTGAGGACAAAGCTGGGTTTAATCCTGAGGCACAAAGACATCCACAGGATGGATGAGAGTTGATGCTGGAGGAAGAATAAATGTCAGAGAGCACTCCATTGTGCTTCTGCGAGTTTATAAATCAAAGCTGTGAGACTGCCATTTGTAGTCTCCGGATGAAGGGGTGGCGAGCATTAGACATGGAGGTAAGCTCACAGCGAAGAAAGAGAGGCTACATTTATAAATATCCAAGTACATGACATGCCGAAGAAATAGTCCAGTTTGGACTTGTCTTTTTATATTGAGTATTTAGAACTCAAATGCTTTAACTACACATGTTGATGAGTAAACAAAATGGTCAGCCCCAGACTTTTAGATAGGTGGGTAAGGTCCAGATTTCTCAGTGAAGCCCATTCAGGTGTCTTCAAATGATGATGCATGATCCAATTCAGTCCATTAACTTTTACTTCATAGCCAGCTAGAAAGTTGTTTTTTTTTTAAAAAAAAAAAAAACATGAACTTTTCTTCAGACATTTAAAAAACATTAAATTATGGAACATCATTGTCCTTTCAACTAACATGACATCACCTGGAATTTATTTAAATATTAGATTAAATATTGTAAAAGTCCAAAAGTCTTTTTGTGGGTTAAAAGCAAGTGTTTGTTGGTAAGAATTTTGTTTTGTTTGAGCTCTGGTTTGGGACTCTTGTAGCTGTTGTAATGACATGTATGAGGTTATCACAGGGCAGATGGTTTACACAATGAAGTTTGCTTGAAAACTTGGCTAGTCTTCTGTCCATTTGTAGCCACGATAATAGACCCTTGGGGATACTGTATGTTTGACAACAGTTGAAGCTGAGAAATTGCTTATGTAACTCCCCACTCAATTATGTAACAAAGACAGTTCTGCTGATGTTTTTACGTGTCTATGTCTCTTGCCACAGAGTCTGAGAATCAGAAAACCATTTAGCCTTCATTTGAAAAATAACAATGCATAAAAGTTCAGTGTTTGCAAATGCCCTGGACAGAAAAATCAAGTGTCTCCCAAGTGAAATTTATTCAGAAAATACATATTTTGATATTGATCTATGGTATGATCTTAAGACTGTAGAAGCATAAATTCTAATTTATATTATTCTATAACCTTAAGCCATTTACACAAATTAAGGTCAGAAATTTATGCAGTTTTATGGAGTTTTGCTATTATTGCAAATGTTATGTGAAGTTCAGATGTGAAAACCGGAAAGTGTAAACAGATTTTCATCTGCCCACTCATCATCTATTCAACCATTCATTGATCTAATATCAGTCAGTAAAATGTCCCAACCTTCTATATCATGTTCACTGTAGTACTTGCCTTGGGGCTGGACAAATGCAAATGTGAGGAGGTAAGGTGGCTGTAAACAAATATGTGCTAGTCTTTGACACAGTAATTAGATATGGCTGCAAATAATGGCATCAGTTGTTGAATCTAGTATAAAATAGACTGAGTAGAATATACCTGACATTTTGATGAGTCGGTGCTGGAAATTTTTTCCTTGAGTGATGAATTCAGTTTTACCTTAAGGAATTGGGTCATGGGCAATCAGATCGATATTAGTAAGGCATAGTAGGATGCCAAGAAATGAGGAGACTGGACTCCAAAGGCAGTCATAAAGAACTGAAGCTCAGTAACAGCGATGGTATTGATGACAAAGGCACAGGAGCAGCAGCACATGGAGTTCTTTCCACAGAGACACAAAGTTTAATGGCCTGAATATACGCTGGATCTTTAATAAGGAGAACACAAGCTACTTGAGAAAGACATTTTCTCCCTTAAACCAAAACACTGAGTACTCTGTAGACTATTATGATATGCAATATCGAGAATGTAGAAAGAAAATGTTAATAGCATATGCTCATTAAAACATTGCCAAATGTCACAAACGTATTATTTCAGCTAATTATAACAAAGCAAAGGTGTGTGTGTGCGTGCGTGCGCGCGTGCCTGTAAGAATATGTGTATATATTTCTGCTCCCATTTTAGAAACAGGAAACTGAAGTATATAAAAAATCTCGACTGGGGTAATTAAATAGAGATTTACTTTAAAAGCTAGGCTTATCACAAAATTAGTTTGCCTCTTACACTAAATATGGCTGGTCTTGAGTGGCAGATTTGACTTCACGCTCTGGGGATGAATTATGTTAAGAGCGAACTACACTGGTTGCGTTTATGATGAACATAAATGGGGCTAACTGCACTAGTCACATTGCACCCAAACCAAAGCGCACAAACTCTTTCCCCATGCTTCTTTAGGATTCTTGCCAAATATTATTGCAAACATTGCACATATTTGATAAAGTGGAGTAGGAAGGTTTTTATAACAGCATTATACTATAGTAATTTTCTAATTACTTAATCGCGAATAAAACCTAGAATTATATTGCTATTTTCTTTACTTACATTCTAGGTACTGAGGACTTACATAATTATTTTTTAAATGGTTTGTTTTTATGCTTTTATTTATATGAATTTATGTATGTGCAGTGACCAGCGCATGTAGAATCAACTGGAGCTGGAGTTTCAGGTGCTTCTGAATGACTGATGTGGGTGCTGGGAACTGAGCCACTTGGGCCCTCTGCAAGAGCAGTAGGGACTCCTCACACTGAGCCAGCTCTCCAACCCTTACATAACTCTTGAATTTAATCATTTCATTGCACTTTTACTTTTAGCAAATAGTATAACTTTTTTTTTACTACTATGATACATTTTTATTGTTTTGTATTTTTATCATTATGAATGGTAATATCGAATGTCTGTATTCTTTTGACCCCTTTTAGATTGTTTTAAATATTAGGCTCATCTGGTCTAAGGATAGGAATATTCTGCATTTTTATAAGTATTTCCGTTGTATCTAGAAAACTGGACAAGAATGTATCCAAACACAAGTAAGTTTTTACATGTACTACTTTTAGTAGCTTCAAAAAGTTGCATACAAATCGAATTCTCAGTTTGGGATTAATAATTAAATTTGTTCTATTACACAAAATCAGAAACCATAACAGATAATGAAAAGACAAGTATGATAAAAAACCAAAATTGCCCAAACCAAGCCTTATGCGACAAAACCTCGTGAAAACGCCATTGAATTAGTTTTGTGTTGGCCATCTACTGGTGGGCATGGGATATACACTTAAGAAAGACTGCATGATGCCCCAGTGTAGGGGAATGCTAGGGAGGGAAGATGGGAGTGGGTGGGTGGGTGAGGGAGCACCCTCATAGAGGCATGGGGCAGGGGGATGGGATAGAGGGTTTCCAAAGGGGAAAGCATTTGAAATGTAAATAAAGTAAATATCCAAATAAGTAAAAAAAAAAAAAAAAAGAAAAGAAAAGAAAGATTGCATGAAAAGTGTTGTCTCCATAAAAGACTGAGTATCCATGAAAGAAAACAAGTTCTTTCTTTGTGAGAGGTGGGCTAGGGATAGGAGCTCAAGTCTGCTTCCTCTCTTCATGCTGGGACTCTATCTGGTTTGGGTCTGTGCAGGTCCTGTGCATGCTGCCCAGCCTCTGTGCCTTTGTGTGTTCTCTGCTCTTGCCTGTGGTTGTGAGGTGATCTGTAGCTTCAAGTTCCTGCTGTGACTTTCCTAGAAAAATAAACTGTAACATGGAATCGTAAGCCAGACAAACCCTTTTGTTCTTAAGTTACTTTTTAAGGATATTTTATCAGAGCAACAGAAATGAAATTAGGAGAGCAGCCAAAATGCAATGTAATGTTTTTAACTACTTACATGTTCTACTTTTCCTCTTCATATTTCATGTATTTGTAATTTTAAGAAAGAGTTTCACATTGAACGGTAGGAGACTGTATTAATGCTTCAACAATCATATGATATTAATATATGCACCAAATGGTCATGCCTAAATGGAAGGCAACATAAGACTTCTATAAAATGCTGTTAACAAATCACATTTGACAAATGGGGTGGACATCGAAATTTAAAAATTTTACCTTTTCTATCTGCTTTTTCTTAGATATTATTATCTGCTTTGTCCATGAAAAGCTATTTTTTCCTTGAGTTAGGATATTCAAAACGTCACAAGTGAGAAAAACCCAGTTAACCTTTGAAAATTTCAATACCATTATAAAAGAAAGGAATGTTCTCATGCTGTGATCATTAGAGTGGCACCGAATGGATTCATTGTGTTTCAGCACTGATGGATTGTAAATGGTGGATTTCACCTCCTCACAAACTGCTGCTGTATCAAAAACACACATACAGAGAAGGAGGAAATTTCAGAAAATCATGTGTTAATAAAATTGTGCAAATCTATACATTATGTAATTCCAAGTTTTGTGTGCTCTGTTTAATTACCATATTTTGTTCAATATTTAAAGCCACTCTGATAAGGAGTTTTTAAATAATGAAATAAATTTACGAGTACTGATGTGTTCAGTCCCTGACACATCGACTGAAGAATTATTTGCCTTTTCCTGATGTTCATTTAATGAGCTCCTTGTGAGCATATTCTGCATGAGCTTCTCTGCTAGAGTATCTTTCATTATAAACCTTCTTAGGAAGACAGTTTCAAATAAAAGCTCTCGGCTTAATAATGACAGTTTCTGATGGCTTTATTAAGATATAATTTACATGTCTTAAAATCCATTCATTTAAAATATATAATTCAATTATTCTTAGTAAATTTATAGAGTTACCCAACCCTCACCATGAGCCACATGTTTCTATTGTCTCAGAAGTTTCCTTTGTGAATGTGCAGTCATGATCCAGTCCTTTTTTTTCTGTCTCTGTATAGTGTTGCCTTGAAAGATTTTATATAAACAGAATCATGCAATAGATAACGTTAGTGTTCTTTGTGCATTTCAGATGTTTATTTGCTTTAGTTGCTGAATGCTGTCAGTTATATGGAGAGCCACATTTTATTCCCCTTACACATTCCCCAGTTTATGGGAAGGTTCTGGTCATTAATTAAGGTTGCTGTGAATAGACAACCAGAGGTCCTTGTTGGACCTAGACTGTCTAGTCTTTTGAGTCGAGTATGAGGAGTAAAATTGTTAGCTTGATGGTAAGCCTCTATTTAATTCTTTAATAAATCTCTGTCAAAGAGGTTTATGTTTTCAGGGACAGTGGAGAACTCTTGATTTCTTGCTAGCTTCTATCATGACAAGATTTAAAGATTAGCGTCATTCCAGTTTATATACGATTGTATTGCATAAACTTTTTCATTTGAGTTCCCTGAGTTACTGATGGTGTTGGATGTCATTTTGCACATCTATTTGTTTTCTTTCTGATAAAAACCCTTTCGTTTCCTTTGATTATTTGTAAACCAAATGAATGTCTTACTTTGGCCTTCAAGAGTTTTTTTTTTTTTTTTTAATAAATTATGCTTGAAAAACTTCTACCTGATATGAACTTTTCAAATAGTTTCTCCCAGTCTGTCACCCACCATTCCCCTTCATCCTGTCCCTTCTCGCAAATCTGATCAGCTTTGTTGATTTTTCATAGCAGGCTACATTGCCACTCTTCTGTGTATATAAGGAGTCAAATGATTTCTGTAGTAAAAGCCTTCGCAAAGACTTCTGATGAGAAAGCAAGCAAGAACAGGCAGGGTGTGAAGAGATGACTTACATGCCACACACATACAATACCATAGTTACTGTTTGAATCCCATATGATTTGTACTTTATTGTTTATTCAACAAATACTTTTAAATGAATACAGAATATAAGACTGAAAGACTACATTCAAGCCGGTGGTAGTGGCACATGACTTTAATCTTTCAGAGGCAGGCATATCTCTGAGTGGGAGGCCAGCTTGGTCTACAGAGGAAGTTCCAGGACAGCCAAAGCTATGTAGAGAACCTTGTCTTAAAAAAAACAAAACAATTGGGAGGCAGAGGTAGGTGGATTTCTGAGTTCGAGGCCAGCCTGGTCTACAGAGTGAGTGCCAGAACAGCCAGGGCTACACAGAGAAACCCTGTCTCGACAAAACCAAAAACCAAACCAAACCAAACCAAACCAAACCAAAAACAAAAAACAAAACAAAAACCACATGTATTTATCTTTTCTTTAAGCGACTTTTTAATTCTCTGGTTTTGCCAGTTTGCAGAAATGCATTTTTGGAGAGCGGAGATAAGTCAGTCCTGGGCATACCTACTCATCCCTCCCTCCCTCTCTTCCTCACCTCTTCCTTCACTCTCCCTCCTAGTCTTCCTTTCTTCTTATCTTTCTTTCTTTCTTTGCTTTAAGAAGACAATAAATTTACCATGTGAGCTTGACAGTAATGATTGGGTCAATTAAGGTTAGGATTAGAGTTATCACATTTCATTCCAAATATCCAAATTTATCTAAGAATTGTTGATTGCCAGCATCATACGCCGTCAATTACCTTTTGTGGGAACTTTCAAGTAGGAGTGGATATGACAGGCACCTTGCTTGCTGCATCCTTGAGACTGCCTGCAGATGCTGGCTTTTTAAAAAGAAATAAAGTTCACTTTTTGTGCTTTGTATTTCTCTAGAAAACTCTAGCACTTCCAGGATAGACTGTTGTATAAAGATGATCAGAAAGAGTTACATTTGAATTTACATTGACTCTGTGTGTGTGTGTGTGTGTGTGTGTGTGTGTGTGTGTGTGTGTGTGTGTGTGGTTTCAGTAATTTAAAGTAAAAAGAAATGACATCAATCAGACCTTTGTGTTTGGAGCTAGATGGTGTATATCTTCCATTATAAATAACACACCAGAAAAATCATTTATCAGACAACATGATTTTATGGTTATAATCTAGAGAAGGGAATATTACATCATAAAGTAATGCAAAGCCAAACCAGCAGGGCCAGCAACATTGTAAAAGCAACCTGCTAAATTTATAATCCCTTTTCTCACACAGTAAGAGATGTGAGATGTTCGTTGTTTTAGCTCCGTAGTGAGCACTGAAGTCTGAAACATGATATAGGGAAAGACAAACTTCTCTGAACTGAACAAAAATGTCTAATGGCCTAGGAATTGCACAGAACTTTGCAGACAGCAGTGTGAATATGGGAGAGGTTAAATCCAGATGGAGGCACTCAGGTGCCAGTTTTGCTTTTATGAGTTGCCTGTGAATTCTTGGTTTAGACTGAAAGGTCTTTGCAAGGGCATCTAGTTAGGTCAGATGAATTAGGAAAATGCAGGAGACCTAGGGATGCTTCTGAAGTGGGAGTAGTCTGTACATCCCAGGAGTGCAATGTTTCCACTCCTGTGCTGATTCACAGGAATTGTCTCTACTGAGCCTAGATGAGACCTCCCTGCCACTCATCAGAAACAATCTGAGTTTTGGTGTCATAGGAGGTACCAGCTCAGTGTTTGACTCAGAAAAGCACAAGGTGGATGCTTTTCCACAGATGCACACAGCAAGACGGTACAGGATCTATAAGGTTCCCTGGATGAATTATTTTAAAAATTATAGTCAAGAGAAACACCAATCAAAAGAAACAGAAATACAACAATACGCTATACTTGTGGCATTATATCCGGTCCAAGCAATTTTTTCTCTAGATGGGTTTTAATCATTTCTTGGCTCCTTCTTTAGGTTGAGGTGAAGCTACACCCTCTCCTTTCCTTCTATACACGTAGGCAGAGAATGTCAGTTCACTTAGTTCAATGGTGTTTCAGTGCCACGCCCTGACACTGCTGACAGAAATGTGGAAGCTTGTTCAAAGCTTGAGTGAATTGCTGTCCAGGTCACACTAACTACGTTACCCTTTTGTTTTACATTAAAATAGTCTTGTTTTGTGTCTTTATTTTCCCATAAGCTAATCTATATCCCCCTTCAAATAGATGAATAGCTGAACATGATATCAAAAGACATTGTACATATGCACACAATTCTCAAAGAATAAGTAAAACATATTATTAAGAAAAGAAAATCAGAAAACTTTAATATGTAAACTCTTCAATTTTGGTAAATTTAGATTTCATCTTTACATTTTATAATATCTTGAATTAATTTTATTAATTTTGAGATTCAAATAAAATGTCCTAGTTAGCAAAGCATTAGCTGTGTGTTAATCAAAGTAAGATGCACAATATGAAATCAGAATCTAAAATGGATAACACTAATTAAAATATAATTTATGTTAATTAACAGTTAACCCACCTGTGTATGTAGAACACACATATTTATTTTTGCAGTGTTTTATCTTTGTAAGAAAATTGTTCACCATATTAGATAAGACTTTCAGTGCTAGCAGCTTGATTCTTTTTAAGCTTATAAATAAAATTTAATTTTTTATGCTTTTTTTGAGGTAAGATAAGATAATTTTCTTGCATAGTTCAATGCATCACGTGTTTGTTTATTATTTTATAAGTCAGCACACTACCTCCTTAAAAGTTTTCTCATCATGAAGAAAAAAACAAATAGCTGAAAATATCAGCATACAGTAAAAATTCAGCTTTAAAGAAATGTTCTGCTTCCACTAATAATACTTTTTTGCCTTCAGAGACAATCATAAGAAGTGGAAGAAAATGGAAGCATTCCTTAGCTTCATTGAAAGTAAAAGAGTCTATAGGACCATATGGTGCATTTGAGAAACATTTTGTGGTTCTCAGTGATAGAACGACTAACTAGTTTTCTTTTACCAGGAGGTATGAGTAATTTCAATGACAGAAATGGGGCTGTAACTTTCCCAGAATGCACTAGTAAAGTGTTCTAGAGAATTGCAAAGCTGTTCTCATGCTTTGGAGATACATAGCTAACAGATTCCTCCTTACATGGCATATTCTTTCTCCTCAGAGAGGTTTGCGAGTAAAACTTGGAACTGGATTAAAGCCTGGGGACGGGATTTCAGGAGACGTTCAGTCGCCAGCCCTCTCCTCTCCTGCCGCCAGCCAGTGTTAAACGCTCAGTCAGTTCATGGCCTAGATGTTTTGTCCTGGATGAATGCTGTTACTTATTCATTTATTTCTGGGGATTTAGCCCGACTTTGCTTGTCTGGAAACCATCCCCTTCTTGAGCTGTAGCCCAAGTTGGCCTTGAACTCCTATTCTTCTTACTTCAGATACCTAAGTGCTGGGACCACAGGAAGGAAGGTACCATCACACTTGGCTTGCCGCTTCTCTTGAAATGAAGAAGAGTCCATCTTCTTGATCCTCACTTTGAATACTCTAAGTTTTTTTTCTACTTAATTTTTTTTAAATATTTATTTGTTGTTATGGTGTGGGTGTGCGCACATGCCAAGGTATGTCACGGAGGAAGCAACTCTGTGAAGTCATTTCTCTACTCCCACCTTTGTGTGGGCGCCAGGGATCGAACTCGCGTGAGCAGGTCTGTGTAGGGGATTGTTTTTTTCTGCGGAATGTCCTGGGTCTAGGCTTTCTGATTTCCTACATTAGAGGTTTTGATAAAGCCTTGAGGCTAGAGAAGAGGCTTTCTAAAGAATTAACAGGAATGACGACTAAACATGCTGGACCAAGAAATGCCGCAGAGCAAACTGGTGGCACTGGAGAATGCATCTTCCCCCTGCTCTCTGGAAAACTTTAATTTCTGTAGGTCTGAACCTGTCGTGCACAACATCATATTTTATTTTCCTCTTAGAATTCTGGGTAGTATTCATGGAAGTAGTACTTTACAGCATCACCCTAGGCTCCTGGAAATTTCTTTTCTTTAGTTCTTGTTTGTTTTTTTTTGGAGACTACATCTCTTGCTATGTATCTCAGACTGGTCTAGAAATCACACTGTAGTAGCCCAGGCTAGTCTAAGACTCATGATTCTTCTGCTTCAGCCTCCGGAATGTTGTTATCCCAGATATGCACCACCATATCCAGCCTTTCCTATTTCTCTTTGCAAGCAAACCAAAGGATTCTTTTAATGTGCATGTCTTTAAATTTTCTCACACAGTCTAAACCTTTCTTTCGTCACATTGAAGAAAAGACTCACTTCACAGGACCTTTGTATGTCACCAAGAGAACTGATTTAATTAAGTACCTACTTGCAATTCACAATAATATATTATTTAACTGGTAAAGAGGTGAAACGGCTTGATTAAGCTCAAATAGCTAATTATTTTTGAAAATAACTTCTGATTCTGTTATTTCAGTAGATCCAGTGTCCATGTCTGAGCAGCTCTGGGGTAACAGTTGGACTCTTCATCCCTTAGAGAATTAACTGGTCCAGTGGTTGACACATATTATACCTGTCTCCTTTCTGTTGGTACTTCCCTTTGATGAGCATCATGGTCCATGCTATTTTTCCTTGCATATAGAGTCCCTTTTTAACACAACTGAAATTAAATTTCCACCATAATAAAGTACCTAATGAGTTAATATATATGCATATCTTTATTGAATATTCAATGCAAAGTGGGTGTATAATAGTACTCATTAAACACATGTTTATATTGAATTTAAGAGCTATGCTCCAATTTTCTATTTATGGAAGCAAATGGGATTGTGCAGTAAAGGTAGGTTTTTATGTTTAAATTTTTTTTCTCATTTCATAAATAGATTGTAAGACAAAAGTTTAAAGAAAATTTTGCTGGGGAACTTTTAACAATCATGTTGCTGAATCATTGACTGTTGATGTTCTGTGTAAAACTAAAACCCCAAATCATGTGATTATTTCTTTCCTGTTGGAAAAAGTGTGCAATGTCTTTTAAAAGAAGCCAAGGCAAACTGAAACAGGGGAGGGGATTCCATTTTCAGGGTTCAGTCTTATAAATGTAGTGAGCAACAAAAACAAATTCTTAATGTGTGACTGTCCGTCTATCTAAAATACACAGGCCATTCTTATTTCTGTCTTAGATTTGAAAGTTCTAATTCAGATACAAGAAGGCTTTCTTTTGCTGGCTTTCCTACGATGAGAGGCAGTAACCAGACACTTCATAATGATTATGCGAATGTAGAAAAGCAGAGGGACAGCTTGTCTGATTTGTTCATTTACATGATAGACCTTGCTTGGATCACCTTTTTATTAGATGGTAATTATTGAAATGTAGCTCTGCTTTATAGTGTTTTGGTGTCCTAAGACACATAACTACAGACAATAGTCTATTGGTTGTAAAGGCTACTCTTGCTCTGGATGTAAATATAACGGTCTGTAGAGCAAGATGGCTTCTGTGATGTTACCACTCAGAAAATGTAGCACTCTGAAGTTGTGAAGACTGTCATTTGCCTACCCTCTGTTTTTTAGATAAGTGTATATAATTTTAACTATTTGAAATGTTATTCCACCCACATGCAGCACTCAAGTACAAAAATCACTTAGAACATAGACAAGGTAATTCATGAAAAACAAATTACGGTATCAAAATAGTCACAGATTCTCTGTAAAAACGTGAAGTCAAATGTCATCTCCCACTGGATGGAGACTAATGTGCCATGTACAAAACCTTTTATTCTAAGTGTTCTGTAACAGAATAGAATTTCTTCATTCTAAAAATGTACCCAGTTATATTACTTATTTTAAGTTCTATGAACGGGGTTTACTGTCTCTTGTGTCTCCTGTATCTCCCCTTACTTCACTAGGCTAACACTTCCTTATTTTCAAGGCTTTACTTTATAGAAATCCACTTTTGAAAAGTCTCTTGGGTCATGAGACTGGGCTAGAAGCACCTACCTTGAATTCATGACACTATATTTACCACACCACAGTACCGATCATATCTTATCCCATACTACATTTCATATTTGCCATAAAATAGCCATTTGTGTAACAACCCTAGCTGGCTAGGGAATATTTACCCAATTTATCTTTAGAAACTGAATTAAACTGAACATATAGACAGCCAGGAAGTGTGAGACCTACTCCTCCAAGCTAAACAGTCTTCGATTTATTTTATTTATGGGTTCACTGTAATTGTCTTCAGATACCAGAAGAGGGCACCAAATCCCATTACAGATGGTTGTGAGCCAGCATGTGGTTGCTGGGAATTGAACTCAGGACCTTTTGAAGAGCAGTCAGTGCTCTTAACCTTTGAGCCATCTCTCTAGCCACAGTTTTAGTTTTTGCACAGGTGCACAATCAGTTTAAGAATATTTCTCTTTAAGTCTAGTTCTGAATTTTTAATCATGTGATGCCAGTGAACCTTTGTGAAACTCTTCCACTGAATCTACTGAAATAATTATGCATTTTTAAAGTCAAAATCTGTGCCCATGGTCTGTGGACACTTCAGTAGTAAACTTCCCGAGAAGAAACTATGAACTGTGGGGAGTTAAAGAGAACACTTACCTCACAAATCCAGTCAGAAGGCTTGTTTTGTTTTGTTGATTTTGTTTTTGTTTTTCTCTTATCTTATACCATGAATGACTAATGTGAACTTTCTGGGTGATTTATTCGAAGAGTTTCTTCCTGAAAACTGACTGATCATCACTCTTTTTCAAAACCCTTCTATTTGCAGAACAAAGGTAATAAGTATTTGTGCAGTACCACAAAGCATTACGCTAGTTAGCTCTTCACTACTGTCATGGGTTTCTTAAGGTAAATGACTTAAGGGGGACGATATTTTGGTGCTTGGTTCAGAGGTTTCATGTCCACTGGTTCCACTGATGTTTGGCCTATGGTTAGGCGGAAGGACCATGGCAGGGAAACCTGAAGGAAGCTGCCCTTCGATGGCAGATCTGGGGAAGGTAGGAGAGAAGAGTGGAGAAGACACTCTTCTCACCATGGGATGCTCCTAGTCACCCACCCCTCCAGTCAGACTTCACCTCCTAGTTCTACTCCCTCTCAGGAATGCCATCAAACTATAAAGCCATCTGAGGATTGGTCCTTTGATGGTTTTAGAGCCCATGAATTCAATCACTCCCCAAAAGCCCACTCATTTGCAACCAAGCCTTAGCACCTGGGCTTTAGGGCGACACTTCACATTCAAACTCCAAGAGTCCTCTTTTCTTTGGTCTTTATTTCCCCTAGGTTTCTACTTTATTATGTGCCCACTTTTACCACTCTCACAGTTAAGACTTGTTACTGACAATTTTCTGGCTTACAACAGTGGATCATGACCTCTCTATCTTTACATTTTAAGACTCTCCTATTGCATATTTTCCCCAAATGTCCTTGTAAAGGGGAATCCAAGAGAGGCGGTGTAGACTGATCATTGCCAAATGCTTTCCTTAAGAGAAAATGAGAATAGGAACCCAAATTTCAGGCTTCTATTCCCTCAGCTGAAGGGCTTAATTTTATCTAGTGACTTTTACATTTCTGAATAGTAAGAAATGAAATTTCTTCTTCTTCTTCTTCTTCTTCTTCTTCTTCTTCTTCTTCTTCTTCTTCTTCTTCTTCTTCTTCATTATTCTTGTTATAAATTTCTTAGTAAGAAAATGTTTTCAGAGAAAAAGAAATATAAGATACTTAAATAGAAGAACAGGAGATAACAGGTTACAAAAACATGAAAGAAATCTTGTGCAAACTTTAAGTCCCTTTCCCTATATAACCCTAAATTATAACCCATGTTGATTTGCATAACAAATATTTGTATATTCTAATTTATTTGTGAAAATCAATTTGAATACTTTCCTCAAGCATTGTCGATGCTGGAAACTCAAGAGTGAAATGTGTATTTTAATTAATGAACATGGTTGATTCATCAAAATACACTTACAAAAAAATCTTTATAAAGATTTTTGGGAAAAGTAAATAGTGCTGAGTTATTTTCAAAATATTTATTTATTTGTGTATGTTCATGTGGGTGCATATTGTGTGTGTGTGTGTGTGTGTGTGTGTGTGTGTGTGTGTGTGGTTCCACATGCACCTGTACATGTACAATGGTTAGAGGAGGATGCTGAGCCTCCTATTCTATCACTTTCTACCTTATTACCTTGCGACGGGGTCACCCACTGAACCTGGAGCTTGGCTTGCAACCAGCAAACCCCAAACCCTCTGTGGTCCCTGCTAAATTCAACCACAACATGGAGGTTACACACACACACACACACACACACACACACACACACACACACACCACACACACAGCAAAGCCAGGTTGTGGGGCCTGGGGATTTTAACTCAGGTCTTCATGAGTTAAATACATACATGCTTTTATATACTGAGCCATCTATCTCCCCAGCCTCTGTAAAGAACAAGTGTTAGTCCTGATTTTCAGGAGTATTTGGGAAGAGCTTCCAAGTGGATAGTTGTAAAATGAAGGTCTTAGAATGTAGTCTACATGTTGTTATTCCTAAACATTTGTGTGGAAGGATGGAATTTAAAAAGATGTCTTCTTAGGTGAAGAATGCCAATTGTCCACTTTAAAATTACTTGCAATGCCTGTAATTTGTTAGCAATTTTATAACTTCCCATGGAATGTATCGATATAATCATTAAAGTTTCAAATACACAGTTTTGGCTCTTTTTCACCAACATATACTTAGATTATCAAGTTCATATTTTTTGTATGTATGTTTCAAAAGAAGAATTGTAAAAATCCGTAGGCACATATATTAGTAAAATTACTAGAAAAGTGTAAAATCACTGTGATATGATTAATAAACTTTGGGCTAGGCTTGAAATATTGGATGGCTAAAAATTACCATCTGTTAAATTGCTAAATCTGGGTCATTGTGAACCAAAGGAAGGTATTAACTCCTTCTCTAGCTACCACCATTTCTTCGTATTTTAAAATGAAATCAAATAAACAAAGAGACTGAAATGTCATGCTAATAATAAGTGGGGTAGAAGGGCATCTGTACTTGAAACACTTGCACAGTGGGCTTCTGGTTTCAGTCTTAATTTGCTTCCCCTTCCACACATCTGTAGAGGAATCACCATGCAGCGTTCCTCTGGTCTTAATTCAGGGTGCACAAAGTGGGGCACAAAGCCAAGTAGTCCCTGCACTATGGTGCTTTTCTTGTCCAAAACTTGACTTGCCTTCAGCAACAATCTGTAGTCAAGATCCCTGTTAGGCCAAAGCTTCTCTTGAGTAAATAGCTTCCTGTTTGCTGATTGCCACCTTATTCCTTCACACGAATGCCCACTTACTGCTTATATCCTAGTTAGGTTTCCGTGACTGTGAGAAAGAACTTGACTAAAAGAAGTTTGGGAAATGGTTTAACTGATCATGTGGGTTGTGGTCCATCATTGAAGGAAGCCAAGGCAGGAACTTCTAACCTCATTGCTTCAGAAAGCTCGATGGAAGGCTTACAGCTCTCACAAAACAGATTGACCTCCCACAAGAGGCTGAAATGTCAAGTGATGTAGCTTTCCTCACACACCCAGACTGCCATTTCAATTCTGACACTTCCTCTACATCGTTGACAGACTTGCAAAGAATGTTAACAAACTGGAAAAATAGAGAAGGACCTGATATTTCTGGAGAAAATAGTAAGTTTGGTCTTTACATCATTTCTACTCCTTATCATACCATGATTCTGAAGAATTGAATCTGAATATTATCTTACAAAATTAAATATCTTTATATGTATTCATAAACAATTTCTTGTCTTTACTGTCTCAATTTTTAGTGCATAGGGCATAATTTAGTACAGGCTGCCCCAAGACATGGCACCTTAGCACTCACAGAGAGGCAGAGACAGATGGACACCTGGCATTCCTTTATTCTTCTTTCCTGAAATAAACCATAAAGCCCAGGAAATAATTTTCTGACTCTGTTTCATTTTTCCACCTTGTTCCAAATAATTTTACTAAATTCCCATTTGAAACATGCCTGTTTTATGTCTGGTAGAAAAGAATGTCCTTGTCTGTCAAGACACCTGCTCACACACATTAACAGGCCAGCTTTGCTAGGCTTCCTCAGGAGGTTACCACTAAGAACACTGCATCTTGCAGTCATGTGTCTCTGACTGTAGTCTGTGATTATGTCTCTGCCCATGCTTCATCAAATTTCAGCACACAACACACAGCTTCCCTGTTTCTTTGGTTCTTCTTGCTCTTATAAAGGCTCTCATGGCCTGTAGAACAGTTATGAAACAAACACGTGTTTTTCTCTCGTTAATCTTTTATTACAAGTATCTTAGCTCTCTACACCTTTTGAAATGACTGGAAAAAAATTTGTTTTTCTGATGGGGACAAGAGAGACACTGGATCAATGCAAGATATGTATGCTTGTGTATGGAAACACTTTTAAAGTAAGTACCCTTCAAAGCACCTTGAAGTAGTTAATGGACAACTCAGTGTTTGCCAGAACCTTCTTGTTCTCATCTCCCCTTCTCTCTTTCCCTTTCTCAAATTTCTTAGCTTCTACCTGTTAAAGGAAGCCTCTGTAAATCTTCTAATAAACACAGTCTTATATAGGTAAATTTTTTCTTAAACTTTTCCAGGTCAAAACTGATCCCCTTTTTATTTGAAAAAAAAAAATCCCTTAAAAAGAAAGCATTAAGTTCTATGCATGTGCTTGTCATTAGGAAACTTCTCTGTAGAATTAAAAACAAAAGTGAACATTCTGCATTGACAAAGAGTTTGTTCAGCTAGACCCTCATTAGACTTCTGAATCTTCTGGTCACCTCCTCACTTGTAAAGTGTAGTTTTAGCTAGGTATCCTGCTAAGTCAGACTAGTGTGAACCTTGTTTTCAACATTAGTCTCCTAATCTTCCACCATCCCTAAGTGATGTCTGATGGTCTTGGCCTGTCTTCAGTAGGAACCTGTTAGGTCGTCATTTTCCACTGACTCACTCAACCCTCTTGCCCTTTCTGTGTCTGGAGTTGTGTTCCATTCTTTCTTTCACATGATTCTGAGTGAGGGCATCCTTATCATGGTTTATCAAGTGTCTGAGTAATCTTTTTCATTGGCACGGCATGCAGTTTCAGATGGTGAGCAGTTGTGTCAGGGAGCTCTGAGTCCTTGGTATTGGGTGGGTCACCTAGTCAGATCTGGATGGGAAGCGAGACTCAGTGGAGGCGGCTTAGCTCTCACTGCAGCTCTAAGTTCCCGTCCACTGATCAGTAGTGAGAGCTGTGCTGGCACAGAAGCTGTTCTTTCCCCATCAGTATCAACTCACTCACCTTGCCAAGTGTTTTCATTCCAGGGCTAACTCAGTCACCACGGGGCCCTAGAAGTGTCTCCAGGCAGCCCTGAGGCAGTCCGGAATGTGACTGTGCCTACGTACCCCATGTATTGCGGAGTTGACTGGGTCTTGAAAACTAATTCTGAATTTTTCATAAATGGTAATTGTTTTGCACATTTCTTTAACCCTAAAGAGATTTGGGCACTATCTTTTATGTTGGTTTTATTTAAACATTACATTGTTTTATGTTGATATGAATAGAAATATGAAAAGTATCGCTGTAGGAAATGCTGTTCTCGCTTGTGTCGATTAACACGTGAGTAGGAAGACCTTCGAGTGTCCCTGCTCTCTGTGTCCCTGCTCTCCGTGTCTTCCATGACCCTTGCTCATAATAACCAGAGTTATTGGAGTCTATGAAAATGCCAACAGGTGACTCCTTTTCTTGTTCAAGTGCAGTCCAGCATAACTGCCTCTCCTTTTATAGAGAACAATTAAGCTTTGAAAACCATGGAATAAAATGTGCAAAGCATATTCTTTGTGCTTGGAATGCAGTTCACACTCTAGGAGAAGCAGTAGGTGAGTTTTGCAGCCTGTATCTACTTTAAACAACTAACATTTTCAGATTCACAGAAAGCCACTTGGATTTTTGGTCAATTTTATAAGTACAATATAGAAATTAGTCACTGGGAAATATGTTTATTATTTTTAAACTCAAGAAAATAAAACACGTTGCTTAAAACAAAATTCCTTGATAATTTTACTGTAAAATTTCTAAAAATGAAAGAAAAGTTTCAAATATCAATATTTTATATTATTTATAATAATCATTATATTATATTTATATTATTGTTTTTGTTTTGGTTCTTTAGAGACAAGGTTTCTTTAATAGTCCTAGCTGTCCTGGAACTCAGTTTGTAAACCAGGCTAGCCTCAACTCAGAGATCCACCTGTCTCTGCTTCCTGAGTGCTGGGTTTAAAGGTGTGCGCCACCATCCTCTGGCCATATTTTTATTCTTAATTTAAAAAATCAGTAGGAGAAAACAAAACAAATATTTGTTGTTTGGGAATGGACATTTGTGCTAACCCTCCCATCATATGTATTCCCGACTCTGCCAATTCCCTGCTGTTAATACAAAAGGTTTTTAGCCTTAAGTTCATGGATCACAACCAATTTTTACTTTTTAATAACAGACCCCAAAATTTTTTCCAGTAGATGTTTGTGTGTGTGTGTGTGTGTGCATGTGCACATTGGGCACACATGTGTGCCCGTGTACATGTACACATGGGAAGGTAAGAACATGACTTGCAGAAGTCAGTTCTTTCCTTCTCCTATGTGGGTCACAGGCATCCAACTCACATCATCAGGTTTGGTGAGCTTGGCCAAATCGGGCATCTAGATGTCAGGTGTAGGTATGATTCTCATAGACGGTGAGAGCACACACAAGACCTGCATACCCTCAAGCAAGTCAAAAATCCCAAAGGAGGGGAAGTGGGCACAAAGTCCCACTCTCAGCCAAGAAGCTATTTTAAATTGATAGCTTACTGGAGAAAGAAACTCAATTTTTTTCCAATGGAGTGACAGTGGGTATATCAATCATGTGTCAGTGAAGGCCCTATGTTCAATTGTCCAACACAGATTGGACTCCTTGGTGCTGTGTGTGTGTGTGTGGGGGGGGAGTTCGCGTGTGTGCATTTGTGTGTGTGTGCGTGTACATTTGTATATGTGTGTGCTGTGACAGAAGAAGAACAAAAAGTTGGTGGGTAGAGAGGTGAGGAAGGATCTGGGAGGAGTGTGGGAAGGGAAAGACATGATCAAAATGTTTTGTATGGAAATCTCAAAGAATAAATAAAAACATTAAGATGCAAATGAAAATAAGAGATTTTTTTAAAGCACGCCATCAAGACTGAAGAAAATTTTCATGGTTCCAGTTTCTTACCAACATACATTAAACAATAACTTCTCAAGAGATAAGGATAATGGCTTACACAGCCTCTGTGAAGAACCTTCTGCTCATTGGAGGTTAAAGATTGCCTGGTATGGTGGTACTACATCTATAACCCCAGCACTCTGGAGGCCAAAGCAAAACCCTCAGAAGTTTGATTCAAGGTTAAGATAGACAGCTGTCCTCCCTTCCTCCCTCCCTCTCCACAAAAAAGCCCTGCAGAAAACAAACAATCAGACACAAATTATTATGAATTTGGTACTATGTCTGAGGACATCTGTACCGGTGGGTGTATGTTGTGTACTTCCAACTTTGATTACTTACATGTAAGTAGCCTCTGTCAAGATCAATTTTAATTGATTGATTTTGTTAATTAACAATAAATAATATGTACATACATTGTTAATTTTAGGGATGCATGAAAAGAATGGCCTACAAATTATGTTAAAAGCATAGATGATTTCTTGCATTCAGGGAAAAGGTTGCAAATGTGTTTATTGTGCTAATCAGAAGCATTTTTACTATATTGTGAAATAAAATAGGTAAAGGTAAAAGGAGAGAACGTTTTATTAAAGCTTAAAACGGAATCCTGAGGATGTGAGAGATGAAAGGCTGGAGTATGAGTGAAGGGGAGAGTGGACTGGCACCGTTTCCTGTGCAGTCACAGTGCTCAACATTGTCTAGTTAGTGAGAACTTACAAAGGCCTAACCTGACGTTGGTATCTATCGTTTTAAAAAGGCAGTAGCCTACATGAAGTCCTGGCTTCCCCCACATTTCGCTGTGTTAAGGAAGGTTCGCAGACAAGCATAGCTCACACTAATCAGTGGCAGATAATACAACAGATGGGTATGTGGCTGAGTTGGGGCTCTGGGACGTTGTCCTGTGCCAGCCACTGGCTGCTGTCATTTCTGAGCTTTAGTTTTCTCATTTAAACTCAAGTAAAGCCTCTTTATCTGCTTTGGGACATGACTGTGAAGATTAGCACCACCCTCTGCACGACCTATTTATTTCTTTTCTGGGGTTAGAGAAAGGGACATACTTTCATTTACTGAGATAAAGTCTCTCTATGGGCAACGTCAGTGTAGCCCTAAACACCTTATTCTTGTGCCTTTGCCTCCTAAGTCAGTTTTCTTCATGACAAAGGACGTGTTCCCATGTTCTAGTGGTCTGCCCTACACCCATATGCATTCAGGCAACACTAATTTGACCCAATAGGTTTTATAGATGATAACAACAATAATAGTAATGCTAATAGAAGAATAGCAATGAGTCCATCCTGTTAATGTAGTGTATGGGATATTCAGATGTCTTTGTAAACTGGCTATTCCTGAAATTCCTTTTGGTGTCAAATTCTAAAATCCTGGTTATGTCTGACTTGAGGTCCCTAAATGTCTAGGGGAACTCTTCAGGTTCCAGGGGTGACAGCAGAGCAAGAATGCATATCCAAACACTGGCACAACTAGCTATGGATGGTTCTAGCTAGAATGGAAGTCCTGTCTAATGGGTTCACATGCATTTCTTCCATTAAGAGAGTACACAGATAGACTAGGCACAGGAACCATTCATACCTGCCTGGTGCTAGGTTTCAGGGCACCATCTCTTGCTTACCATCCTGTGTAGGGCCAGGATTCCATGGGATTGGGAGGAGCAGGCTTGAAGCAAGAGTGGGGTTGAGGCCTGTCCAAAGCCCAGAAATCTTGTCCTGAGCTGGGTAGGTGTAGGATCATTCCCCTCCTGACCCAGGCCTGCATGCCCCAGTGCACATAGCCCTGTGCCCACCACCTTTGCCTCTCCAGAAGAGGTAACACAGCTGATAGCCAGGTTAACCTTCCTCTCTCCTTTTAAGGTCATGCCCTGCTGCCCCTGGAACTCCTTCTAATGCAAATGAGGGATTCTCAGCATCCTGGGCCCACTGGCCAATGCTGTCCACACAGCTTGTAGGGACTCTCCCAAAGGTTTAAGCAGCCTTTCTCCTATTATACCGAACCAGTTCTCTGAAGCTGTGTGTGTGTGTGTGTGTGTGTGTGTGTGTGTGTGTGTGTGTGTGTGTGTGTGTGTGTGTTTGCCTCTGCACTCACTGCACACCAACATTCTGCCTGCACCTACCTGTCCCCTGTCCCCTGTCCCCTTCCTAAGCTTTTCTCCTTCCAGTCCAGCCTGGTGTGCAATGAGCCTGGCTACCCCATGCGGGAGAAGAGGACACAGGTTGGCAGTTGTGTCCTTGTCCAGCAAATGTAGTCTTGCACCATGTGGTGTTGCCTGAAGGAGCCAATAGTAGTGTTAGTGAAGGCCGTTCATTGGCCCCTCAGCTGATCTAAGCTGAGCTATAACCTAGTCTTGCACACAGACAAGGAACTACACAGTCTCTCAAGGTACATCCCAGACCATGCAGACTTGCTAGGTGTTGCCTGCTGAAATCCAAGTCCATTCTCCTAGGACTCAGGTCTTTGCCTGGCTCCTGTCCTCTGTTCCCATCTGCAGCCTGGTAGTGGCAATGATGCCTGAGGGTGGGGGAGGAGAGGTGGGCATGCCTTTGGCCACTGAAGCTTAAGAAAGTTCAGTGGCATCTGAGTCTCAAAGTCACAGGAGCCTGCAGTCTATCTGCAAAAGGGCAGGAATACTGTGTCCTACTTCAAGGCTGAGAATGATTTATGCCACTCTTGTGCTCTGTCCTGTCTGTGCGTAGGCCTCAGCCTAATGTCCAACACATCCTGAGGCTCCATTGGTGAGCTCAGACTCCCACACAGGTTCTCTGGTTTGCACTGGGTGTTCTGTCTTCCCATAGCAGTGCCTGGTGCTGAGCTCTAATTTTCTTGTCTTTCTCACCAGAGAGCCGAGTCTAACTTTCTTCTTTGCTACCAGAGGTTGGTTGAGGGATAGGGAAGATCAGCTGTCTGACCTATATCATACTCCAGAGGAGCAATTCTCAGGCATTGGCAGGGTGGTCGGGGTTATAAGGCTGTTTTAGCATTGGCTATGGCTGTGGCTGGCATTACTTCTCAAGATGAAGAACCGGTTTTAATCCTCTCCCTGCTGAGAGCAGGAGTCTTCACATTGGACTCCTGGAAGTTGAGGGTGCCAAGCAACAAGCAAGAAAGTCTTTCATCCTTGGTGCATATTTTCATTTCTGTTACACTGAAACCAAGCTCTGTGGATCCTTACATAATTTCCTTATCTTTTGCAAAGCTGATTTATCTACTCATGGGGAAAGACATCTTGGGCCATTCTTAGCCATCTTGCTCTCCTCTCTGTCCCCAGAATGTGCCTGAAGAACAAATTTAATTTTTTTTTCTGAGATTTTTATTTCATCTTTCTTTCCAAATGTAATCAGATTTAAATTACATACAGATGGCTGGAGAAATGTTATGCATTTAGTTTCCTCCTTAAGTGCTTAAAATAAATATTGTGATAATTGAGAGAAACGGCTTAGCTGATCATATGCAGGTGATTTTATGGCAATGTCAATAAAATAAGATTACTAAAGGCCACCAGTTGGTGCTTAGAAATAAAGTGTTAAATCTTGCAAAAATAACCCAGCAGGGCAGAAAAATTCATTATACTGTTTTTATTCAATACATCTCTTTGCCAGAGAAAGAATAATCACGCCTAGCATTAATGTCCCTGCTGGAGTAGGGAACACATATGCACAAGGGAGCAAATCCCAGTCTAATCAGCTGAAATCAACTGACTTTCAAAGGCATTCCCACTGGTTGTGAGGAAGGACTTATAGCTCCTTCCAGATACAAAGAGTGTCTCAGGTATTCTGTGTGCGGTGCATTAGTAATCTTACAATATAAAAAAATTATCTCTTGTCATGTAACAAGTACAAATTCTTCACCAGCCATTTGTGTGGGAGAAAACCCATATATAACTATACAGAACTATTGGGGTATCTGAGAATAGTGAAGTCTTTCCTAAAGACTTAGGCTCCAGGAGCTCAGTGGTTACCTGAGATGCGGCGAGATAAAGGGGCTTCTGAATTCTCGTTTCTTAATTCAAAGAGTGAGATTCTCAAACACAGAGAATGAGTCTTAGGGAGAAGTTATTACAGATTCATAGATGGAAGTTTAAGAGAGAGGGGGAGGGAGATAAAGGGGGACATGGATGGTTTTAGTTAGGGCTTTTATTGCTGCAATGGCCATGACAAAAGAGCAAGTTGTGGGGAGGAAAGGGTTTGTGTAGCTTACACTTCCACACTGTAGTCCATCACTGAAGGAAGCCAGGACAAGAACCCACACAGGGCAGGAACCTGGAGGCAGGAACTGATGGAGAGACCTTGGAGGAGTGCTGCTTACTGGTTTTCTCAGCCTACATTTTTATACAACCCAGGAACATCAGCCCAGGAATGGGAGCAGTCACAATAGGCTGGGCCTTCCCACATTAATTGCTAATTAAGAAAATGTCCCAAAGACTTGCCTATAGCCTGATCTTATGGAGGAATTTTTCAATCAAAGCTCGCTGCTTTCAGTTGCCTCTAGCTTGTGTGAAGTTGACATAAAACTAGCCAGGACATGGGGGTCGGGAAGACACACACACACACACACACACACACACAGAGAGAGAGAGACAGAGAGAGAGAGAGAGAGAGAGAGAGAGACAGAGAGACAGAGAGACAGAGAGACAGAGAGACAGAGAGACAGAGAGAGACAGAGATAGAGAGACAGAGAGAGACAGATAGAGACAGAGACAGAGTCAGCCCTGTAAAACAAATAGAAGGGACTCCAGGAAATAGGGTATTATCAGTAGGTTGTTCTGGAGGCTTTAAATGACTTATGGAGAAATCCAGGTGGACTATGGGAAGAGCCTGAGCTGACAATCCAGTTGGCCCAATGAGGTATTCAGAAATCCATTCAGTTTCAGTCTCAGAGTCAGGGGCAGCCTTTGGGCAGAGGTGCTCATCTGGAGGTAAAAAAGAACCAAGGAACCAGAACTCTCTTCTGGTTTTGCTTTAAAGTTTCTGTGTGTGTGTGTACCTTTATCATAGAAACTAATTCAGTTTTATATTTAGTCAACACAGGTGTGTACACACTGTACACACTCCTGGATGATTTGAAATGTCATTTTACTATACATAGAATTTTCCAGGAATAGTACTTCTGTACATAAAGTTAGAAGGCTGAAGACTGTTTTGTGTTTCATTTAGAATTTTCTACAGTGAAAGAGGATTTTGTACTGAGGTTGTCAGCTTACAAAGACAAAAAGCATATTTGGATCATGGAGTCCATTGGCCCCAGGGCTTGGGTCTATGAATAAACAACACTCTACCTTGAGTGTATGGTGGAGCGAAACTGAGATCACAAGCTAGGCAGCAACATAGAGAGTTGAGGCTGTGCTGCAGTCCCTTCAGAGTGTACCCTCAAGGAGCTTATGACCACCTGAAAGATCGTATTCTGAAAGTTCTGCAGCTTCCCAGTACAGCCACCCTGGGGAACAAGTCTTCAGCAATGATTTAAGGAGGATTCTTCAAGTCCTGCCACAGTGGGAAGAATTCAAATGAGTGACTCTGCTCAGTCACGCTCTTAGGCACCAAGCCTTGTTCTATGGAGTAGCCAGTTAGTCTAGAGGAAATATTAAGCTACAGATGCAGTAAAAAATCTTTCATAAAAAATAAAATGAAAAAAATCATTGAGGAACCTATCCCAGGTTAGCCTCTGGACTCCATACAAATCCATATGGTTAAGGACATAGACCACAAACAGATACTTATGCATAGAGACAAACAGGCGCACACACACACATACACACACACACGCACACACACACACACACACACACACACACACATGCACAAAGGTATACACACACACACATACACACACATACATACACAACAGCTTTTCTGTTGGTTAGCAATGACCACAGCCTTGGGTTGTCAGAAGTTAAACTATAATATTGTAGTTAAATATCAAGGACATATTCAAAAGAAAGCAGAAAGGTAAAAATGTAATCTCTGCTGTGTAACCACTTTCTAGCAGAGGCTCTGCTTTGCAGTGGGTGCCAAATGCTGCAAGAAGAAGAAGGACAGAGACACTTGGAGGAAAGCTGCAGAAAGCAGTCTTCAGAATGTCAAGGCAAGGGAGGGGTCAGAAGACAGCAGATGCTCTGCAGGCTTTGGACTAGCAGCCTCATGAGCCAGACTTGAGAACTGAAGCTCAGTTCTCATCTTCTAGCCTTGATCTTCTGCAGTTCTTGATGCCAGTAAAAGTATAAGCAACCATGATGTTGGCTGTTCATTGTGCAAATGCAAGTTCCTGATGACAGTTAACCTTCAGCTGTGGCTTAAAAGAACAATAGAAATTTTAATGTTTGGTAATGCCTTATGATTAAGGTAGGGAGTATATACTGAATAACACATGTCAGAATTTTTTTTTACAGAATTACATTATAATTGCTTTAAGAAATAGCTTAAAAAGTCTGATATACTACTTAAATAATTAAGCAAAGTGTTTATGATATTTGAATAATTAATTACTTTTATTCTTTGATAGACCAGTTAATAAGAGTATTTTGTGAAAAATATTTGTGAATACCTATTCATGTTACCATATGTATGCTAATATGTACTGATATGCTTAAGATTTTTGTAACACAATTTTACCTATGGAGTACACATTCCTACAGTGTGGTGATTTGAATGTGGCTGAATTGGGGACCTTCACTAACTTCAGTGAGAATGTCAGCTCACTGGTTGAAGCTATGTATTGATTAGATTTGTTAGAAGCAAAGGACTTGGGTATGTTGAGTTATGCAATTTTGACATTCAACATTTTTCAGAAACTGGCATACATTTGGGTAGGCATCCACTTTTCTGCTTAGAATTTAGAATACTTTTTGCAAATCCGAAAACATTATTTTTGTGCTATGTATATTTTTATACATCATGATGAGCCTGTAGCTAGCAGTGGATAACATCGATATGGTATCCGTGTAATGGAGGCCTCATGATTTCCAAAGCAGAGCTCCTTGGAAGTGAAAGAAACAAAGTAATAGCACTAAAGCAGTGAAATTGGTTCACTCTGAACTAATTTTAATTTAATTAAACTGCAGGAATTTTCATTTCCCGGGTACTGTATATTTTATTAAAAAAACTTTTTTTTTTTTTTGAGAACTAACTTGATGTCATTGGTATACCATTTTTTTTTGCCATGGGCCAATAAATTCACTCTCATGGGCAAATAATGCATTTCAGCTCATTTTTTTTTTTTTTTTTTTAATTCACCTGTTGATGAACACCCAAGTTTATCCCATTTCTTTTCTTTTTTCAATACTTTATTTACATTTCAAATGTTTTCCCCTTTCCGGGTCTTCCTTTTGGAAACCCTCTTTCCCATCCTCCCTCCCCCTGCCTCTATGAGGGTGTTCCCCCACACCCCGCACCCACTCCCGTCTTCCCTCCCCAGCATTCCCCTACACTGGGGCATCTAACACCCTCAGGCCCAAGGGCCTCTCCTCCCACTGATGGTCAACAAGGCTCCCACATATGTGGCCAGCACCATGGGTCCCTCCATGTGTATTCTTTGGTTGGTGCTTCAGTCTCTGGCATTACAGCTCTTAAGTGAAGAAGAAAGGCCATGAACTGAGTTAGAGCTGTAAAGTCAGCTAATCCTGGATTCTATTCACTCCCAAAATTTTGTAGTTCATTTCTTCAACTGGAAACTTTCTGCCTCAATTTTGTACTTTGTCTTAATTTTCTCATTGTCCATGTCTTTCCCTCATCCCTTGTTCTTTCTGGTTAGTGAAATTTTGTGTGTATCATTTTTTTTTTTAAATATAGTACATGCTTAGGATGCTTCTATTTCCCTTGGAGGAAGTTGATGATATGTGTCACTGAGGATAATTCTACAGACAGGAAGAATATGAGTCACTTGGAATCCAGAGCTTACCCTTAGGGTATGCAAGGTCCTGTGTTCAGTACTTATAGATTGATATTTCTTCTCTAATCTTTAGATAATATATAAGGTAAAGGTCATTTTCTTGAACATGCTTTCTGTGTTAGTAGTTGGGTTTATAAAAATTCTACACGGATTATCCGAGTTGGTTTAATTTAGTGTAACGTCAGCTGAAGTCCAGACACATTTTAAAAGCAAATAATGCATACATTATAGAGTTATCACTAATTACTGTGGATTTTTTTTTTTTGTAACTATTTGGTCAGCACTATTTTCAATCTCCTTTTCAAACATGCAAACCAAAGGACAGAACTACTAAGGAAATTGTCTAATATGAAATAACTAGCACCAATGGTAAAAACTCAAGACGTCTCATCCTGCTCTTATGTAGATTTGGGCTTCATGACTTCAGCGACAACAACGACAAAAACCCATAAACACATCTGCCCACTGTTGAAGGCCTCTCATAGACTATGACGACCAAACGCGTCGGAAATACTATCCAGAAAGCACATCTTCCCTTGCCACGTTGCTGTGCTCTCGGCAGTGCTGGCCCTCCAACACCCCACTCTAATGAGGAATTAGGTGGCAATTCTAAGGGGCTGTGTTGCCTTCTATTCATTCCACTACTCGTGATGCTGACTTGAATTTCCTTTGAGGAGTCTGGGTTGGTTTTTTTTGGCATAGCTGAGTTGATTATTTCTTTGTTTTTGTTTTAGGCATAGTTGCCTGACTCAGCCTACATTGTTGGCAAGGATACATGCTAGGATATGCTGTTGTGCTGTGTTCCATCCGTCCATAGGCTTATTTCAAGGTTCGATGACACTAGTCTCCTAAGAGAATTGAATAGGATTCTCTCTCTTTCCCCCTTCCCTTCCTTTCTTTCCTCTCTTTCCCCCCTCCCTCTCTCTCTATCCCTCCCTCTCTTTCAGAGTGTATATTGTATATACCTGTAAAATAATTCTGCGAGCTTCCAATAGTTATTATTTTAGACTTTCTGCTTGTATATGAAAGCATAGTGAGGAATTAGCTGAATTACTGGAGCAGAAGGGTACTTGGCTTTGCATGGTTACTTTGCCAGTTTTCTCAGATGAAAATGCAGAGATGGAACAAAATGATCTCTACAGAACCTTATCCAACTACACTATAATTAATGTCTGTACCAGTCATGAAGTAGAGTCAGAGTAGATTATGATTGCTCTGTAGGCACATAAACCTTAAACTGAAAAAATGTATTAGTCTTCAGCCATCAAATCATACCAAACTAAATCAACTTGGAACAGTGTTGAAAGAACTGAGAGAAGCTTGCTGGAGGGTGCAAATTAGCTGCCACACACAGTCGTTAGCAGTGGGCGATGGAGTCTGAGTGCGATGTGGAGAGAACAGACTGCTGTTTTGGAATACCTCTAGAGTTTTTCCTTTCAGCTCTAAATACCTGAGATTCTTCACAATTTTCACAGCAGAGTGCAGGGTTCTAAGAAGAGGCATATGCCTCGAAGTTATGAAGTTTCTGGATATCTACAATGAAACTGGAACAAAGGGAATTGTATGTCAAAGAGAATAATTTGAAAGTACCTTTAATTAGCTTTCTATTAAAACATACAAGATTAATAATCCAAGTATGAGGACTAAGCAACTGAAATTGTATGTGTTTACTTATTTGAATATATGTGCTAATATGGCTAAATTATTTAAACTAGGAAGGGAGGAAGAGAGATTATGTATTAGGCAGAATGTCTAGAATGAATGTTAAGATGCTGCAATATTGAGAGCACTAAGGATCACACAATCAGAAGTTCACTAGGATCGTAATACAGAGTCAAGTCATTAAAAAGTAGCTGTAGTCACATGACCACAGCTGGGGAAACTACAGTGACACCATGGCTGTGGCACTTATACTGTTGCTAAGTTAACAAACCAAAGTTCAAAACAAAACAAAACCAAAGGACAACAAACATCCACCTTGTGTTGGAGCCATGTAAGAAAAAAGAGGCGTCTCTCTGGTGCTGACTTTCTTCATCACATTTTATGAATGGAACTGAAAGGCACAAAGGTTGTGAGGCACTTTAGACTCTGACACATGTCCCAGGGAGACATTTGATATTTATCCATTCATTTACCACCCATTAATCTATTACTGTTCTGTATCTTCTGGAAAATGGTCTACGATATCTGTGTTTTCAGTTTCAAATGAAGAGTTTATTAAATCCATAGTAAGCAAAAGTAAAAGAATCAATAGCAAGTAGAAGAGAGGAATGTGTGTGTGTAAGAGAGAGGGGGGCAGAGGGAGAGAGAGACAGAGAGGCAGAGAGGGACAGAGAGAGACATAGACAGAGACAGAGATGGACAGAGACAGAGAGAAAAAATTAGCAAATAGATAGCAAATAAATAGTCATCCAAACAGGAGTTTGCAACAGCCAGCTGAGAGGCCTGGAGAAACCCGAGTGAGAGACCAAGGGAAAGCAACAGCCTCGAACCAGAGCTTACAAACATCTTGGCAGGAGGGTGAAGCCCTTGGCTGCTGGAGCATGAGCTTCCCCTGATTGAAGTTCCACCTTCTTTTCTACCACAGGCATTTTTGTGCTGTGAGAAAAACAATACTAATGACTCTGCGAAGTAGTTTGCCTTCTAGGTGTTCTCAAGGATACACTGTTTTTACTCTCAGGCTGTTCTGTTACTCTCTCTCCCTCTGTCACAGGCAGGAAGTTGAAGGAAGCAGCTCAGTCCAGCAAAAAGATTGTTTTGGAAAATTCTTTGAGGTAAACATGCTTGGGTCTGAAATAGGGAAGCTACCACACTTCCAGGGTGAAGTGGAAGGTTCTGGCTGTGTCACGTGATGCAGACTCACATGGTGTTTGTCTGAGGCAAGACCCATGAGAGGACACATGATCTTTGGAGAGAGTATACGTAGACAGTGATGGGCTGCTTTGTTGGTCTGGTTCATCTTCACTTCCTTGGGAGAGGCTTGGCAGAGAACTCCTGGCACCCCTGCTGGTTCTGGTTGTTCCTTCTGACTCATGCTGATTAGGCAGAGGCCTGGCCGTTTCTGCTGGATTGTGCCACCACTGCTGATTCATGGTATCCTGACACCACGAAAGTAGACTGCTGGTATCCTGACAATGGAGAGTGAAATCATCCCCAATGAACTACTTCTAGACAGGTCCACATCCCCTTGCCCTATTTACCATCTCTTCTCCTCTACCTTTGGACAGTGGGCTAGAAGGGGAGTTGATATGTTTGAGAACCCTTATTAAAGTAGGTTATAAAAAAATCTAAGCTTACACCAGGGCCAGCTTCTTAGTCAAACAACATATAACACTTTATCAGTACAATGTATGCTACCCAAGTCTAGTGGGAAATTAGGCCATGGGCCTAAGAAACTACAATCTATAGTAGAAAGTGAGTCATGCCATAAGGAAGACTAAATGTACTTGGTAGTTCTTTAAAGGGAGATAGGAATGAACCCTGGAGGAAATGAAGTTGGAAAGATTGTCTGTGAGCAGAGAATTTGAAGGTCAGGAGCCAGAGACTGCATCCTTTTTCTTCAGATCTGCACCATCATATTCACTGAGAAATGGAAGGACACGCAGTAAGTCTTAGTCTCCAGAGTGTTTACTTGTTCGATGTTACTCAATCATAACTACTTGTTTTTGTATCCTTCCATCAGCTAAAGGGCTTCTTACACACTGAACCACTGGGAACAAGGGCTGATGGCTAGAGTTTCTTGAAAGTCAGAAGTAGGAAGTCAAGTGTGTTATGGAAGTCTGAAAAAAAAACCCCAACTTATTCTGCTAGCCTTAAAATGTATGGCCAAGCCAGGCAGTGGTGGCGCATGCTTTTAATCCCAGCACTTGGGAGGCAGAGGCAGGTGGATTTCTGAGTTCAAGGCCAGCCTGGTCTACAGAATGAGTTCCAGGATAGCCAGGGCTACACAGAGAAGCCCTGTCTCGAAAAACCAAAGGAAAAAAAAATGTATGGCCAACATCCCCCTGTTCTACCATTTGAAAACACTACTCATAGATGACATGAGAAATTATCCCATCAAAATTAAGTGAAAGAATAATGAAGAACACTAAAAATTACAATGGGAACACAGGAAAATATCATGCAATAAAATATGAACAAAGTGTGTATGTGTGTGTTTGTGTGTGTGTGTGTGTGTGTGTGTCTGTGTCTGTGCATTTGTGCCTGTAAAAGAAAGGTTCTCATAGCAAACATTTTCCTAATGGTTTTTCTGCTGAGACCAACTACAATTTACAATTCTGGATTTTATATATAGGCTAAGGTAGAAATTCATTGTGTATAGATGTATGCATTAAGCATTTATCTAAATGATCTAATATCTATGTGTCTATATATGTATTATTATCTATCTACATCATCTATCAATCATCTATCTTATCTATCTGTATCTATTTACCATTTCTCTATCATCTGCCTATCTAATCTATCATATATCTCTCTTATCTATCTCTCTATCTATCTATCTATCTATCTATCTATCTATCTATCTATCTATCTATCTAACATTTATCCATCTAATATAACAATCTACCCATCCATCATCTATCATTTGAAAAGCAGAGACATTCTATCAAATAGTCATGATTATTCCTCATCTCTACAGATGAAGGAACTGAAACTTAATTATTCTGAATAACTTGCTGAATATCACACATATTTGAAGAGGATCTGGGACTCAAAGCCAAATCAGGCCACTCCTGAAAGCAATGTTTTGTGTTCTACACTGGAGAATGTTGCTGAACCATTTGAAGGCAATTAACCACTTAAACTATACATTACATTTATGTCATATATGCCTGTTAATTAACTAAACAACAAACTTAGCTACTGTGTTAATAGTTTTTCTCCTTCTATTTCCATATACAAAGCAAATGTTTAATCTGGACAATTACTCTTTGCTTGGAGGTGTCTGTTTTTAAATCTGGCACTGAATTTATTCTCCTTTGGTTTCTTTTGTTGTGACAAAACTCTAACCAAAAGCAACTTACGGAAGGAAAGGATTTGTTTGGCTTACACTTTCAGGTAACAGTCCATTATTGAAGGAAGTCAGGGCAGGAACCCAAGGCAGGAACCTGAACACTCCTGCCTGCTATTCCACACAGCATTACTTCTAAGGAGCTCGCTTACAGCTAAGGAAGTATGGCAGCTACAGTGGAGCAAACTCTGATTTGCCACTCACCATCAGACTAATTAGCTTAGCTTTCTTACACAGCCTAGGAAATGGTACTGCACAACGGACTATGCCTTCCTACCTCAACAGTCAAGACCCTGCCCACACCACACACACACACACACACACACACACACACACACACACACACACACACACACACCATAACCATGCCAACAGGCCAATCTGGTCTAGGCAATCACTTAACAAAACCTTACTTCTCAGGTGTGCCTTACTTCTAGGCAGTGTCAGGTTGACAGTTAAAACCAACAAGAACAGATTTCTTATTAAGTGTATTCATTCCCATCTGTAGGGGATATTTAAAAGAGATATTTAAAAGAGATATTTAAAAAAAGTTTGAGGGCAGCAAAATTTCTGTCTATCTTTTGAACTGATTTTATATGATCCTGAACCTTGAATTTTGGCTGACTAGTATGCTGTTCTAACTGGGATGAGTGTCCACATCTTTTCAGGCACTACGTTTTCTAACTGTGTATTCCTTTTTTTTCTTGGCAAGCATTTAAAGGACTATAAGTAGCTGAGCATGAAGCTACATGTAGTTTGCCTAGTAGGCTTAAGATCCTGTGTTTGATCCCCACCATTGGAAGAAAACAAATACTATAAATACTTGCAAAAATACGACAAAATACACCCTCGCTCATCACTTTCTTAACTTATTCTGATTATTATATTTTAAAGATTAATATGATAGTAAAAGTTGAGAAGATGTAGCCACATTGCCATCAACACAATTTAAATTAAAATGAATGAAAAAGTCTTCTACTTTAATCTTGCATATTAACATTTTAGAGTTTGCTAAATACTGAATATTCATGGCTCAGCTTGCTATCCATTTCTACCATAACTAATTGCCTAATGAGGTTTCAGTGAAATTCTCTTTTGATGTTAAAGGCCCTTGAACACAGTGAAAATGTCAAGTCATGAGAGAGGGCTAAAGAAAATACACACTAATCATTAAAATGGCCCAAATAGTTTTAAGCTTTAATAATGGAGGAAAACCCAGGATTGGGCAGGAAATACCTAAATTTGTATTGTTTAGGCAGAAACTAATTCAAGTAATATTGCTGAAGGCAATACAATATATTAACTTAATCCTGCTTATATGCTTGAATTATATTCTTGTTCTATATATAGATTCTCTTGTATAATTTTCACACTGAAGTGAATTTTATTTTTATTGGTCTAAAAAGTATTTTCCTTTAAATTCTTAGATCAACTTTCTAAAACAATATCAACTTCAACTCTCCTTGAGAGAATTGCCAATATTCATAAAACTTAAAAAGAAAAAGAGCACACAAGACTCCCAGAGCTTACTCTAATGTATGGCTGTGGATCTCTGCATCTGGTTCCATCAGCTGCTGGGTGGAGCCTCTCAGAAGACAGTTATGCTAGACTTCTGTCTACAAGCACAGCAAAGTATCATTAACAGTGTCTGGGATTGGTTCTTGTGCAGGGGATGAGTCTCAAATTGTGCCAGTCCCTGGTTGACCATTCCCTTAGTCTCTGCTCCATCTTTGCTCCTGCACATCTTGTAGGCAGGATAATTTTTTGGGTTGAAGGTTTTGTGAATGGGTTGATGTTCTTTTTATTTTTTTTTAAATCCATTTTTTTGATACTTTTTATATTTTATTTATGAGTACACTGTAGCTGTCTTCAGACATACCAGAAGAGGGCATCGGATCCTGTTACAGATGGTTGTGAGCCACCATGTGGTTGCTGGGAATTGAACTCAGGACCTCTGGAAGAGCAGTCAGTGCTCTTAACCTCTGATCCATCTCTCCAGCCCCTGGGTTGGTGTTCTTATCCCTTCCAATGGCAGTCCTGCCTGATTACAGGAGGTAGACACTTCAGGTTCCACATCTCTCAGTGCTAGGTATCTCAGCTAGAGTCACCCTCATATACTCTCTGAAGTTTTCCCCATCCCAGGTCTCCAGCAAGTCTTAGAGATGCTCTCCAAATCTCCTCCTTCCCACCCCCACCCCCAAACCCTCACTTCCACCCACTGCTGATTTCCGTTTACCCAACAGGCCCTCTCTCATACCTCCCTACACCTGATTAACCCCACCCATCCCTCCCCTCTCCAACCCAGTTCCTTCCCTCCATCCACCTGCATTCGGATGACTATTTTATTTCCCCTTCAGAGTAAGATTCAAGCATATTTAGCTTCTTTGGGTCTATAGATTGCAGTGTGGGTATCTTGTACTTTATAGCTAATATCTACTTATAAATGAGTACATAGAATGCATGTCTTTTCGGGTCTTGGTTATCTCACTCAGGATTATATTTTCTAGTTTCATCCATTTGGAAAAGGATCGAGGGACCTAGAGAGGATAGGAACTCCACAAGAAGAGCACTAGAGTCAACTAACCTAGACCCTTGGGGATTCCTAGAGAACAAACCACTAACCAAAGAGCATACATGGGCTGGACTAACCCTACCAACTCCCACACATATATGTAGCAGATGTACAACTTGTTATTCATGTAGGTCCCCAACAACTGGAGCAGGACTGACCCTGACCCTTTGCCTCCCTGTGGATCCTGTTCCCTTAACTGGGCTGCTTGTCTTGCCTCAGTCAGGAGAGGATGTGCCTAGTCCTGCAATGACTTGAAGTGCCTGGGTGGGTTGGTATCCAGGGGGCCTCCCCCTTCTCAGAGGAGAAGGGCACAGGAGGGGAGGGGTAGTGTGAGGGGGGTACTGGGAGAAGAGAAGTGGCTGTGATCTGGATGTAAAGTGAATAAATAAATAAATAAATAAATAAATAAATAAATAAATGGAAAAATGAAGAAAAATAAAGTCATTTGATTCTGTATCAAATGGGAAGATGGAATGTTTATTTTTAAGGAGACAGCTCAAGGCATAAAATAAGTGATTTCTTTTACTCTTGTTTTTATATCACTAAAAAAAATTCTCACTTTAGGCCATATAATCAGCCCAATAAGATCTCAATATTTATATTTACAAGAAAGATCTTTTTTATACTTCCTCATTGTCTCCTGGAACTCTTTACATTTTTATGTTTCCAGTAAATGGTGTTAAATGGCTAAGCCTCTTGGCCTTTTGTCTGCTCTAGCCATAAGTGCTGAGGGAATTAACATCCATCACTTTGCAGCAGACATAAACTCAGTTAATCGCATCGAATGCTCAACCATTGCATTATGCATTTCCAGACATAATTATAGTATGGCCTAACATAGTCTAAAATTCCATTTGCCACAGCCAATATAAACATGGTTTTGGGCTAGATCCAAAGTATGCCAAGTTTAACTTGTGTATCTTGGAACTATTTTAGCAAACGAAACCCCAAAGGGTTAGATATCCTTTCTACTTTTTTTTCTCTGTTTTTTTTTTTTTTTTTTTTGTGAAACAGAGAATAAGGGTAGGAAAGTAAATTGTCAAGACATTCTCTTGGAAAAACAATTTCATAACTGCAAAGTGTATGTGTGGGTATGCCATTAACTGAGATTTAATAGGAAGTATTTTACAGAAGTTAAGATTTGGGGACTAACTACTGAACTTCTATTCCTTCTAAGCTTTGCTCACAGACAAAGCAGGAAGTACTCACACAAACATAGATACAGATATATGGGACATGGCAGTATATGCCTGTCTCCCCATCACTGGGCTGAAGTGGGGGCATTGTAAGTTTGAGGTCAGTTTCAACTACTTAGTGAGTTCCGAGTGAGACAGCTACACATCAAGACCCTGTCTCTAAGCAAAGATATATAAGTAAAATTAGATAAATGCAGATATAGACAGATAAGATTACTCACCAAACTCACCTGCTCACATGTGGCACTTTATTAAAGTGTGACAATAGGTATGTATTTGTTAACTGCCATCCTATTTTGTGTAAAGCAGTATTAAAAATATACATAAACTACAGAGTTAGTCCTTCAGTCCTGCACAAACCAAGCAGGGAAGATACAGTTACTGGTGAACTAAGAGACACATAAGAGCTTGGCAATTGTGTTGTCCATGTCTTCTAGTGGAAGGGAAGATTTTCTTTTTTTTTTTCCTCCTTTTTTATTTTTGATACTTTATATACATTTCCAATGTTTCCCCTTTTCTGAGTCTCCTCTTTG